>CM030369.1:76736933-76870201 GCA_003604175.2 Clonorchis sinensis
GCCTAACCTAACGCAGTAAACCAACGATCAGGGAGTGGCTGGTGGCCATAGAAGTGACTAGAAATAAATCTATGCTAATAAATCTATTATGGAATGGAATTCTGCAAAGCCTTTTGTGTGTTGGAAAACTGCAAATCCTTTGACTGTTTGAGTGATGTGGTGGAAACTAGGACGTGTCAATTGTCCGTTTTAATCATCTCTAATCCGCGGCATAACGTCAAGCCAAGGATTCACAAACAGCCGGCAGCTATCGGTGGGGATAGAGATTTTGAACGAGTGAGCAAGGCGAATTGGATATTGCCGACAATTCATTGGCTCGAAAGTCAAATGGAAGGATTATCAGAATCCTGGAAGGAGTGGACTAGGGTTATAGAATCTGGGCAGTCGATGGCAAGGCCTGTTTGTAGTTACCGGGTGCCGGAGGAACGTCTGCACAATTCAAGATGGTCGGGTATCGAGAAGCGTATTTGAGACCCAGCTTCGGATGGGGTATGATACACCCGAAGAGCTGCCGAATGGACCAGCTGCTGGGAACAACCTAACGGAAATCAGTGACATGCAAGCGACCTTTAAAGAGAAAAGGTGTTTAACTGCGGACATTACTGATGAGGCGTGCAAGTAGCATATGGTCTTCTTGTAACTCCGCCTCACGTCTAATGGAAGGTGGGATTTATTGCAGAACTTGTGGAAGACCCCTAGTATACGCCGTTGACCCTAAACAGTCATCTTCAGTGCAAAAAACAGGTCTTTTGGATCACTCCAGGGGCATTTACTTTGGAACTACCCAAGGTAGACCTATTATAATTTGATGTTGATCCAAACCGTTACTGGAGGTTCACGCACCAGTTTGAGATACACATTACGAGCAAGATGGGGGACGCCTGCCAGGGACTGCTGTATTTGATACACTATTGACAAGGAGACGAGATGGCGGCCATTGGAGAATGTGATGCTCCCGCCGGAGGTAGCATACTCTAGGTCTCGGGGGATTGTACGGAATATTTTTGGTCAGGACGATATTACTGCTCGCTCTGTACCTGGAAGCCTGTTCCCGTTGGTACGACGGACCACCGGAACAGCCAAGTCTCTGTCAGACTTGTGTATAAAAACGTTCAGTTGTAAGATTGCGCTGACGCAGACGCGCTACGTTCCAGATTTGCACTGACCTGCCTTCTTAAATAGAATTGTGCGTTCCCTTCCTTCGCCACTGCAGCACAGGTTGGTTGATGCGGCAGATAGTATATGGACAACTGGCCGGGGTCCAACGTTCAATGGCAGCATATTTTATGGACACGAGCTTCAGGGTGCCCGAAATAGGGTTGTGCAACTGGCTCGAGGAGGGGACATAAGATGCCCTATTGTGCCGTTAAGTTCCACCGAACCAGCTCCTGGAAGGAATGGTTTCACGAGTCTCCCAACCACAATAAGGCCAGGCAGAGACGTGGTCCAAGGCTTTGTTCACTATGTTCACAGCCTCACCCAATTTCCGGCTACCAGCATTTTCTATCCATGGAAGTTCCTCATAGAGTGCATACGGGAGCATAATGCATGCTTTGTTTGATTCGATGACTGCAACATGGATAGAGGTTGCAAATCATTTGTTCAAAGTGAGCAGTCAGGTTGTAGCGGACGACATCACAGGTTGCTGCATGCAACGAAACCTGGAAACGCAGCAAGAGCAACTTAACGGTCGAGGGTTTTGTGCCTTAAGTAAAAGTAGCCGCCCTCCAGCGCGTCTGATAGTTATTTTCGTTCAGCATGACACTCCAGCAGGAAGCGACTTTAGATTCTGAGTCCGACATAACATTAGTACCGCGAAATCCTTGGCTAAAAAACGGGGTCAGGGCTACTACCTGCCTCTATGGCTATTGATCTACTGGATGGTCCCATGAAATGCACCTCAGAAGAAGTTGTTATCATGCTTTTTCCACTGGATGAAAGTCAGTCGATAGATACTGACAGGGTATTCGTTGTTGATAGCAATATCAGGTATGGATGACTTATTTGGCTGTTACCCTCGCTCAGCGAATTGCACATCCCAGCACAATGGCCTTAAAAGTGAAGTCCGTTACGGGGCTGTCCGAAAACCGAAGTATCTTGGGCCAATATTGGCACGGCACTGCCATACCTAGTTTGATAGCACACCCGCAACTGTTCCCTTCCAACTCTCAACCATACCCTCTCGCCCACCCGTTCCAATAACTACAAATATGAGTAAGCTCCTCACCTGGCCCCAGCTGCCTCCATGTTATGTTCATTCCAAACTGCTGAGCCTGTCGTTTGAATTTAGCCATTTCGGCGGACTTTCAGTCTGTCTCCTCACAAAAATCAACAATTTTCTGTACAGTTCGCGTTCTGGCTAATGTGATGTCATTTCCAAGGATGCCCGACTCCACAACAGAGACTCCGGTGAGTTTCTACACTTTCACTGTGCACCATGTTTCTAAGAGTCCTTTTACCATCTATCCGCTTTGCTAATCCCTCCACTTCGTCATTCCCACTCGGGTTTTTTTGACCCTGGCCTTTAGCTCAACAGTCCAAGGCCACGAGTCCTCAGCGGTTGTTTTAGGTTTTAGTTCAATTCGACCGGCTGGATGACGCCAACTCTGCTGCTTCACCAGATCTGATGTTCTGATTCCTCATTTTTCGCAGTTTACACTTGTCATACCTCAGGCAGGAAGCCTTTTGTTTTACTCTCCCTCGTTTTGTTTTTGCCCGCCGCCTTTAAATCCTAACGAGCTGACCTTGTTCGGTGTTTTCTCTAAAAAAGAGCATAGTAACTGCGCTTTCCTGCTCGTGCCGGTTTGGTGGTGACCACGTCTACATCGGATAAAGCCCACCGCCTATGACGCTGTCCCTTTTCCTAAGACCTCTGTACCCACAGTCCACGCCAGTCATGCCTTTATTCTAACTGTAACCTTATGACCATGCGTGATGGAATGCTATCCACAAGTTGGGGGTAAACATTATTATTTTTACCCGTTCAAGCTGTCCCATCTAAGAAGGAAGTGGTTAGCTCGTGACCGCACCTTGACGAATTTGCCTCTAGGCAATTGGCTGAAAAAGACGTAGGAATCCTTTTCAAGTGTAACGTACCCACAGCGCACTGTGTATTCGATCACCGCTTGGGAGGTAAAAGACAGTCATTTGCCGTAAAGACTGACTGGTTGCTGACTGGTCAGATGGGAATTGGGGTGACCCAGAAAGAAATCAGCCATAATATGACCGCGTACATTCAGGACCTCCACAAGCCTTTGCAGCGCTCTGCGTTGCGGAATTCACAGGTAATTCAGCATACAACATTAGTCTCTCCTTAGAGATCTGGAAGCATTATGATAGTAGTGACTGACGCGCAGCGGGTGGTCCCCGTTAAGTTCGATTCGATACCAAGTTGAGTGGACAGCCGTGTGTTTGTTAGTCAAAATAGCAGAACTAATTGGAACAGGTAAAAAAAGACTAATTCCAGCGTACTGTGTTTTGCACAGATGACCTGGTAGTTATGCACTGTGTCCACAACATACCTTCTAGATTTTTGGCCTTTGTTGCCAATCGACTAACAATTACTCGCAATGTGCCACCACGTGTTCAATGGAGACACGTGAAGACAGAGAACAATCCAACTGACGTTGACTCGCGAGGGACAGACAACCTTATTCCACTGCGTGGAAGGTTAACTAGGCAAAGATATTCACTCAAACAAGAGAGCAATGGATAATGACAGCCTCGATTGACCACGCCCGATTTGGTGAACCTTGTAGCACATGTTCACAAACTCAAGCAATATGATGGCATGTGCCTACTAATAGCCCGGTTTTCTTGCTGAGGGAGGCCACAGAAGGGTTTAGCTTGGTCACCATATTACAACAAATATCTATTGATTAAAGAAAACCTGGTTAATAAAAATGCCCTGCCCTCTTGTGGAGATGTGCCTCGTGAAAAGAAGCTTCTGTTGGCAACATATGGTTGCGAGGCAAGCTCAGATGGCTTAGTAAGTACCCTGTATGTAAGAACGGTGGGCTGCGTTCCCAAGAGGGACATCGGAAATGTAGGATTACCGGAGAGACGCGATCGGGCTTGCACTCGATCGAAGCCGGCACTTGTGGCAGGAGTAGACTCGTACCATTTGTGTCGGTGGCTGATGGGGTACCTTAGAACGGAGCTGAGCATAGTTAGAATATAAGACCAAGGATGTCCACTGAGCCAAAGTGGGGAATTTGGTGGGCGGCGCAGTGTCCATTAATTTGACTTTTGAAATTCCCAACGATTCTTCTGCCCCCATTTGTAACCCCCGCTCCACCTTTGGGTTTAGTGCTTGCGCATGCGCTGGCATTTGTTTGTTTCTACCACTTCACTCGGTTGACCTTGAGGTCATCCGACCATATGTGGCTGACCTTGTGCGCTTGTGACTGTCTCGCGTTTGCTCATTGGCCTGCCAATTTGCCCATTTGGTTCGTGCTTTTATAGTTTAAGCGGACCATTTGCTGTGAACGAGCGTCTACTTTCGAGGTCTGCATATTTTGTGAATTGATGTCTCACGTAAGTAGTACCGTATATAAACCCAGCTCCGACTTTGTTTAGCTTTCCCGGAGGTTCTCGTATTACGCGTCAATCAAAGATATCATTTGGCTGTTGCAGGAGACGTTGAACAACTGAGTAGTGGCCAGTGCAGTAGAAGATGTATGTCCCGGTGGTGAGGCCTAGATTTTCATGTGAGTGGAAATAGGAATTTGCATTCAAGACTAATGGCGCGTAGTGAAACCGAGTAAACTCCCTGATTTCTTTTTAACATGCAGGCCAGCGGTAAGGGCCCCTTAGATGGGTGAAGGTTTGCCAGTCCACAGGACCGGGTGGACAAAATGAGAAATATTCTTGAATGTGTAGACAGGACCAGTTAAAACTGCGACAAACCAGGGGGATACTCAAGTCCAAAAACTGGTATAAGCAGGAGCAGAAAGCGAAACTCAGGGGTGTCCAAGCCATAGTAAGCAGCCTCTACTTGCTCGCAGGTAAGAGACTGATAGTGCTAGTTGTCGTAGTGGATTACGTACGGTTGTTATCTTTGAGCGTGCCTCCAGACAAGACATGACGGTGTCTTGCCATTATCGGATTGGTATGCGCCAATTTCTGAACAAATTCACAGCGGATGTCATGCATAAAATCACTCGAGCAGATGCTTGAGGTTTGACAAAATGGCCAAAAAGGAAGGCTCATTAGGCTCAAGATCACATGCATTTTTGGTTTGTGTGGAGAAACACGCAAGTGACGGGGTGGACGGTGGCCAAACGAGGCGCGCCGATCAGCTAAGGCTGGAAAAGTGAACTTTGGGTGGGAAAGAACGGGATAAAATCAGTGGGGCCCAGCGGTCAGGGTAGGTTTTTGACGGCATTAGGTTCATAGACAAAAGAAGGTTTTGTAAATATCAGCAGGTATTTATATGGGCTCAACTTGAGATCGATGGAACTGGTTTAATTCAACGATATAGCACAAGTAGATATAGGATACATCAGACTGTGTTTAATTTCGACGGGCGAGTATGAAGCAATGGTTAGACAATGGCCAAATGGAGTTGGCAGCACAGGTGAATTTCATACCTCATTGTTCCCACCACTTGCCAGTCTTCAGGCAGGATGAACTCCAGTGGGTGGGGGGCAAATGAGTAATTACGGTAGGGAGTTAGTTAGCGGAGTGCAGGTAAAAGGAGTCCAGCCATTCGGTTACTAGGTATAGACATTATCAGTGTAGGTCAGTCAGGGGGCAGCAACCTCTAGCTCTCGTGCACGATTCCGTCTGAGAAACTGCTTTGTGAAGAGGGACAACAAACCGACAGAGCATAGTGGAGGTGGAAACAAAGAGACCATCTACCTGCCGCTCCCAGTGGCAGACACGAAAGTCTTCATCAATGCACCACCTACAGATTAAAGCTGATAGCAGTGCTCCGGAGACTGGTGACTATTTCTCTTGCACATACTTTCTCCTGGTACTGTCCAACTCATGTAATAAATACCAGATTAACCAGTTGTCTCGGAAGTTCACTCTCGTCAGCCCTTATAAATCTGATTTCCACACCACCACTTTGCGTGCTTCTATCGGTTTTTACTAGGTCCCTTGTAATTTATTATCGTACGTTAGCAAACCCAATCCCCTGGTCGCTAGTCTATTAAGTATAAATCCATCTATATCCTATCCCATATAATCACTTGTCATCAACATAATCGCGGCAGACGTCAAGTTTTTATTTCTATGTATGGTAATGCACATTATCCCATTTGATGTCTCCTCAAACTCACCGTGCTTTACTAATCTCATCTCACCCCCCCATCTTCCCAAGCTTTGAACTTCTGCAATGCCTGGTTCGGGGGACCTGGTTGGCTGTTACCCACTCCACATGGCCGATGGCCTACAACCACAAGATCCCCAAACGGACCAATAAACCTGCAATCCCAAATTGGCTTTGTCCCACCTTGTTACCTCAGCCAGCCTGAAATGAATCCGGCCACCCAAAGAACTGCACACCCCAGCCCAATCACCTTAACTGTGACTTCCGTTACGGGGCTGTCCAAAAACTGAAGCGTGTCAGGCAAATGATGGCACTGCACTGCCATACCCAGTTTGATAGCACATCCACAACTATTCCGTGCCCTTTCGCCCACTCGTTCCATTAACCGCATATACGACAAACTCCCCACCTTACCCAAGCTGCCTTCATGACACATTCATCCCAACCTGTTGAACTTTTGGTTCGAGTTTAACTATCTTTGTGTTTCTGGGCTCGCCACTAAATTCAGTAACTTTCCATACAGCTCGCGTTCCGGCTCGTGTGTTGCCACCACCTCACTCTTCCAAGGGGACTATTATGGCCAACTCCACAACAGCGACCTCAGTGAGTCACCACAGTTTCGCTGTACACCATGTTTTTGAGATCCTTGTTACCATTTACCCGCTTTGCTAGTCCCTCCATTTCATCATCCCCACATACGCTTTTTGTGACCTTGGCCATGAGCCCAACAGTCCAAGGCCGCGAGGCCTCAGCGGTTGTTTTTTAGCTTCAGTTCAATTTGATCGGCTGGATGATGCCAACTCTGCTGCTTCACCAGGTCTGATGTTCTGGATTCTGATTTTCCATAGCTTACATTCCTCTTGTCATATGTCAGGCAGGGAGCCTCTTGCTCTACCCTCCCTCGTTTTGTTTTCGCCCGCCACCTTCAGATCCTAACGATCTGACCTTGCCCAATGTTCTCTCCGAAAAAAGAGCTTCCCTGCTCGTGCCGGTTTAGTGGTAACCACGTTCACATTGGATACAGCTCACCGCCTATGGCGCTGTTCTTCTTCTCCACCCAAGACCCCCTGTACTAACAGTGCACGCCAGTCATGCCTTTATTCCCACTGTAACCTTATGATCATGCCCGACGGCGTGCCCCCCACAAGTTGGGAATAAACATTATTATTAGTATTATAGACTTCAGCCCTAGGATCCAAAGGCCACGTGCGTCATCAAACGTGCACACATGGATGCCGCCGTAACAAAGATCTGGTGCGTGGACAGGTCTTTCGTCAAATCTGCTCATTTGGAGCACTAAGCCCCAGCTCCACTTCTGCTTCCTGATGCCATCACTACGTAGCTTAATAGAGTCGACTCGTAGCCATCCCACACAACCGCAGTTACAGTCTCGTTAGCTAGGAGTTACTTTCTGTGAAACTGATCAGCTAACGTGCTTGCGTCCGTAATCTGCAGTATCCGGTTTTATATAAATAAGCATCCACATCTCGGGCACACATGTTGAAAGCTGCTTGCTAGTTCAGGCCATTCTGAGGCGTTATTCCATGCCTGTCATATAGGTTTCTGCCTCATCCAACTAATGGTTCATGCCAAAGTATTGCAATCCAACTTCACTTCCAAAATCATGTCTACATCTCGCCAAGCGACGGTTGAGACGATGGTTGTCAAACACCTAAAGGCGCGCTAGTTCCGCCATACAACACAAGAGCCTGCAATGTAGTGTGATCCACACGTTTCTTGAAATTAAGGGATATACCAGTTTGACGCTATAGCTGTTTTAAGTTACCAAACGCCACCCGAGCATTTCAGATTCGTGCATCGATCTCGTCTGTCACACTACAATCAAAACTAATGCAAATTCGAACGTACATATAACGCTTCACAACTTCGTATGCCTCTTCTTGGGCTGTAAGTGGCATATTCAGTGACTGCATGTCCAGGATCAGCGTTTCAAGGACTGGTGAACATTTCTCCTACATTCACTTTCTCTCCTGGATTAGGGTTCTCTCCAAATCGTGTAATAGATTCCAGATATACTATTCCATCAACTCGAGGGTCCTGCTCCCGTCGGTAAGTATATGCTTGATTTTCCTATCCACACTAACTGTTTGCGTGCTTATACCGGTTCGCTCTGGATCGCCTGTGCTATAATTGCGTTCACTGGCCAACTCAACCCGTGCTTGATCGCCAGTCTAATAAGTGCAAATATTCTCCCATCCTGCCTCATTTTGTCAATTGTTGTCACCACCATGATTGTGGCAAACGTTCAGTTTTCACTGTGTAATAGTGCACTTATCTTTAGGTCTTACATTGGCTTCGTCCTACCTCCGCAAATTCCCTTGGCCAACTCAAAAACCCTGCAGCTCACAGAATTGCACATCTTTGTCCAATCGCCCAAAACAAGGCATCCGTTACGGGGCCGTCCAAAAACCGAAGTATGTTAGCGCAATGATGGCACGGCACTGTCGTACCTAGTTTGACAGCACACCCGCAACTAACCTCTTCCTATTATTGACTGTAACCTCTCGACCACTCTGTCCATTGCCTGCAAATGCGACCAAACTCATGCTTCATTCTGAATGTAATCATGCCTTACGGTATGCCACCCACCAGTTTTGAATAAACAGTATTATCATTAGCTTACACTTTGTGGGTGCAGAGTGCATACCAAAGGGCGGGATGGCTTTGTTCAGCTCATTCAAGGGCACCTGCGCTTTTTACCATTCTCTGAAGATAAGAACGAGGTTTGCATACTCCATTCCGACAAGGTTTTTGTTAGATATTTAAAAAACGGGGTCCAGAAGACATTAGTTGGTTAGGAATTGTGACCCCTTTTGGCTGCTTGTTATTTCGGGCCTCAGTCAAACTCACATCATAGCGCTTTCTAACAGACATTCTGAGACTTCTTATTTCGAGTCCACAATGAAGACACGGCTGTCTTGTTGCCTCGTCTGAATAACAGCAATGAACGACCGTGCGTCCTCGATGAACCCAAGGATATCTTTGATTCATGCTGGTCTCAATTTGCCGCAATTCCTTGTCGAATCCTAACTACCATGACAACCCTTAACGACTCGCCCAAGATTTTCATGTAAGGGGCTGCCCACGGACCCAAGTACGGGGTCGCGATGACGGTACTACCACTATCATACTCGGTCTAATGGTTTGCTCGTAGTTCACCATCTCCCTAATATTTACCGGATGAGGCCTCAGTCCGTTTAATTTGGGCCAGGACTTGAACCCACTGGCCACCTTATTGTGCAGTCTGCTTGTTCTGCCCCCAAACACACCAATTCTCCCAAGGCCACTATCGATGGTTGGGTATAGCCTTGCACCCGACATCGCGTGTAGTGGCCATCATAAAAATGCAATGCAAAAGACAACACGTGAAGAAACCGGCTCTTCCACAATATTCCCACCGTCACCAGAGAGACATCAATCGAAGCCATTAGCAGCCGTTGAGTATGAATTCCGCACCCATGGTGGACTGTGAGTACGCTTTAACAACTTCCAACAAAACTGAGGCCGCATGGGCAGATCTTAAGGGACCGAATAACTACCATCAAATGCTGAAACTTTATGTTAAAGTTTGCCTCCTCCGAACTATGGTTTCAGAAAAATTTCGGGTGTGCGTGTATCGTTGGAAACAGGTCACTTATCTTCCCGATGTATTCTGGCGTCTTTGGATAAGAGAATATCTACCGACGTTGCAGGTGCGTACTAAGTAGCCCAGAGCATCTCAAGAATTGAAACAAGGGGAGTTGGTTCTGGCCTCTGGTGAGGACCGCCCTCGTGGGGAATGGCTTTTAAGGGTAGTGGATAGTTGTGAGGCGCGCCCAGATGGCTTAGTGAGAACCCTGCCTTCTAGAACGGCAGGCGGCGTTTTTAAGAGGGATATTAGAAAGATGTGTTTACTGGAGGGACGCGATTAGGCTTGTACTCCATCGAAGTCGGCAATTGAGGCAGGAGTGGAGTTGGACCATTCGTGTCGGTGGCTGATACTTTACCTTAGAATGGAGCTGAGCGTAAGAAGAATGCAAGAACCAGAGTGTCCGTCAAATCAACATGGAGAACTTGGCGGGCGGTATATCGTCCAATACTTTGACACTTGAAATTCCCCACATATATTCTGCCCGTATTTGTAACCTCCGCTACACTTTTGTGTTTAGTGCGTGCATAAGAGATGGTATTTGTTTGTCTCTACCACCACTCGTTTGACCTTGAGGTCACCCAGCCATCTGTGGCTGACGCCGCTCACTAGAAGCACACCGGCGCTCAGTATTCGCACAATGGAGTCAATTTTTCGAAAGCTACGACGTGTCCCTGATGGACTTAAGCATACAGGCAATGGAGTTCGTAGTATCAGTCCAAACTTTTGAACCCCATCTAGGCATCCCGGGTTCTCAATGATGCTAGGAAAGTATTCCACTGCACGTTTTCCGCCAGAGGTGTTTGCTTCAGTGGGCGATGAAATTTGGTGAACTGCGAAAATGTGAACTTAGGTTAGGATGGTTTTTTGTTTGAGCATGTACGCAACAAAATGCAACATTTCTGTGCAAAAGGTTTTATTCCACCCGCAAAGGTTTCGCTGCTAATAGCATTGTGCACCTAATGCCCAAGCACCTAGTGACCCAAGCACACCCAAATTATTTTCGCCGGAACTATAGGGTTTTTCGAGGTTGGGAGTTTTAGGAGGAGTTAGTCTAATCCATTTACACTTGTAGGTGATATGTTGCACACAGAATTTTGTTTAAGTGAGCGAAATTTCAAGGTCATGGACCATCACCGATTCGCATTTTGCTACCGGTTTACGAGAGATAAAGGACGAAATCACACTTTACCATATTTGGGCGTTATTTAAGAATAAAATAACATCTACAGAATATCCAAAGCAAGTTCCACTCAGGAAAATCAATCAAAAACAAACGTTTGTTTCATACCGCTCAGATTTAACGAGCGTGCGTGTATATGAACTGGCGTTTGTTTATCCCTACCACTTCACTCGTTTGGCCTTGAGGTCATAATTTGAGGTATAATTTTTGAGGTATAATTTGTGAATTCGTCTTACATTATTAGTACAGTATAGAAACACAGCTCCGATTTTGTTTTGCCTTCCCGGAGGTTCTGGTATTACGCGTCACCCGAAGATACCGTTTGCCCGTTACAATGCGTCTAAGGCTCGGCCGACGCCAGTGTTACAGTTCGGCCATGTCCGTTTGTTCGCCATCTCGCTTTTCACTACAAACATTAGGATACATTTTATCTCGGCCAGGGCGCGTGGGCGGCAAGCAACTTTATTCCCATCGCGTCATCGCGTTTTCCCCGACCACCACTGCGTCAAAAAAAACATTAAAACCATCACAGAGCACCGATATACGAGGATTGGTGGCAAGGAGATTAAAATGCAAGCACTGATTTATTATATCATTCTTCTTGTTCAGAAGAACAAAATTAGTCAATTAATTTAATTAATCAATTAAAAATTAAACCTACGTTTATGAAAAACCAGACGCTTGCGCCGATGCGAAGTTTTGCAGATCTCATCTTCTGGCTTTCATCCTCTTGGTCTGAGTTAGGACTATCTGTCTCAGGACGTTCAGTTTTTTGCTGATGACGTTCAACCATTTATGGTGTTTAGAGGAATCGACTGAAAATTTAGCCACCCCTGGAATTGCCCGTGATGAGTCTTCCACCCAAGCGGTGCACACAAATGTTCCTCTTGTGTGTTACCCGTACAGACTTCCTACCACGGCGTAATCGTAGAATGCTTTTGGCATCATTCTAACAAAATTTCAGGACGAAAAGACTTCACCCCTTGGGCTGTGGAAAGGCTTCAACAATCCGTTTTTTCGTACGCAGTATCAGCTAATTCTAGAGCACACACTGGTCTGTCTGCAGCATCTGCAGGTCGAAATATGGTTACGGGAGTCTTCTACACGGTCCCTGACTCATTACCAGTTATATCATCTTTATTAAATTTGAACCTTCCCGAGGCTTCCTAATAGTTGAGCTGTTCAACGGCACAAGTGCTCAGTCCGGGCCACAAGCTGCTGGGGAAGGAAAATGTGAGTTTTCGGTAGTGGCCACTTTAACAGTATACAGAATCACACTGTGCACCACAAAGGGTGGGACGTGCCGTTTGTTACTGTGCCAATGAGGCGCTCACATTCAAACGTGTCAGAAAGTTAAACTAGTTACCGGAACGATTCAGACATCCAGGACCAAAATGTGTTCCGGTGTCATATGTTCAGAGACCCAGTTTTCAGCCCCGTGGATAACAAGTTTGTTCCATTGCGGTTCAGTTACCTGCCACTACCTACAGAAAGGCAAAAAAGACCAACCCGACGAAGAACAGCTAGTCCTTGTACTGAGAGCAACATTATTACGAGGCGATCTAGAAGTAACGTCGTACTTTTAAAATAAATAGTCTAGTGCTGCTCAAAAGACATGCTGCGCCCACTACAGCCAAGTGGGTTAGGCTATTGAACTCGGCATTCCTCTTGGCCTTTTTTAACTAAGTTGGAAACGATCGCCTTCCTCCGTAAATGGTTGTAGTGGTTTGTCAAAATTGGGGAGCCAAAGCCCGAGCATATCCTCTCAACCGGGCAGAGGGAACACACATGGTTGCCCCAAGATCGCTGAGACTTTATGTGGCACCGTGTTTCCTGACACTTATGATGGGGTTTTGCACCTTCGAATCGCTTGGAGACCTTTGTAAGCAAACAAGCCAGCGTGCTTTGTCTGCTGAACCTGGTCCGGTGAGGTCAAGCTCACTAAGAGTGCTCCGTATAGCTGAAGGCTGCACCTCCATTGAGCCGGAGACTGATAACTTGGTCGTTCACCTAGGATAACGATCCCCTTGGGTTTTGCTGACTGCCTAAAGCTCCGGGTTTTTTTCACAATTTTAGCATCTTCCGTCAGGGTGTGGCGTGTGCAGCGTAGACCTACAGCCACATCGTTACCTTATACTGGATACTGCAGGAAGATAAGGGCCAAATACCGAACAACATCGTACTTTGCGTTCACTTGTGACATCAGGTGCAGAAAAGTTTCATCTTGAAGGGTCGACCAAAGAGCAAACTCTAGGCTCATCGGTACATGTTGGGTGCATCAACTTGGGCTGAAAGTCTGGTCAAAATGAAAGGGCAACACATCGCTTAACTGTTTCGCCCAACCCAAATTTTTTGCGTCTCTTTGCATCCAGGAAACCTGGACAGGTTAGATTTGCACAGCAATTTGGTGATGTTGGGCAACAGAGGTAGTTCGGGCGCGCTGCTTGGTCGTCGGTCCGTTCGCCGACTTCGTCGATTGCGCTTCAAACCTTTCATTTCCAATTGCGGTGACGCCCTCAGTGCGCCAGCCGTCAGCTCCACCAATTTCGGTAAACAGACGAACAACCAGGAGAAGCTTTCTTAGTTGCACATTCCCTGACACCAAGGAGAGAGGATCGTTCGAGATATTTTGCGCTTTCACTCAGCTGCCTCTTCAAGAATAACCTAAGAAGCTAAGTTGATCGGCTGGCAGGGTGGGAGCCTTCTGCCTTTAGGCTGGTTCAACAATTAACTATCTCCAGCGCGCCCATTCTGTTACCCACATAGGTGCCGCCGTCAACAAGCCCACCACAAGTTCCGTCGGAATATTCGTAGGCAAACGGATTATTACCACAAGTACCTTTTGACCACCACGTCCAGCTATGGTGGCTGAGTTGCTGTAAACGCCGCGAAGGCGTCGATATGAATGGGGAATATAAGGGCTACAAAGCATGTGATATAACTTATCAAACTTGTCTGTATTTCGAGGGTATCCTCGCAGAAACTAATTCTTCCGTGCATCATGCGCAATAATCCATTGGCGAGCTACGCTGCACCGCGAATTCCCGATGGCTTTCCTGGTTGGTCAGAACCTAAGTGGAGTAATCTTTTGAGGGCGCCTTAGTCTTTCTGGCAAGTCGGCCCTCTTACCAACCTATGTAGAGCTTGGGTACTCTTGTACCCGCCTGCGTACTCTTCAACAGCCGAGAAATTCCGCGCATATTTACGCAGGAAATCCCATTGAGCCAGCTGTTTCCTGTATTCTGGAAGTCTTACGAGGTTTTTCCCTTTCCTGGGACAATTTCGTTATCAGACTGCTCGATCTTTTTAAGTAATCTCGCTTAGATGCCTTAGTGATTGTTGATCATTCTCTCGGTCAGCTGGATTTTTAGCCCTCTCCTCAAGGGTGATAACCTGTCTAGGTCTCAGTACTCTTTAACCCAGCGAATTAAAGGAGGTGCCCAGTGGACGCAAAAACACTTCCTCACCCTTACTCACTGGAACAACCAGATAATTTCAGAAATAGATTCTCCTTCCCACACCAAATTAAGACCAACTAGTCTAGATGATACCGCTCACACAGCCTGGTTTTCCCGTAGAAGGCGGGCCCGAAACCAGAATTTCCCAAGTGTCAAATTAAGCTATCAAACAGAGAAGCTCCATCAAGCCAGCACACTTAATGGACGCACTCAAGTACCAGGAAAGGTGAAGAAATTGCCTCTTTTGCGGGATCCTTTACGTTACTATTGACACAAGTAACGTGGCGGTATTCAGTTGCTCCAGCAAACGGTCTATTTCAGCAGTTCAGTGTGTGATAAGGCCACGCTACTAGCAGGTCTTTTCGACGTGTGGGGCCCATGGCTGCATGACCACGTCAGCCGATCTGGCAGCGCGTCTACTCCCCTGGCGTAACCAATGGTGTGGCATGACTTACATATTTGTGCGCACAGCCGACCCCCAGGTCGTCCTAGGATGTAGATTCCTTCGCAAATGACTCACGTGCGCGAATCCCGGGTGTCCAAAGGCCGTCGATCTCTTACATCTCCCTGTGCCCTGGAAAAAAGTCCCTGGGGCATGAAAATACGTTGTTAGTGGCTGATATGATTTGAAGAAGATTGTTCACCGGTAATGCAACTGGCTGTCTCATTCCATGACGATTCACACTTCCCGTCATAGGAGATCGTCCTTGCCGGGCACTCGCTTGCGCGTCTCCCCTGTGTTAAGATACAGCTATGAGTTGCCGCAGGGACGGAAAATTGTGGGTACGGGGCGGCGACTGTCAGGCTCCACCGCCGATTCAGACTCGAGGCTATCAAATTTTCCACTCCCACACTAATTTTGATCGCGACATCACCGGAGCATATGAATTCCTTCAATTGCATCTGTGTTCCCTGTCACGCACCTTCCTATCAGGGCCGTCTGTGGTATGCCACATAAAATGTGACTACGAACGGTGCTCTACAGTTCCAAATCATCGGGCCTAGCACTGTCCCCTGGATCTTGTGGAAGAACTTCGTGACCTTTTGATGTTCCCTAGATGGCTGAACCAATAGTTTGCTCACTTCAGTTTGTATTGATTTGGTTTCTCATTTAGCAGCTTAACGAATAGACTGAAGGTTAAGACTGTCCGTGTGTTATCGAGCGGTTGGAGGAAACTTTGCAGCAGTAGGTTGCAGTAGACGGGCTTCACGTTCAGTGGGATTCATGTACAACCTTAGCCCAAGAGGCACTTAACCCATATCTAGCCCCTAAAGCCTCCTTTGTGCTGTTGACGTCATGTCCAGATCGACTCCATCTACAGCAGGAAGCCTCGTCATTCGTGTCACAGACGTTAGTGATGCTAGTGGTACAGCCACACGTGTCCCCGGGTCTTCAAACTGTTTGTTTTCCACTCCCAAAATCCGATAAGCAAAAAGCGGCAGTCAGTGTTTGTTCAAAATCACAGGAGTGACTGATGTTTGATCTGGTGGTGACGGCACGCTTGAGATGTAGGACATAGCTCAATAGGGATGACTCACAAGGCCTACGTATGAATTTCGCCGGCAGTGAGTGAAGAGAAGGCCAGATGGAGCCCATTTGATGGTGCATTCGAATGGTTGCGTGGCGGGATCTGGACTGGTGAGCCCTATTTTCATTCCTAAAATCGATGGGAATCTCTACATACTACGTAGAAGAGTGCGGAGGGGACTGGAACCTAGGTGGATGGTAGTCTTTCCCTATATCTCTGGAGGAGTGCCAGGCAGGAAAAATAAGAGCAGTAGGCAGTGCGAAATGGCAAATCCAGGGGAGCATTCTCTGAGGCGTCTGACCCAAATACTTACTGTGCCGAGAGAGCCATTATTGTTGTGCTGTGTTAGTGGCTTTCTAGCGCAGCCGTTTGCACATGACGACGAATCCAGGCTGCCTCGAGTGCGGAAATCCTGTGTGGGTCACAAGGAGCTCAGGCCAGGGCTAAAAACGTCTGTGAGGGCATGGACTGAGTCTTATCCGCACGTTAGTATGGTCAGAAGAAGCGGTTTCTCCTTTCATATCCATTTGTCTGGGTATGTAGTATGTAGAGGGTGGAGGCGATAAAACCACATGAATATAGCCGGGTTAGCCTTATTGGCCTCAGGAGTGTGTGCCCTGAGGGACAAAATCATGAAATACTCATTCAGGATTTTAATTCAGCATCAAGGTTGGGGTACACTTCCATTGCCTGGACAATGGTACAATCTGGAAGTGCAGCATCTGAGAGCAAGCAATATGGATAATAGGGTTCGGATGATTGCGTGGCGCTTCCATTTTGCCTGGTCAACTTTTCAACCACTCCGCTTAGTTTGGTCAGTAAAAGTTTATCTAATATTTCCAATCAGTTTTTTTCCGCTGCTACCTGCATCACGTGCCATGCACAAAGCCTTGGTCTACATCAGGTCAGCTGCCGAATGGGAATGGTTGTGTGTGAATTCCAGTGGTTTTCACATTACTTACAACAAATATGCCCGCAACTCGATGCGGCTGACACTCACGCGTACTGTGCAGGACTCACCAGGTTACACAATGGTCATGGAACCTCACTGTTGCAAAAATTCACACTGCTTTGCCACGCTAAGTTCTGTGCACAATACAGACTTGCGTTTGAGAATCATCGTGTTCTCCATGCGCCAACACAGTTGCTCTACCAAAATATTTTCTCTGCTTTTAAAGAGAACGAGAGAATTTTTACACATAGATTCTTGGTAAAAAAAGGAGACCCAAGGAGAATACAGAGTGATCAACGCTGCCCAGGGAATATGACAGTTACTCCATTCATCGTACCCCTTTCGTTTGAGAAAATGGGGCGGGGGATCAAGCCAATGTCACATGAGTACTATTTAGTTATTCGTGCATTGGGCAACCAGGGACCACTGAAATGGGGCGAAAGTTTTCCGGAGACCAACCAAGCAAGATATAATATTTAGGAAATTTTAAACAGGTAAAAATTTGCTAAAAAAATTTGTATCACGCGCTCCTTTGCAGAGGTCGAACAACGCTAAAAAATCTGCTCTAAGGTGGCTTACCAACAGCGTTTTCTAGGGCGAGCATTGTATGATACCAGAAAGTCCATGAGGGTATGTTTTTTGCAGTTCAATTGTTTAGTGCACCAAGTCAGGTCATATGACCGGACTGTGAAGGTCGTTGTTCCTGGCGTGGATCGTCGCGTCGTTGGTTCCCCCTCCGGCTTCTCGTTTCCGCTGTCGCTCGCTCCTGGAGTTTGCTTCTCGGCCTAACGTGGATAGTTATTTTTGTTCGTCTGCAATGTCCGGAGTAACTGGAGCGAAAGATGTGGAAGGTGGGAATAGTCCTGTTGAGGAGGATTCTGCCGGTGAAATGACGTGGCCGGGACCTGACTTTGATAAGCAACGGTCTCTGGCCGCTTTAAAGCATCCGCTTTTTCTCCGTAAGAAGCGGGTGCATTCGGCTTCCTTCAGTCACTCAGGCGTTAGCGGTGTTACGATCGATGGCGTTCCGTCCGACATTCGGGCGTTGACTGCGGCACTGCATCGATCGAATGTTAGCAGCACTCGGGTTCTTTACGGAAAAAATAGTCGCAAGTCCCGTGATGGGCGACGTATACCTAGCAAGCGTATGTTGCCAAATGTTTATCCATTTCACTCCCCAAGGAGGTGGGAAAAATCACGAAGACCCTACCGACGTTCTGGATGAGCTAGAACTTGACCATGGTGATCCGGACTACGACTCCGATGTTGAGGCAGGTTTCCAGTTGTTCTTTCTTTACCTTATTAGGATCCGGTAACTTTTGAGACCTTGAGTCCTCCCTTATCTGACGAGGAGTTTGAGCGGATATTTTCATCGCTAATGAATGAATTCTTTGTTCATGGGAAAACTCAGGAAGTTGTGGTGAGTCACTTTCCCCCTCTCACTGCCAAACGTCCTGGGGGTCTCTATTGAGAGAATGTATGCTCAACGCCATTATTTAATCACTCGCTCGAATTTCGTTACGGAGTTCAATTTTACGGCGGCACTCGTACAAAAATTAACTCAAGTCGGTTGATAAGGTCTTTCCGTCCATCTGTATTTCATCTTATAATTGCCATCATTCTCAGTGACCGCCGGACGATGGTGTCCGTAGCATTCATGAGTATTAAAAGTGATCATTGAACGGACGTTAGTGTTCAAGCCCCCGAGGGCTTCCATCAGCACCTTAAGTTTTGGGTGTTGGTATCAGCGCTTCACTCGATTGTGTGTATCAGTCTCTAGGACCGCTGTTAGTTAGTTTAAATGTGTATTGAAATTACATGTGGATCCCCTTCGGGGTGCCATCCGAGTGTACCTATTTTGACAACAGGCATTAGACTACGGAGAAAAAATTCGTTCAACTATAGCACCCTTTCGGTGCCTAACTGCCTTGCCAGCAGACGGAAGCACGAGGACTGGGATACTGCCGTGTTGCCCAGGCCTAGACAGGGGAAGTCGAGATGCAGAGTTCGGGTTCGAACCACGGGCCTTACGGTCAGAAAACCTGTACTTTAACCGCGGAGCCATCTCGCCCCAATACGGAGAAAAGGAACTTAATTACCGTAAGTTCTTTGTAAAGTTAACATTTTGACCAGAGACGGTCAAAGTTAGAGATTGTAAGAAGCGGGTTATACGGTAGAGCGCTTCAAGACGGCTTTTCGGGACAAGGATGCGAGAATTTTGTTTCGGCGCATGAGAGATTAACTTTGCGGGAGGATGGGGAATGGCTTAAGTGGTTAGAGCGCGAATTTACTGACCGGAAGGTCCGTGGTTCGAACTCGACCTCTGTCTCTCGACTTCCCCTGTCTAGGCTTGGGCAACCTGGCAGTATCTCAGCCCTCGTGCTTCCTTTGGGCAGCATGGCAGCTAGGCACGGGAAGGGTGTTACAGCTGAGTGCTTTTTTAGATTGTGTGGTGAGTTTGGGCTTTTGAGAGAATACTAGAAATAGGTTATATCATAAGGACTAAAGCATCCCAAGTCCCGGCGGGCTGAGGAAAGATCGGAGGTCATCAGTTAGGAAGGGAGTACCAGTGGAGCTGATGTTTCCCTGAAGTTGGTCGAGTACAGTTACGTCCCAAAAACCTCTGCAGATCATTCCAAATAGGATGGGGGATATCAAATGACTTGAGGAGTTAGATTTCAGTTACATGGATAACTCCCACTAAGCTACAGTATTCAGTGACCTCCAGCTGAAACCTGGAGTACCGCGGCTACTACGGGTTGACTCCCTTTGGTTGACTACCTCGGTTGCCATAATCTGGGAAATACAGGCGTTCCCTTTTATTCCGGAATGTTCCCCCGCGAGGTTTCTCCGTCAGCGATGTAGTTACGCTGTTATTTACAGGGTTTATTGCCTTCCATGTGTGCGGTAGATCCGACATTGAAGCGAAGGACTCTTCAAGTTCCTGAAGCCGAGTAGTTTTTTATCCCCGCCTCTGTCTCTGCTGTCACTTCGCGACCTCTTGAGCGTGTGGTACTTCGTCCACTTTTAAAAACTGGTCTGATGTGCGCGAAAAATACATTGGGAGATAGTTTCTAAAATGATCTCTTCTGTATTAATCTGGGTGTGGCAGCCCTTTCAGTTTCTATTGAGTTTTTGAACTCACCAAAGAACTCAGGTCCTCTCAACAAGCTGCCACCGTTGTGATACATTCTAGCCGATTTGGGACGTCCCATTGTTACCACAGCGTTTATTGGTAGGCAGGTTCCATCGTTGTTGCCAGTTGTTTGGGGTATTTAGAGGACCTTGGAGGATTTCTACCCGGTCATCATTATAGGTCAAGATTTCAGGCTGAGAGCCGTTTGCCTGCACAGTACTTTCCTTTATAGAACAGATCCTCGTGAAACTAGCCGACTACATATAATTAACGCGACGTGAATTATGCGCCCGATGTCTAAGTTCCCAGTTCACGTCCCCCCTACCCTATAAGTTGTCAATTTCAGGAGCGGTCGATAATGTACGTGGCCAATTGTTTCACGGAGGAAACACGCTACATCAATAAGACTTCCACTGTCACCTGTTTCTGCGTTTTCCTCCTGCCTACATAAATTCGTGGCCCATCTTTTTGAAGTTCATTCTACGCAGCCAGCCAAAAATTATCGAGTTGAAAAGGGTGCTGTGTTCTGTCCTGAATGTGTAGTCATTGACAGCAGTATCCGTGTGGAGTACCATTGCTTCAGCGTTGTACAGTCATATCAACCTAGTCACATTGGATTATCTTCTCTAGTCGAACGATGCCAGAGTATCGACGATAAGCCCCCTCGTTCGATACTCAGGATATTTCCCAAGTGGCCGAAAATCTAGTCCTCTTGGCTGGTTGCAAACTAACCGAGGTGACGTCATCAGAGGGCAGTATGTTGGTGCTGCATCGATGTGTAGGCTCATCGCTTACACGCTGTACGTGGTTTCCTGCTTGTCTTGGGCGTTGATTATATTGTCTCCGTTAATTCTTTTTCTGGAAACGCCAAGATCAGGACAGCTGAGGTGTTACCACCTGCACCACCATCGACATCATGGCGTCAGTGTTCAGCACTGGTGCTTCGCCGCCATGCACTCATGATTTATTTGAAATCCGTGTTGTGGAGAGAAGTATGAAAATGGATGAGGAAGTGCTGGTCTATCGAAACCCCCCTCCCTCATACGTAAAACATCCCCAAAGTAGGCTTCCAAACATCATTAGCTCTTAACTTTCTAACAACGAAGCGGAAATCCTCTTACCGCCACAGCATGCAGTGTCTCCAGTTACGCACCACGGAGATCCCATGGCCCCGTTTTGGGCGTCGCATCGACAGCACTCAGACTTCGTAATCTTTACCATACTTCCTTCCCAGTTCAAAGGTGAGCGACCTCTGCTTCCGCCACTCTGAATTTGGCACAGAAAGCAGCACTCTTCAGCAAACTATGCGTAATATATGGTCTGAATACCGCAGCTTTTAGTTCTGGATTCATTCTTCAATTGCACAACCGTACCTTTCTAATTACCTCGTTGCGGATTCTCCTGCACCAGCCACATGGGCTATGGCTCTGAGAAAACAGTTGTCGAAGGCCTGAAGACGTCTCGGTTCTGCTGCTCGAAGAGGGCGCGTCTCAGCCATATGATGAAACAGTCCCTACTGTAGCCGGATACACGTCTCTTGAGATGTAGGGATATGCCATTTTGTCGCCATGTTCCTCAAATTAACAGATGCAACCCGAGCCCTAGAGATTCGTATATTGGCCTCATCTGTCACTGAAGTCGAAATCAATAAAACTTCCAAGTAAAACGCTTTACAACTTCTAGTGCTTCTCCTTGAGTGGTAAGTAGCGTGTTCAGTGACTACGTGTTTAGGAGCATGACCTTACGCTTTGTGAGAGCAGAATGCATGCCATGAGGCAGGATGACTGGTCAGTTCGTTCAAAAATGCCTGCTCCTTTTCGAAGACGAGAGCGGTTTTCATACTCCAGATTGACACGGTTTCCGTTAGTAACTGTTTGATCACCAGGGTTTTGATTAACCAACCACCGTTCGTCTCATTGTCTCTTGGTCGCGAAATTAAATAGGAATAGAGGGAGCGGGTGTTCTTGTTGGGCACCACTCTGTACGGAAGCTTCTGGAGAGTTTTCCATACGCTATGATACCTGGAAGTCTGTGAATACAAAGAACTTGTTATATTTGCAAATTTCCAGGGCACTCCTTGCTGAGCACAGACTCGTCAGGTGAGTCAAATGCGCCCTGGGAATCCAGGAATGCTAAAATTGCGGACCGCCTGTGCATGTGGTGTTGGGACATTACCGTTATTGCAGCTTGGCCATTCCAAAGAGTTGTCGACTGAGGTACCTGAGCTCCCAATTACGTAGCGCCACTTCGTTTATCGTAATTTATCCGCTGGAGCTAATTGCCGCTGGGCAAAAGGCCCTTGTTTGTGTTGATCTTAGCGCCGATGGGAGAAACGCACTGGCAGATTCTGTTAAGTAATCCAAATTCCTCATGGGGCCTCTCATGAGCCTCACACACGCAATGTTTAGAATGCTGCTGTGGAGGGGAGTAGAATCAACTCCTGAGTTCATGCATGCGGAGGAGCCCATTGAGATAGTAGGTAAGTCTACCTCGACAGCTGTATCGGTCCAGGCGGCCTAACCGAACGCGATATTTCCATCGGTGTTGGGAAAGCCAGTGTGGCTTTTGCCTGCCCGTATCTGCGGCGTTGGTGTGACATCAGGTTGTCTATCACGAGACCAGTTTACGATGCTTTAGTGCACTTCACGTTGATACATGGGTTTAAAACTCATTCTCTGTGAGCTGAGGATGTTTAAAACTTTGGAAATCGATATCTTCGTGGCATTGCTTGAGTAGATTGGGAACATCCAAACAGTAATGCTGAAGCACGCCGAATGGTTTTCCGAGGAAGCAACTCGCCCGCGATAGGTAAGCTGGTCACATTCCTTATTTTGAGCCAGCCCGGTCACGTGTCTTTTGCGTTAGTCGGTCAGCGTTCTTTTTGCTCAACAGCGTGGATAGTGGAAACGAGCTAGGGGGGAGAAGCGATAACCTGGCTGCGAGCTATAAAATCTATCACCGGCAGATTCAGCTGTTCTGTCATTGCCGTCTCCATGGACGGTGACCATGAGACAGAACACTTTGACAAACATGACTCAATTGTGCGTTGCTTTTGTTCGACTGGTTGTACTGCCGGTACTTTCCAGCAACAGAATGGCCACCAGGGGTCGCAGTAGGCGGTTCTTGTTAACCTGCTTCACACTGGACAACAAGAGCATCTCAGTGGCCAAGGAAGTTGTAATTAGGATCCACGTAGGCTTTCCAAGGCAATCGTAAATCAGTTGATCCATGCCACATATAGCTGGACTATTTGGGTCGGAGATTAGCCCGAAGGCCTCGTGGTCACGGCTGATTTTGAAGTTTGTGTTGCCCAAGCCATCTGGTAGCAGGCGTTCGCCGTTGTCCTGGCGAACCTCAACGACGGTAAGTTTGTTTACGCCCGGGTGACCCCAGAGCTTTGTCCCTGCTGCACCTAAGTGTTGTGAAGGGTGTCTGAAATTATCGGAGCCAAAGTTTGTTGGAGCTTATGCAGACGTGATATACAGACTGCCAAACGAACCATTCATGGGCGACTGGCAACTAACTTTCAGTCAGGCAGAGGTCTTTCCCATGGATGGTCCAAATAGTACCGATTCCGTCGAAACCACCTAAGGTCGCCTCGGGATCACCAAAGATCTACAACCGGAAGCCAATGGGGCGGCCAACTAAACAACCAGACTTTCCAGACAGGCACCGCACATCGGCCCACAAGAATGAACGACCTGCCGTATAGCTTGTTTCCCGTTGGAACATCACGATCTGCCAGACGAACTGAGTGTTAGTTATGGTGGTCCAAGAACGCAGGTGTAAAAGTTAAGGGCAGTTTGGGTCAAACAGGTCTGTCACTCCCTGTGGGGCGAGATGGCTCAAGTGGTTAGAGCGCGAATTTACTGACCGCAAGGTCCGTGGTTCGAACCCCACCTCTGCCTCTCGACTTCCCCTGTCTAGGCTTGGGCAATCTGGCAGTATCTCAGCCCTCGTGCTTCCTTCGGGCAGCATGGCAGCTAGGCACGGGAAGGGTGTTACAGCTGAACGATTTTTTATGGTTGGAAATGATGAGGTCACCACCAATGGAATGGAGTAGGGTTTGAAATCAAACGTGAGAAAAAAGGAAAATGAGTAGTAGTCTGTTATCTTTTACCCCCCTGTATCATCCACGTAAGGCAACCCGACTGACCGCCGCGCGATGGCCGATGTGCAGTCAGGTTATCAGTAGTGCGCCCCATGGTCTCATTTGGGACGGAATACTGCCAAGGCATTCAGACCTGAACATGACGACTATGATATTCAGCTCAAAAACCTGAGCGCAAGCCTGCGATGTCGGCATTATACTACCATCGCAGTATGAAAATTGAAGGGACACTTCACCAAATCTCCGAACTTCCAGACTCGAGAGTTTTGGGAGACAGATTACCTGTGACTCAGTCTATTGTAAGAGGCCCAGTAGAACACGGTGGTGTACACGCCGTCTCATCATGGCAATGTTTAGTACTTATTGACTCCTCCCACGACTTTGTAGCCCGTAGGCGTGACTCCTGGTTTGCAATTCGTCGACCTCCATTCAGCGTCGGTTTTACTACTGCTGTCCTCCACCATAGTGGGGACCGGTCGTCGTCTGAGGATTTTCTCAACAGCGAAGTGTGAATGGTTTGAAATCCAAGTGTTCCAGGAAATGCAGGCTTTCTAGTTGTCCGGAAATAGTAGGACCACTGCACACACAGGTGTCACAACGGTTTCATTTAGATGTCGATTCTCTCTCCCGGACCCTCCGTCACAACGAACGCTTACTACCTTTGGAGCACTTCTGCGTCCTGTTCTTCATCTTTTCTCGTATTTGTATTTTGTAGTACTGATAGACCTGGTGAAGTTTCATGCAGTTGACCCCGAGTAGCCATTGTTCACGTTGGATTCAGTGGGGTTAAATCCCACTATTTTCCTCCAGATTGGGGCCTTGTGCTCTTCCGTTCGCTTTTAACCTGCTGAGTAAGCCTACAAAAATACAGTCAGTGCGTTTTTCAGCATCTTAAATCGCCAGAGCCTTGAGTTCGCCTAGGACAGGGACGATCCTTCTGTGTCGGCATTTTGTGTATTTATTCTATCATTTGGACGAATTTGGACCCTTGTGCTCTAACTTGATGTATGCATAATGTTGATGTTTGATGATGTAGAGGATGTGCTGTTTAGCGTCGACGCCCGCTGGGTAGAGCGTAGTTTAACAACTTTCAGGGTAAACAGCACAGCTGAATAAGAATTAGAACACTGAAACAATGCAACCAAATTAAATGCATGTGTGCTGGATACAATATAGGGCGTTTTTGATTCAAAGATAAAGCAGGTATGTAATATACGATCATGCCAATGGGACTATGTCTAGACACATGTACACGATTCTGGGGGAATTTTCCCATCCTTTCAGAGTTTGTTGCGGACCGTACATCAAACTCGGTTGGGGGCTTTCGAGATTTACAATGATATTAACTCAGTTTCACCAATGGAATTCAGGGAAGATCACCACACATCAGTAGGTCATCCCTAATGCGATCTCGTGAATCCGTATTTTTATCACTCCGGGGATTCGCTTTGCAAGGATCAGTTCAAAAGGCTTTTGTTTTTATGGTTGTAAGGTTGTGCTGTGGTGGTGCTGTCAGTTCCTATCTAAACTTAGGTTAGAGGGGTATCCACTTCGATGGTGTATATTGGACTAACCTAAGTTGTACGACGTCTGCGTACTATCACTGCCAGTCCTGCTGGTTTCCAGGCACACGAGGTGACGAAGGATATCCCAGATGGTCATAACATAGATCTCTTAGTCTCCTGGAGTAATTGTCAGCCCTTCAATATTCCCAGAAGCACTATCATTTGGAAGGCGACAAACCAAGGCTGCATAACTGTGCTTCATTCACGATTAGGAACATGAAATGTCTCTGTTTCATGCTTTTGAGATAAGTGCATTCATGAGGTTATTCTCGATCCACCGATAGACACTAGCCCTGGAAAACTAGCAGTTTGAACTGTCCAAGGATTTTCTAGTCGGGTAGGATTATCTGGCTTCTTGCCGTTCGTAAATCACTAGGTTGATCCTGTTTAACTCTACGATCAACATGCTCTTTTCTTAAACAATGCCCTCTGTCCTGTCATTTTTAGTTCATTCGGATTACAACTCTACTCTCTTTGTCTAATTTCTCTAGGATTCTTTGGCCGACCTAAACCTTGCCCCTCATCAGCGCCGGCGGCTTCCATATCTGGCTATCACCATGGCTTTGCAACATAAACAAACCCAATACGAGTTGACATCTGAATTATTATCGGACTTGTGTGGAAAAGTAATCAACCAGGCACACGTGCAGCAAGGATTTTCACTCGTTCTTAGCGAGCTCGGTGAAATTATCATTGACTTCCCCAAGGCTTCTGAGGTACGTGTTCCCATGCTGTGTTCTTTCGATTTGTTGTCGTGTTCATACCATGTAGTGAGTTCCCAGTTTGTGTTTGGCAATGGCTGTCTTGGCATAGGTACTGCAGGCTACATTGGATCGAGTTTTCTCATCATCCACGAATATTACAAGAGCTAAAGTACAGCAATCTGGCAAAGTAACGAGCATTCGTTTTCAATGTGATATTGAGGTAAGGACTTAGTGAGGGCATTAGGGTGTCGGCTCGTGACGACCAGCATTTTAATGTGCAACTAACATTATTTCCCCTTCACTAAGGACGGGTTGGGATAGTATTTTGAAAATACTGTTGTGCCAACGATTATACCTTTGCGTGACATTGGTCATCGGAGAATGGCAATAAAACGGGAATAGGAAAATCAGTTAGAGAAACACGATACTGATTCCAGTCCTGTATCGTGACGACCACTGTATCTAACCACAAATGCTCACTATCTTGTATGTCTCAGCCAAGATACCGAGCGGATTCACCTGCAGACAAACTAAGAGTCATCTGTATGACACCCATTTTGTTGGTTAATCTAACGTTCGCCCCAGTTCAGAATCTATTAAGCCGAACAAGACACATTCAGGTGGTCGTTGTGGTCGCATTCTTAGGACGTTGGGCCAGTCAATCTGATTTGGGTAAATCACATGACTGTTGTGTAGGGTACGACGCCACAACCGCTGTACTGACCGTATTTGAATTCATTATGGGACTCCTACCAAATATGAGAAGTACTCCATGGACAGCAATGGTCAAACGCAGGCGGCCGTTACATAGCACCCGCGTGAGTCGTTAGCCTTTGCATCCGCAGATGATTGTTGGTCTGACCGGTGCAAAATACACTCGTTCTCTTAGAAGGAGGCTTGGGTCACGCCGTTGCCAGAGATGTCGAAGGTTGAAGACGTTCAACCGTGCTTTCACATCCAGCATGCCGTCTCCATCCTCAACATTTAGCATTCTAGTTGAGTTAAACAATCCAAAAACTAGCTGTTGGCTCTCCACAGCCAACAGCTAGTTTTTGGACATGCACAAACACCTCTTGCGTAGGTGGTGAACAACTCAATCTAGTTACTTCCATCAACAATTATCTAGTGAACTGGACTGCCTGGAGAATCGTGCCTTAACAAGACGACATCGTCTACGTAGTATACGTTGAGGACAGGAGAATCTGTACGCCACCATACAACATTCCGGCTTGGCCATACATCTCAAACCATCTGGTTTAAGCTAAGTTACTTCACACTTCTCCAGCAACCAGTGGCGCGCATACAATAAAGACACCACTGGTACGTAGTTGCCTCAAGGTAATTGAAATGGCTCGACGTCAGTAAACTTATTAGGACACTAATCCTTATTTACGGCTGTCCTGTCACTTCCTTATCCTTGGTGAACGGAACTGCACTAGCCTGAATCAGGTTATCTAGGTTTCTTATTTCTAGAAAACTGCTGAACGGCTGAGACTGATAAAGGTCTGAATAAACCCGAACTTTCGTTCTCCATCACAAATTCATTTTCGTCATTGCCGCTCCGGCACCTTGAGTGTTATTTCCTTATCCCATGATTCATTTAACTGTTCGGTAAGGTGTGAGCGCTTTGCGAATCAGCCTGTGGAGCTCACCAAAATCAATCACGGTAGCCATCCAAATATCCTTTAGCACTTCGGTTTATTGTCGTTTTCTGCTTTGCTTGTTTCTTCGTAGGCAGTGGTGTCCCAATAGGCCGACCAAACCTATATCTTTTTGGGTATAGCTGGGCACATAAGGGGTCTTTGAGGACTGATTGGAGAGGGGAACGTCGATCTTCAAGTCGTCAGTGAAATAACGAGTGAAGTTGGTTGAGTACCTATCGCAGACTAATAGTATGTGGTGGTAAAAACGATATAGTCGTGCTGTCGTTGGTGATGATGATGACAATATCCGCAAACCCATGATCAATACGTCATGTCCAACACCCACCTTGCAATTCCCGTGGCCAACTTGGTGCATGGTCCGGTCAACCGCGGAGTTGAACAGGATTAGCATATTCCTGCTGACCATACATATAATCCGACTGGTAACCGGCTCGAGACACGTCTGCATTTCTTAGAAAGGTAGCCGGGGATGGTAGTCTAACCATGAAGGCGAAATAAATGCCGCACCCGCTCAAGATCCCAATAAACTGGTACATCCGGGACGTTTTTCAACACTTCGAGTTTTTAAGGTGGAATAACTAACCGCATTACCAAAGTTCGCTTGGCCTTTGTAACGATTCGTTATCGGTGACCCAGAGATATTTTCACGCTGAAAATGCACAATGATTCTGGACAAACACTTTTCACGAGTTTCTTGGTTAGAAAACAATCTGTTCAATGTTTTTTATCACCAATCCTGACGAACAATTACCCATATATGATACGAATTTGCTCCCGATTGTTGTCATAGACTATTTGTTCTTTATAATGGGCGAGATGGCTCAGTGGTCAGAGCGCGAATTTACTGACCGGAAAGTTCATCGTTCGAAGCGGACTTCTGCATTCCGATTGCTTGTGTCCAGGCTTGGGCAACCTAGCAGTATCCCAGCCCTCCTGCTTCCTTCACGTAGCATAACAGTAAGGCACCGAAGGAGTGTTACAGCTGAAGGGTTATTATTATCTTTATAAGTACATTTCAGACGCGGCACCAGCTATGGTGGCTAGGACATGTATTTAGGGTGCTTACCAGGATGGGTTTCTTCATCTTTGTCATCATCAGAGACAGCAACCTCAGTAGAGATATTTCACTACTGCACAACCACAACGTTTATCTACACTTTAAAACCTTAGAAAGAAGAGAAAAAAGTGGGTGATAGAGGGGGACCTGTTTTTGACCTAGCACAAGCATTGTGAAGCGCATATACCCTCAAGCGCTCAATTCATGACAGCTACGCAAACAATCATTCGACGCTATCGTCTCTCTTTCGTCTGCTTGTTCTAGTTCGCTTAGTTCCATTGGCTGCCCAAAAATATTCCTTGCGCAACCCAATTGTTCTATCGTCAAAACAGGATTTCCGCCGCGATGCTTTAACCGGTTTGGACTAATACGGATGTTTCCTCTGGAGTGAACATTCAACGCGTCGTTCCAAAATTTTTAGGCTAATTATTCCCACCTAGGAGGTTACATTAGTCCCAGTGAAATCTGGGGGGGGGGCACAACTATCCGTTTTCCGAATGACAATGCTAGGTGATCTAGCTGCGTCGTGCAGTTTGATAGTGCTGTCAGATGCTATCGGTCTCTGGTCATGGTGAAATGCATCTACGAGCTCGAGATATCAAGGGTTGAGACACGAAATTACTGACCACAAGGTTTGTAGTTCGAGTTCATCCTCAGCATCCCAACTACTCCTATAAGCTTGGGCAGCCTGGCAGTACCTCAGTCCTCGTGTTTCCTGTGGGTTGCATGACAGGTACACGCCGAAAGGGTGCTACGGCCGAGCGATTAATTTACTATTGTCTACATTTACTCAGTCATACTTTGGTGTGAAAAACTGTTGTGGCCACGTGCATTTTGCACAACTACTTGGGTGCTGTGGCTCACTGAGCTATCGAAAACGGTTACTTGTGGGATGACAATGCGTTGATTTGTTGAAGAGCCACATCTATTGCTACCAGAAAGCAAAAGATACTAAAGAATAGCTGGTCATCTGTGTACAGCCTTGTGTTCGTTCCCCAGGTGTCACAAGCAATGAACGGCGATTTCGAAGCAGATCTTGTAGTTCAGTAACCGTAAAACCGATGTTCACAGTAAGTCCATTTTTCTGATCTCATTTACCTTTGTGAGCCTAGCGTTCTCTGAACTTAAAATGTGATTTGGAGCGCGATAATGATGACAGCTTTACTCCGCTGACCACACGCGGCATAACCGCACATCCGTGACGATAGTATTGTCATCGAAATCTAATTTTGCTACTTTTTCATGACTGCCAACTTCTTTTCAGCCATAGGGGTTGGTGCTTTATAAGTCAAAACGCTCACCAGTAGACTGGATGAGAATAACTGCAACCAATCGACCCCACTGTTACTGCACTTTTGGCTCGCTAGATGGACTACGCTGTAGGCTACATTGCGAAAGGTTTAATATGGTTGAAGTCGTCTGTACTGGAGTGGTCTGAAAATCCCGTAAGAATAAACCAAAAGCGCTTTTAGATCGAGAAATTCGAGCCTTGACCACTTCTAACCGGGACTGCTAGTGAATCTTCAAGTCAAATCACAGTGCGTCAAAGTTAGCTTCAGTCTCCGCGCTTGCGGGACGCAACGAATAATAACGAAATTTTGTGTACATGTTAGGGACGTTTCGGGCTGAAAAATCGTCATGCATTTTTGACCCTGTTTGCATGGTTTTAAAGATGTCAATACTGAATTTCATTCCGCAGCAAAAAATGACCGCATATTCGTCCTATTGTCGACTACTTTGTTTCGGATGCTATGAAATCAGGGGATACCGCTGTCGACTTTCTGCGGCAACTGTCTTTTTGGTTTCATTGGACTCTGTTGTCTGGCACTGACATCTAAAGTTCGGCGCGATGCGAAATTCAGCAATGTTTCGATCAAACGACAGACGACTAATTTGAACGCAGGTTTTGTGTCACAAGTTTCCTCCAATGAGAGTTCGAAGCGTAACGAGGGATCGAAACAATCTTTGTTTTACATTGGTTTGATCTCTTAGAGAATAAGGGTTCGGCTTCTAAGGAGAAAAACACAAAGGCTTCTGGTTTCTATACAAGTTTTCACCAAAACGGGAGGCTTACCATGCCCTTGCTGTGTTTCAGACCTTTGTCTCGTTTTTATGCAGCACAGACTCCTGGGCACAGTAAGTCAAGTCTTCACTTTCAAAATATGATTTCCTACCTCGTTAACCTTTTCAGCATGTTGGTCGCTTCATTGCTCGAGCTATGGTGGATGACATACTCCCGCCCAAGTTCATCGAGTTCCAGAAAGCTGTATTTTCCCAACCTCCATCTGTTCATTGCCATGGTGATTCCAAAAATGGTGCGTCACCGCCTGTTTCTGCGCCTCCGGTTAACGTACTAGAATCTGTTGGTTTTGAACAAGGTCTTTCCAATCCGGACGCCCCATCACGCCCGGGAACACGGAACCTTAGTGACAGCAGCAATGGCCTGCATCACACAAACATGGATCAGACGGTGGGTACATCTGTCAGTAGCGGGATTGGCTCAGCATCCAGTCTCAGTGCTTCGATGGTAACTCGCCCAGAGGTCGCTTTGGAGGCTTTGGTTAGGGCAGAAGATCTGCTTAATCTGAGCCATGCCTTTGCACGGTTGGACAACATTTGGGGTGTTCCTTTTGGGCCAAAGGCAACGAAGGCCTTGATAAAAAAGATCCAAGGTCTACTGAAAGCCTTCATGGAATCGGATGATTTAGAAGAGGCTACAGATGCTTTGCTGGAACTTGACTCCCCGCACTTCCATCATGAGTTGGTCTTTCAGGTATGTCGCCAACGTCTTACACGAGCCTTTTTTGCCGCTTATCGTGACACCTGTCCTGAACTGTCCACTCAAACAGGAACAAGTTATGAACCGAATATGTTTGATTGCGCTAAACATTCAGAGTAAGCACCATAGTTACTGCAGGTGACTTGAAACAGTACCATCAGTGCGCGAGATCGTTAGCATATACAGCCGCCCCGCTCAGCAGTGATAACAGAATTTCATGATTCTGGGGAGACCACTTTGTGCTCCTCACAAGAGACGGAAAGTTCGTCGGCTGCCCACAGTTCACCACTTAATAGCTAACTAAAATAAGTCTACGTTTTATGAGTCTGATGGTGGTGTTACGTTACAATTCGGTGGTTGCATTGGAGATGGTCGTTTGGCGGACAATCGTCCTGGTACCCTCATCCTTATTTTATATCGGGTTAGTGAGTGTCTTGTTGCGTCTGACATTGTTCGGCTTATAAACTGTTGTATGATTGGCCAACAGTGTCATTTGAGAATTAACTAGAAGTACGCAGACATTGATGTGTGGTATCACAACGAAGGAAGCTGTTTACTTAGGATAATAGCCTAGTAGAGTTGCATTTCTGCTGTTGTCAAACTTCACCTCAGTGCTGCACACACTTAGTGGCGCGGTTGATGTGATTACTAATCGATACGAGTCATAATTCCGACATCACGGAATAGGTACGATCCACATTTATTTATGGCGAGCTAGCTTCATGTGTTAGGATGTATGTAGTTTCAAAATGTTCGAGATGCCATGGCTTTGGAGCACTGCGGCTGTCGTGTCTCTTTGAGATTGACGTTTTTACTCCCGTCTCCGATCCCTGGTCGTCGGTGCTTCCGACTGTGCTAGCCGAGTTCCTTGTGCCTCCATCTCTTCGAGTAACCTGCTGGCTTGTAACAGACAGGCGTTAGCCAATAAAGAATGGGTAGCTCCTGAGGACCTTGTCTTTGGAGGGGGAGGCTGCTGCCTTTACCCCCCCAGTCGACTTATATCTAGCTGCTTTTACTAGACCTATATTTATTTTCTCTGTACAAACCCTCGATTCTAAATGACGATGCGCTTGTGTACTGCAAAAAACTGATACCCTTTTGCACTTACTTTCGCGCGACCGGCTTGAGTGAATCACTCCCTTTTACTGCGTTCCATCTATTGGTCAGCCTGCTGGAAGTCACCGTCGACTGGTAGAGTTCCGTCTTGTATCTTTCGGCTTTGTGTGCTCGCGCAAGTAGTCATGCTTCGTCTTTTGGGATCACCGGCCTTGCTTGTTTGCTTCTTGACTAGCCTAGTAGATCCAGCAACCTTATGAGTTGGTGCATTACGAACGATGACACCGTATAGACCTAGTGTTGTGTTCACCAACAATCAGACTGGTTAAATGAAACCGTTTTTTGTGATTTCGTACCTGTAGCGTACATGCAGCAGAACTCTTTCAGTGTCCAATATGGGCTGTTTCTCACTTTTGAACTTGTGTCTGCAGGACTTTCGCCGCACAGTAATTTTGTTAAGCATTTCGCTTGGGTGCACCGTCTGACGAAGTGTCCCGTTGTCACTTATTTAAACCCCGGAAGAACAGTGCTCAAAACCGCTTTTCAGGATCTTGAGGCTATTTTTAAATTAACGAAACTACACTGATGTATGGAAGTATTTTTTTTGAACACATCGACACTTGATTGTTCGCTTTTAATGTCCCACATGTAAGCGAAAATAGTCGTGAGGCTGTGTGTGCATTCCAACTCAATAAAGTCCATTTGACAAAAGATGTGGTCAACCTTCAGTAATATGATGAGCATTTTTACGCCATATTCGACATCTTAATTACGCCACTTGTATCTGTTTTCATCATACGGAATCAACTTTAGTGCAACTTCAGCTTTTCTTCATTGCCTACAGGCTGTAATAATGGCGATCGAACGTAGCACTGACGTTGCACGCGCACGCGTTGTCCGACTGCTCAAGGAGTTGTGTCGTTCAGTTGTGATTACTCCCAACCAACTGGCGCTCGGCGTAAGGCGTGTCTACGCCGAATTACCGGATTTACAACTGGATGTTCCAGCTGCTTACATGCTTATGGAGCGTTTTGTGACTGCCGCACATGCAGCCGGTTTCTTGCCAAAGAAACTCGTCTCGGAAATGCCTATCAAGTAAGTTCATTTGGGGCTCATTTTCGAGCCGGATTAAATTGCCACGACAAATGTGATATCCAGGAAAGTGCCACAGTACCAAGTGACGAGTTTGATTGGTAATCTTGAGTCCAACTCTGTTTATGTAGCGTGTACTACAGAAGCAGATCACTAGAAGATACTTGCACCAAGACGATGCGTGACTGTTTCATCGGTGTTGGTATTCACAACTCCCGGTCCATTCGGTGTCAAAATTCCTTTAATGCCTATTTACTTGTCTTTGGTTTGCTGTTTAACGCTAAGTAATACCGTGACGGTTCCCAGCCGCTGTCGGACGCCACATCAGGCAGAGTCGATTTGTGTTCAGATGTTTGCGTGAGGAGCCATCAAAGGCTGTCCTGGAGTGATGTCCAACCATGACACTCATTTTCCTCATTTCTATTCATTTTGTCACTTGACGGATGCTGGAATATGTCTGAGTTCCGGTGCATTTTTGACATGGAGTTTCCACCTGACATTTGTCCCACCTTGAGAGGAAATAAGGTTTGTCATTGGAGGACAACTCATTCCTTAGGTGTAAATTTCTCACACCTAAAATTCGTACAGCAGGACATTAAAACGCTTCTTGCAGCTCAGTGAAAGTTACTGAAGGTTTTCATGCTTCTCATATGTTATTTGTACTAACTCTTGGTAACGTAACAAAGTCAGAGCAAGAGTCTCAGAGTTCGGAATCTCGTCCTTTAATTTCCACAACTTATAGCGCCGGAAGTTATTCACCTAGTCTCGTGTGACGTTGTCCGTTGTGTTGTATGGTCAGGAGACGTAGTGTTTTGGGGTGAAGGAATCGAGATGTCCTCGAACGTTTAGTCAGATTTTATCAGCGGTGGACTCATTTGGACCATACGGCAATCAACGACCAGTGGGGTGCTTCGATACTTTGGAGCACCGCTGTGGACACCGATCAGGGCATTGTGCGGGCATGTGTATGTGTTCCCCTTATGGGATACGTCGGTTGATGTAAAGGTGTTCAGGTGTTCGCCGTCGAGGAGCACGAAAACAATGTGGGGTTTCATCGTATGATCGCGATCCGCAACACTTCGCGGAGGACCACGAAGTATGAACATCACGCCCTAGAATGCTTGTGGTTCAATTCAGCTTTGCACCTTATCACTTTGACTTCTTGCATTCATGCGAAAAAGTTCAGTCGGCTGGCACAACGAGAAAGCTAGGGATCACCATTTAAAACTGCACTGTCTGGTATGACAAGATGCCAGTGGGCCTTCAGTGAAGAGGTAGTTTGAAATGTTGCATAGCAGTTGCAAACTCTTTACAGACGTTCAGCAATCCTGTGTGTAGATACAGGTGTTCGGTTTGTACGTATTTTTGGCGAATAGTGTGCTTCGCTGTCCCTAAGAGGTTAAAAACAGAACTGCATGGTTCGAGTCTGCTTAGGACAGTTGCCAGAGCGAACTGCTCTTGTGTTGAATCATTCGTATTACAGAGGTCCGGCTATTATCAGCGTCCCCTTACCCTGGCACGCAACCGTGCTTTGTGCACCATAATTAAGTGCCACCTCTGAGTTGTTTTGGCCTTATGAGTTGCACCAGAATAAATGACCGAACAAATCTGGTAAGGCTGATTCGCATCCTCAAGGATAACCAGCTACCAGTTCGAGAGTCCGTTACTTTGACTGTGTGCCTTCAGAGAGCGTGGGGAGTAATTGCACCCACCTAGTGATTGACACAAGCTTTACATCCATTACATCCATTCTTGATCTGATTCCATGTGCACTAGTTCCCCTGGAGTACACCTACAAAAAGATCACAATAGCAACCCCCACCAGCCATCATTTGGTGCAAAATTCCCTCTAAATGGGGGGAGGCAAACCCCAGGCAATTCCTGGTTCCTATAGTATCCTCCGTTCTAGTGGATTACTGCATGTGATATCGTATAGGAGCTACACTACTAGGACCGAAGTGTGTGTGCGTTTTTGTTTTAGCTCTTTTGAACGTCACTCTATTGTATCAACACAGAGCATTTTTTGCGTCATTGCCAGATCGATGTGTGAACTAACTACCATTTTTTTCTCCTAACCCACAACCCCTTATTTTCCCATCCCCCTTTGTAGACATCGCAAGCGCTTCATTTCGGAGACTGACTCGATTTACCGTACTGACTATAACATCAAGCCATTGTGATGGAGTCAACGGAGTGTAACTCGCCTAACAGCATCCCATCTATTGCCTGCAGGTCCGGTGACTACGCATGACTTATCCTTTTTGCCTCATCCATTCCGCTGCCCATTCTTGGTTATCCCCCGAGTACCATTCGTGAACCCTCTGACTTCACCGTTTTGTACCTATTCGGGTACATCCCTGCAGTTTGTCTCTTTTTTCAGGACATCTATCCACTTATGGCTTCCCGCTCAACAGTACAGAGACATCCTTCCCATGCACACTATTCTTCACAGTGTTCAGTTGAGTGGTAATCAGATGTGGTACTTTTCAACCAGATTTTTTGTGCCCAAGGCACTCCCTCCTCACAACTTCCTTCCAAACTTTTCAACCATTTCATGAGTTAATTTGCCAGTCTCTGACTCTTTCGTTCGCTTGTAAGTTCATGCCACCGGCCACTTCCGTTGACTTTCCATTGGCAATCATGTAGGCATATCCGTCCGTGCCTAGCTATTACATTTTCTTACATTCGTTGAGGCTCCATTTGTCAGTTACGGGCTTAAAGAGCATTTCAGCTGTAGCACCTTTATTTGGTTCTCAGCTGCCATGCCACCAGAAGGAAGCATGAGGGCTGAGATACTGCCAGTTTGCCCAAGCCTAGACAGGGGAAGTCGAGAGGCAGAGGTCTGGTTCGAACCACGGACCTTCCAGTCAGTAAATTCGCGCTCTAACCACTTGAACCATCTCGCCCCGACGGGCTTAACTGAACCTACTTACTTAATTGTATGTTTCGGAAGCGGCACCCTCCCACTTCACCATGGATAAGATAGTGCAAGTAAATTCGGGCCTGGTGGGCGAACTGTGTGTTCGTCTTGCGGCTGGCTATCCGCTCCGTTTTATCTGACCACTAACCCCATACTATATGTTGTTTACTTCACCAATCGGCCGTACGTATTTTCTACTGAAAACTTAGTTAATCTCGCTTAGTTTATTTCATGTGAACCATGTATTAGCTCCTGATGACATGCGGATCAAGTCGAGTGTATACTTGGGAACCGTAACCGGATTGTTTCTCACTTCCTGAATTGGCCTGATTCCCACAATCTAACATGGTAAAATTGTCTTAGGCGCGAACTGGGGTACGATCCGCTTCTTGCGCTCAATTGTGTGACTGGCTCGGAATTTCCTCCGTAAACTTATTCCATGTTAATTCATTTAAGGATACTGACAGGTGCTGAACAATGGATCGCGGTTTGAGAGCCGGTTACTTAGGAGGGTGTTATCTTATTCGATGGTTGAAAAACGCACCGAACAGCTCATAGTATATTGTCTTCTGAGACGGCTACTTGGCGTGTTTGTGTAAGTGTAGCTGACGCCCTATTCCATCGCTACGGTGTCACTGAATTGTTGGACACCTTGGTCCCATTGGGTCTGAGCTTCGTAATTCAGCATCGTACTTCGCCCGGTAGCCTGGCGAGCTGCGATCAACACGATGGTCCATTGGTGTCCGGTTTAGTTTAGTTCCCGACTTTTTGGTCTGAAAGCGTTGGATTACTCTAGAAAATGGAATCCCAATAAACAAGCAAATCGTCCAGCTGTGGCATCATTTAGGTTCACAAATTGGTCCAATTGGAAGACATGCCATCAATAAGGTTAATGGTTGATGATTTTGTTGGTGCACTGTCACACCTGTTTTGTCCATATCCGACTACGTCACCTTGGTTGACGCATTTGCTAAATAATAACACTCAATTTCATCAGATAAATATATGCTACGTCTTCACTTCAGGTGCAAAAACTTGATAGCCAAGCTTCAGGTCTGTTTCCGAGTTAGCCTGCCGCTTCGGACTGCGAGGTGGGTCCTGCGGCAGCCCAGGTTTAACCGCATGCAGTGTACGCCCGAATGAGTTGAATCATATCATAAATAGGAGTTGGATTTTCAAAACAACCAGGATGCTCAATTAACAGCCTTTAATAGATTGTAAGAACGATAGATTTGAAGCCCATATTCCGTGGGCTTCCCGCATCGCTCGCAAGGCGACACATTTATACGGCTAGTTACCATTAGTCGGTAATTGGCGGATCCTGCTCGACAACTTTAATGGAAAGTCAATTCTAGCGATATCGCAGTCTCAGTTGTCTGGTGTTCCTATAGATAGGACAGGTGTTTTGCACTCATTCTGCCGATGGGACGCCAGTCAGTCAGCTCAAGATGAGCAAAGCAAGGCTGCAGGTCCGGCTAGCTCTGACATCTCCCATAGGATTGGAAATGGACGTCTGATTTCTGCTCGCCCAATCGGCGCGTTCCGTTGATCGAAACGCACGTGCGCTCGCTTTCGGTGCGAAATGACGCATGGTGATGTCGCTTCCTTTGTGTGCTTGGTCACTTGGATGTGTCCGCTCACCTAGGACAGCTGGACCGGAGTAAGGCCATCTATTATCATGAAGCTGATTGGACATCGGGGTAGGCATGTCTTGGCAGTCGATAGGCGGGATGATGCATCATGCGGTGCCTTGTCTGTTCCCACAGAATTCGACAAAGAGCAGACACCTTCGATGGCTTCGACCGTTCATGCTGAATAAGAGAAACGCTAGGGTATTTTTGTGCTCAACCGTGAGTGAGGATACGATGCAGGGGTTAACGTGCGACAGAGAGCTGTGCTCCTTTGGTTCATCCCAAGTCAGGCGTCCGTAAGCAGGGAGTCTGTCAAAAAAAAGCTTACTGATGGTGCTAGGACGTCAACAGCGAAGATTCGCCATACCGGCGAAGGTAAAACTTTGCAGGGCGTCCGGTGTAGCTTGTGCTATCTATAGTAAGAAATCCACGAAACTTGTATACACCGAAACACTGCTGTATGATGGTCATTATATATCAAAGCCTAAAAAAACAGACGCTTTTTACCCATAGGCTTCTTTCTGTGTTTCCCATCCGACTCGAATCGCGCTCGTAGGTCGTGTAGACTGATTAGGAAATATGTTCCTTTTGCAGATCTATCTGCCCCCCGACTCTGTAGGTCCGTTTATGCATCCAAGTACAAGAGAATTGCTGAAATTTCTTACGCGATCAATAACTGGAAGCTTGCACTTTAGCGCACTATCCACGCCCTTCGATACAAGTGCACATAGACCGTTCAGTTGTTTATGTGCACATGAAGATGTGTTGTCCGCTGGAGCAACCATTCTACTGATATTTTGTCTGCTTGGCTATTGTACTGAAAGGCCTCACATGGCCTAATCGAGCCAGACAACATATACTTCCAATATACGGCCTGTAAGGCATACCGGTCATCCTTGCACCGAACCGACGTGGTGCGTTGCATGATGTCTTCTCTCGTATTATCGAACGTGAAAGGGGTATTTCCAGACTGCAAATTTGTGTGCTCAGGATGCCTGTTCGGTGTCGGTTTATTTCGGTTTGACAGCCACAAACCATGTACAGAGGATACAGTTTCGACCACCGGAAACCTGAAGAGCGTGGAAGACATGGTCAAACGTTGGAAGCGATGGTCCAGTCGATTCATTCGTATTAAACCAGTCTAATTATTTTGAGGAATGGGAAACTGGGCAACTACGCATTGGATGCGATAGCTTTGATGCGGTGGGGCCACGTAAATTAGTGACTGAGCCGTTTCTCCCAATGTCAACCATCGATGAGTGGAGTTTCAGTCCCCCATCCAGGGGGCGAAATGGTCAACCGGACTGAGCTTACTGTTTAGTGTCTTCATACTTCATTGCAAGGTTGTGGGCTGTCTCTCTCTCTCTCCGGTCGCGGCCAGCATAGGGATGGCCGAAAACAGCTGTGCGAGAAAGACAGTCCTCTGACAAGCAATGAACTTGTCTTTACCAGCGTAACCTGTGCAGCACGAACAGCTCATCAATCGTCGGAGAGTTCTTCTTCCTTTAAAACCATCTTGCGTGCCTAGCATTTCTAATCCGATTTTCTCACCAACGCTTAAGAGGCGTCCATAGCCTAACCCCGCTCGTAGAGGTCAAGTTTCTGACACCTAAAGCAGCGTGGATCGCTTCGCCGCAGTGTATATTCTGCTCTAGACGAACACACTGACATCACGCCGGTGCCATAGGTGAGGCTACCCAGGCCTCCTCGTTTAGAGAAGTAATCTCATCTCCACCGAAACTTATACAACTGTCCACGTCGATTGGCTGATCTGCAAGCATGAGGTTTGGGTTGGTCCCACCCAGTCATGTAGTGACATGCTACGCTTTGCAGGTGTGAAACGTCTATCCAACCGTGCGGTAGAATTATTCGGATTATTTCCAACGACTTGCATCTCTTAAGGATCCAGGTCGAGGACAGCAGCATTGTTCGCATATTGTACGTCTGGAAGCGAACATCCGGGAGCATTTAGACCCTGAGGTTTCAGAGACAAGCGTGGAAGTTTCAAGCAGCACATCAATGATAGAGTTAAAGACGGCGAACCTGTCCTACACCACTGGACTTGATGAACTCAGACTACAGCTTTCTGTATGCCCGTACAGGTCTAGAGAAGTTCACGTGAAGCGTCCTTATTAAAGACCGAAATTTTACAAACATTTTTGATCGCCAGGCACCGCCATAGTTTCTGTCGCTCGACAGAGTCAAGATCAGCCTTGGGATCAACAAAAACGACCAATATCAGACGCTTGAAAGAATGTCACAAACTAAATATATGGTCGTTGCGTCCTCAACAACCATGAAATCCATCTTGATTCTGAAGAGTTTGTTTCTTCCGATAATCGGTCAGTATTCGCAAAATAATGCCAGAAGGTACCTTGGATGCCAAGGCTACCATGACTCGACACTGTCAAGATCGAACTCACGGTCAAGGCGCTCCATTCCACCGGTGTTCCTTTTTTGTTCCATCTCTCCGTAGTAAGGTCGTCAGGCTGTTCCCCATGGCTTTACCACCCTCTGAACAGCATAAATCATCCGGACCGGAATATTTTGCGCCAGATTCCTGTCGCTAATGGTGGGCTCGTGTCAACGGTCCATTTGAGTTCATTGCGTTCTTCCACAGGTCATGGTGAAAGAGGCCAGCTGAACTGTTTCTCAAAGCGTTTAGTCCCTTGATAAGACGCGATCTTTTACGCAAACTGTTTTGCTGACATCTGTCCTCTGGTAGGTTTATCGAATCAGCTGAGATGGGATGTGCCTCTTGTCTGCAACGAAATTCTCCTCTACCCACTGGCCCCTTGCAGTTCACCAACATTCTCTGTCATTTTTCGGTCTCCTGAATACCCGATTTTTTAGGGATATACGTGTGCAGTCGCTAGTTGCTGGTACGGCTTTTATGACAGTAACGAGATCTGCTGATCTCGACTATCTGAATGCACCAGCTGAGTCTCAAAATGGACGGTTTTTCGTTACCATGGTGCAGATTCAGCGCATGCGTACAGCATGTTGAGGTGTGCTCATCACTGGGATTTACTCAAACGATGTATACAGCGTCAGCTTAGAGCTTATCAGAGGACATTCTCATGGCCAGTAACTTAGGTCGCTCTGCTTCGATAAACAGGCTGATTTGATGGGTCAGTCTGATAGTAACTGGCTGTAAGCGAATCAAAAAACCTCACTGTAACTTAATTTGCAGGTCATTTTTTGTCCAGTCTCTTCTAAATAGGTAGATGTCAATTTACAAAAGACAAATACTCCTATTTCTTGGTAACGCACTAGGTACACGAAGAATACTTGATGTTCGGTTAATATATCTTGCCTGAAAATTCCAGACAGCAGGCGGACCAGAGCTTCCATGTGACGCATATTTTACTTGCTTTTGTAATAGACCACATAGAAAACAGGGTTGATGATGATTTGGTGTTAACCCGACTAGAATTGAATGCAGTCCATGCTGCTACACTGGTGGATGCCCTTAAAAAAGTGGGATTCGCACCTCACTGTTCGGAATCGGAAGATCATTAAGAAGTAGATAAGGGTTCAGAATATGTGCAAACTGCTAATATCAGGTGATGGGTCAGAGTGGTCTTGACCTCAATGAAGTGAAGTTGAATAGAACGGTTTAATTTTTGCGTTCCAGGGCTGCGGAAATAACTAACACAATATTCCCCATGGATCTAAAAACAGCTGTTTTTCAAGAGATGTAGGGGCACGACAGAATAAGAAACACATACCTCCCAATGGTACAAGTGGTAACTTATTCTCGTGAGTCGCTTTGCATTTAAGCACAGCATCGTATCCGAAGAGTTGACAGTACATAGTCGAACTCAATCCCGCGTACGTACGTAGGAATCAGAATTGCGTTCGTTGGTGTCGTTTAGTCATCTAAATTTTGTCACTAATGGTAAGCCCTACCCTCGAAAAGTCATACTACATCGACCATTGAACATAGCTGTAGTACTGTAAGCCAATTTCGCCCTATCGTGTGTCTGGTAAATCTCCAAGAGACATCCACCTCAGAAGGTTTTTAATCAAAATCTGTCAACCTTAAGCAGATCTTTATGGGTCATCCATCATTTTACTCTGATCTTAGTCAGCTGCATGTGGAATAAGAATTATATTTATGTGAAGCGTCATGTCTAGCTAGCTTTTGCGAACAGCTGTTGTTCCGACGACTGCTCGTTCTGTTTCGCACTAAGCGCATTGTAAGAGTCAAAAGACAAACAACCTCTGCTTGGTTGGTCGAGTTGTTCACTGTAGCCTTTAGAGAATTGTTTATCTTCATCGATTCAATTCAATTCAATTTATCAACTATAAATGGTGTACCATAGGTACATTGTTTCCTTCTGCTACAATTTCGATCACTGGAAAGCGGGAGTTTGGGACGTACAAGGAAGCCTTGGAGGCGAAGGCATGTTCGGTTTGTTCGGAAATTGAATGCGACTGCGTGCTTAGCATTGTAAAGCGTGCCAAAATCCGTGCCCTGACCAATTTTGGCCGTCGATATTATACTCATTTTCCGAACTTTGACCCTCGAGCTTATTTGAATGGTGCATAATTAATTAGGGCGGATCGCATTGCGCATTTCGTACGAAGTCCGTAGCTTCCTGGATGCGTACCAAGTCCAGGCCCTTCGAAACCAATACAAGCGAAATGAGTCTGGGGATCTAGATACACCACACAACTGGTTTAAGTAATTCCGCCTGAATCCAGAACGTACAACCGTCACAAAATTCAGATATTATTGGAGGTGTTGCCCTATCATCATAGTCCACTGGGAAATGAACAGTAAATCTCCTATTTTAGTCACTTTCACACTGACGCGGAAGGTTTTCTCTCTGATCCATAGAGAAACACTTGTGTACAGAGCCTTGATTGACTCCCCTAGTGAGTGTAACTTTTGCGATGAAATTCAGCTGGGCACAGATCGAACCAGCAAAGCGAGGAACTCGTTCACTTTGGAAGCCGGTTCCTTGTGAGAAGTGCGCTGTTTTAATCGGTAGGAGCCCTCAGGGCAAAGTGTAAAATAGTACGCCAACAGACGATTTTTCGGTGTACGAAGATGCATTCGGTGGAGTCTGTTTTGGAGGTTTCCTAGTGAAGTAAACGTACGTAAAAAACAAAAGACGTGGTCAAAAATCGAATTTACGCAGGCCGCGGTTCACGAGCATGTCTGCCCTATATTACACACCAATTTTTCCCAATGATCGGCGCCAAAGTTGGCCGAACAGTCTGGCATTGTACAGATTCACTCGTACCCAATAGGATAAGCTGTTTCAGGCAAAGATTTTCGCGATAAGACCGCTGAAGTCAACAAAAAGTGTTGCTTTTAGTTACCTGGGGCAACTATGGTCGCTGTCATTTTTGCGGTAACACTCGTTCGAGGCACAATACAAAATGTTTTTGTAGCCTTAAATAATAAACAAGCCGATTCATATTGTTAACGGCAGAGTAAATAGGCTTGGATTTTAAAAGGTGTCCAGATGAGGTTGACGATGAAAAGGCGTTTTCAGACAACCTGGCCGTTGGGGAAAATGTGCTCATTATTCCATATTTGGGTTGAAAGGAACGTTGGTACACTTATTTGTATTTAAGACGGAGGCGCATAAACCACAACAATCTAGGAGTGTGATTAACATCTTCTGAATCTGAGTGGAGGCACAAATTTCTGTGTTTCGGCAACCAGCAACTACAGCACCAGCATGCCTGGAACGTAGTAGAGGTACTCGGTGTGAAAAAAATAAATAAATATACCGAAGAACTTCAGTTTTGGCGTGAGGCAGGGCAGATTTTTACAGGAAGGCAACAGCTGGTCTGTTTTCAACAACCATCATTCCTACACTAATGAATGGTACTTTTGTTATCACCTGACCTTTCATTTGGGTACAATGCGTTCGAAATTTGTGGATAAATGCCAATTAATTCTGTTGTTTCTTCGAGGCCAATTGATGCGTTAGTGATTGTGCATCGTTACGCTCCACTTCCCAAAGGCGCATTGGTGCTAAGGCGTGTGCAACCAATTCGCCCAACGCAGCGGTTGAGCGACAATATTTGACTTCGTACAAACAACCCGATTATCTGATCCTCCAAGCTTCTCTCGGACTTTCCAATAGCGTGGGAATAGTTTAGTTTTCTTAATGAATACCGCTGGAAGACTGTACATGCAATGTTCACCTGTCCTGGAATTCGGTGCTTTTAACCTATCCCTAATCCGTTTGAAACTAACTGAGACTCTCCGTTAGTGCCGATCAGATTGACCATGTTGGTAAATGGGGGCTGACCAGCGCTGCTGACGCGTCACGCAGACCGTGGTTTAAGTGGTCATGAAAAGATAAACGTGGTAAGCGGGTGATGTGGTCTTTCCAAATGTACTACACATCACCGCGGCCGTTTGCTCATGACTTTTGCGTCCCTGGTGAGTAGACAAGTCCATAGAATTTCTAACAACCTTCAACGGGACGTCGATTATCATCAGAATCCTGGTAAAAATTTGCCATTCTTATGCGATTAACTGGACTCGCTTCTGACTAGGACACACTTTAACAATAAACTGGCAATATCGCCAAGTGTTTAACCTCGTTTGGTAAAGAATTTCAATCTCTTTTGGAATAAATCCGAAATGCCCTTCAAATATCCTGATCTCTTTGGAAGCAGTTCGTAGACAAAATTCTGTGCTAATTTTTCACAAGCTTTCGCTTTTTTTACACAAAAGCGACAAAACCAGTCGTTGGGAGAACTGAACCTCTTAAATTCCCGTTTTCAACCAGTAACAAGATTTCCGTGGTGCCATCAAACTCTGAGAATGGGCTGATCCGTGCTCCTACCCCTGGTCCTGAAGTGCAAACACCATATGGGATGTAGACGGCAGTCTTGTGTAAATCTGTGGTGGCCTTGTTCGTCTCTGAATGCTGCATGGAACTGTTACAACTAAATCAGCACTGAGCAAATTCCTCTCCACATGAGGCCACCGTAATTGTGGAGATCGATTACGTGTGTGACAATAATTCCGGAACTGTGTCTAAAACCATCCATCAATTTGATTAAACTACCTAGACCCGCAAGATACACAAGGTAGCTAGGGTCAGTTTCGATCAGCTGGGTACAGTAGCCAGTTTTTGGATAAAGGTAACTACAAATCGTGCTTTTGAAGCGGAGTTTCTGGGCGCTAATTGGCATTCACCGTATTCCTGATGTGGTTAATCAGCCAACGCCTGCTTTGACAAGTTGAAGCTGAAAAATAGTCCCATGCTCTCACGGTACAGATCGCACGTCCTATGCTGCGTGTTGCTAGCACGATGACAGCCACCAGGCCCTATTTCGAGCTGTGACAGTGCACTTGTACTTACTGATAGCTTTATTTGGGTTGTGGAATAGTTGGTCTAAAAATTGAACATAGCCGTCTAGGACCGTTTGCGCCGGTACAGCATTTGAATGTCACCGTTTTCTAAACCCAAGTCTTTGTCACTGGGTTCAGAAAGAACTAAACAGCCGACTGACCTCAGGTTCACTGCATTTCGGCGTAGTTTAGTCCTGATAGTGAAAAGCAGTCGAGCTGCCAGAAGACCGCAGGCGCTCTTGACCCCAGAATTCTCTATTTAGTATTTGTATTTACAAGACTCGTCCTATAGCTCAGTCAACTATGGATCGACAACTCAGTAAATTGGGTCCAAAAATTCGAATTCTTACTAGTTTTGACCAAGATTGCCAGTTAACTGTGAAAGCTTGCCAACTATGGCCATATTCTTTCGGAAAAAAACTTGAAATACCCTGATCAATGATGCGCAAATTTATGATATTTCCAAGTTTCAGACCGAAACGGATAAGGACCAGCTCTCATACACCTATCTTATACATTTTAGAATGAAAAGTTAGACGGTTTTAGAGGTATGGTGGGCTGACATCCGTTTCTGGATTGGCTTGTCATCTCGAGCTAAGCTGGTGGACCTCCCTACATTGTGGGTAATGCCGCGTTCTGCTTGCCCTGAGTCGACTGTGCCCCTGCACCCAATGTAATCTCGAGCGGAGTTTCGAAAGCCATAAGCACGTCAATAGCTGGTGGCCCATAATTGTTAATAACAATGAGTACACCTCGGAATTTTTACCCAACAGTACATGTAAAAGGACATGCGGTAGCCAGAATCATTCAGGAGATGCATCCTAGGCACGTGTATATAGCTACTCAGTGGTAGACATCATTCAGCTGGGTCTGCACAACGATGGTCACGCAGAACCAGCTGTAGCATCATTGTAGGTTTAACACTCCGGAATGTCCACAGTGTTGGTGCGAGACTCTTGCAACTGATACACATAAATGGAATGCAATAAGATACATCAAATCACAACTAAAAAAACAACACAGTGCAACATAACACAACGCATATAAATTAGATTTCAGATGGCAAATGGAAAACGAGCCCTTGGCCGTTCACCTGCGACACCGTTAGTTTGGGCCGGGAGACAGTTAAACAGCTGATACCCATAACATATGCGAAAAATTGTCTGGTGTCTCGCACCACACCTGAGGCGCTCTAGGCACACGTTATCAGCTGGTGCTACACATTATTCATCTTGGTGCTAGGATGTCACTTCCAGTGCCGCTGTAGGCCCAAAGCTACCGAATATACAAGACAATAAGGTGAGGCTATGTTGCCACAGATGGGAACAGCCTAACAGTTGAACCCAGTGGCGTTCGCCTCCGATAGCCTGGCAAGCCGAAAGCATAACGTATCCGCATGCCACTCTGTAGTTAGTCACGACTAGAGTTAGTTCCATCCAAACAATGGTAGTTATTGACGGTCACTTCCAGAACCATCGGCGGGCTCAGCATACCGAAATTGCTCAGTGCGCCAGGATATTATCGTAGGTGTTGGTCACTACAGGGATGGTTATGGAAAGTCATTTCCAGCAATGTCCCAGGTTTAGCAGTCTGGTAACTCCAGAGTACCAAAGTTCCGCCGATCGATCCCTGTGTGTACGCTGGTGGCTGAGAAACCCGATTCCACCAGCATAAATGTGACTACAATCGCTGGAAATCGGGCTCATTCGGTCCGCGTCCAACCGATATAATGATAACCTTACGCCTTGCACTTTCCAGCTCTCTGACTTGAAGTTGGTGAGCGCTGAACTGACAGAACCTTGTTAGCAGCATTTTCCTCCACGCCATCCTCTCATGTGCTTCTTCTTTCAACTTCACGAGATCCATGTTAGCATTTCTTACGGTTACCACCAGCTATCGAAGCTTTTGTCTTCCAGAGTTACTTTTCCTCGCATTCAGCTGATCAAATATAACCTGATTCGGTGATCTGTTCCTGTCCGTTTGGCAAAAATATCCCGACAAGGTAGACGTTTGAAAGTAGCCGTTGACTCATCGTTCTTCAAAATGTCCCGTCGGAGTAACTTCGTGTCCAGTAATTGTCCAGTGCGCTAAACAGCATCTATCTACTTCAGACAGTGCACGCAATGACTGACCAACTGCACCAATACATGATCATGCATAATCCTACAAGAAAACGCAAAACTGTTGCCCAAGTCTCCATTCACTTCCACACCTGCTTCTCGAGTCTGTCAAAAGCCACCCTAGGCTTGGCAACACGGGAACCTAGCTCACGGTCAGCGGTCAATTTAGTGTCAAAATAATGTGATTCCGAGGTAGCGGAATTCTACTCAGTAACCCACAAACCCACTTTCAGTCATGTTGGGCGGAGGAGTGCTGAAGACTCCACCAAGCGTAGGTTGGTGCGGAACGAAAGTCTTCTCCGCATCGATGCTCGGATAAAACTTCGTACCACCAGCTGAAGACGTCTCAGCCAGGTGTTGCAGTTCATCATGTGCATGTACGAATAATGCACAGCTGTCCGCAAACACAGGAATGAAAACATTGTTCTGCAGAACTAGGCTCCTCACACCCAAAGTTTAATATTGAACAAACGTCCATCAAGTTGATAATCCAACTGTATGCCATCATCATCATTCACGAAAGCAGTTTCCACCATGGCCATTAGACAGACAGTGGAAAACACAGGGCAAAAGCGCACCCTTGTTTTATGCATGTGAGAACTGACAAATCACCTAAGGTCGAGCATTTTCTCACCACTTGATCCTTATTCTGTCAACCAGGCTTCAGTTGAGGTTGGCCAGTTTTGAAGAGCGGCCGCATGTGAAAAGAACTGTCCACAATATTTCTCATTTGACGGATTCAAAGTCCTTCATACAGTTTACAAAGAGGGTATGGAACGACTGGCGGTATTCGCGGGATTTTTCTTGAAGATGTCGTGTAGCAAATATCAGTTTCAAGCGTCTGTGACGCTACCTGACCGGCAAGTCCTGACAGGTGAATCAGTCGATCGTCACAACCAGGACACTTACTGGGCCGTCGTTCGATGAGTCGGGCACACCAGTCACACCGCTCAAGCGTGAACACGTTCGCCTGTGCAGACGTGCGTTGGTGGAGTATTGGTAGCACGCTCGCCTCGGATGCTCAGTATTCGCACAAAGAAACTGATTTTTCGAAAGCTACGATGTGTCCCTGATGGACTAAAACAGACAGGCAAATGAGTTCAGAATACCGGCCCAAACTTCTGTGCCCCGTCTTGGCATCCCGGGGTCCAAGTGATGCTAGGAAAATATTCCACCAGAAGTTTTCCGCCAGAGATATGATTGCTTCAGTGGACGATGAAATTTGGTGAACTGCAAAAATGTGAACGTAGATTAGGATAGTTTTTGGTTTGAGTACATGCGCCACAAAATGTAAAATTTTGGTGTGAAAAGTTCTAGTCCACTCGCAACGATTTTGCAGCTAAGAGCATTGTGCGGCCGAAGAGCCCCCCTCGCATCTCATGTCAGATGTCCGGGGTTCAAATCCCGGCACGGCCACTGGGTATGCACTGCTGATGAGCTCTAATAAGAGCGAAACTCGAGTCCAGTTCTTCCCTTTGGTGTGTACTCAAAGGAATAATTACGCCAGAACAGAAGGACGACCGTTCAAACGAGAGTCGTGTGAATATGAACAAAATACATGTCCCGCAAAACCCCCAAAACTGAAACATCAGTTCCTTTGCACTAGGATATTCATGTTATTAATCTTTTACATTGGGTTTCAATCAATTCAGCTGCGGGATGGCTAAGAATCACTCGTGCTAGGAGCTTGCAGACCCAGCTCAGCAGAATGATGCCTCTTCAGTTGTCAGGTGAAGTATTGCCTCGTTTTTTGGATAAAAATATCAAACAGATTTTACAGATAAACACACATACAGGCAAACAAACATAAGACCTGTGGTAAAAAAGTGTGCAAATTCATCCTAGTGCTACATCTTTATTGTACTACTCAACCGACGTTGAGCAACTTCGCCTTGAAAAGTAATCGTCTAATTTTTGGCAAGCAAACTAGTGAATATGTACCAGGCTCTGCGCAGTAAGTAACAGAGGATCCGTCTACTCAGGAACAAACCATTTAGCACGTGCATTCACATTTACTCAATCTATGATACTTCCAGACTTTCTGGCAACACTGGCTTTAGCGTCTTCTGCATTTAGAGCAATAGGTTCTTTGTCAGGATACCTGGAGAAGCTCATGTCATGACTCCAATCACATCACAGAACAGCGCACCCTACTGTAGCCCACAACACATACTTCAGAGATTCTTCGCTTCGGGACAATACACACGTGATAAGACAGTCGAGATTAAAAATACGAGCGTATGCTGATGTTAAGAAAATATTTATTACTACACGGACCAGTATAAGATGCTCCACGGAACAGTTCTGGACACATGGAGACATGATACCGCCCACTTCGGAATTCTGTATGTTTGCATAGAATTTTGGTGTGTTTTTTCCTGCTGTGGCGACAGTGGACAAGATCACGTCGGTGGAATGGTCACAATAAATGTGACTGATTTATTGGAATCACAAAGGTTAATTAACCACTAAAGGGTGGATGAGGACAGAATAGCGTCCGTCAACAAATTACTATCATGACTGTTTAGACCGGACACCCGTTTCAGTACCATGCATAAACAAAAGACTGCTGGCGGTGAAATTAGGAATCCAGTCCTACTTAGCGTAAATTGCTCCAAAACTGACACGTTTTTGAAAATGTATTCATCTGCTACACTACAGACGTTTATGCTGAAAGGGGAATACGATCGACCAGGAACGTGCTAAATCATCACCCGCCTTACGTTCCATGATTATCTAAAGCACTCTGTGCAATGTTTTTCAGGCGTTCTGTGTCTCAATCGGCTGAATTTACTGATTTTAGCAACTGCACCGTTTTGAAAGCAATCCTAGATACTACATATTGCAGAGGTGTGTTTTCTGGCTTGAGCAACTGTGTTCGCTCTAGAACAAGACACTTGTGTTTCTGCAACTTTCCATCAATGAGCTTGGCAAACATGACGAATGAGCAGCACCTCAAGGGAGTGTATCGTCGGCAGAATCTTTTCCAGCACAGCTGCTCTTTTCAGAACCTACCTACAAGCAATTGGCGCACATGTACAATGCTAAAAGTAGAAACAACCGAACAGACCCAGAGACACTGTGACCTTGAAACTAGTAGACAAGAGGAAGGTGGAATATGAATACGGGAATACGGGAACTAGAAGCAAAATATATCTTTGACAACTACGTTAATCCGGAACGTTTAATCTTTCTCACCGGCTTCATCAATCCTGGTCTGGCTGTACTCTCTTGTCAGGAATAAACTTTTGTGCAATGGTGATTGCCGGTGTTTTGACATGCAAGCCAACATTTGGGTCGTCCGCTATCATTGTTCCCTATTCATGCCTTCAGTATCCCTTAAGTTTTACTACCAAATTCCTGAACAGGTGAATTTTCTTACGTAGCTGTCTACCCAATCTTAATTCAGTGAAGTTCCTGTGATTCGTAAACAGTGAGGAGTAAAAAGCTGTGCAGACTTCGGTAAAGAAATCTGGTCTTCTGCCACCATCCTACACTATACATCAGATGCCTTTCGATCTTTCCTATGCTAATATACAGACCAATTTTTGAAAAAAGTATACTTCAAGAAGATTTGAAATAGATTTTTCGTCAGTCATTCACAGAAGGTCAACTGCGCTGTACGTACACTTTTAAGATAATAGAATAACTTGGAGCCTTTTTCTATCCCAAGCACCTGTCAGGCCCTAGGGAAGCATAGAGGTGTTTAGGAATTCCACTGTTTATTGTACAACCCCCAAACCAGAGGACTAGTCCTATATAGCCTTGAGCAACCTGAGAGTATCTCAACCCTGCTCTCGAAAGAACGGCAACTGTACGCTGAAAGTGTGCTTGGTAGAGAAAATAAACACCATTGGGTAAAGAAGGGTAAACTGGACGCAAAGCGAATGGGTGATAAAGAGTAGGTGCTTGTCGATTTGGTGTAGGCTTGTATGGAAACGTTTTGCGTCCTGACTTGACCTGACCCAAAAAATGCTGACTGGTGAACCAAGAAGCATGTAAGGATACCAAAACTCGAGAAACACGTCTGGTGCGAGGCGATTTCACGGCGATGGTGGATTCATGCTCGACTCAGTCAAGTGCGAGTGACGTGTGCGAAACAACTTTGCATATTTAGTGAGAACTAACGTGACACTTATACATGGTTTGTTGCACTAAATGACGCTAAATAGGAGATGTAAAGGGATGCAGTGCTTAATCATTAAGGCCCTCCATCGAATAGACACTCCGGAATTTGATTGACTGATTGGTTAGCACAGTGATTAGCACACTATGAGGGAGCAGAACGTTTACATGACAGTTGACACTGCAGTCCATCAGGAAATTATACCCCAGGAGGAAACAATTCAGTCAAAGAGATAATTTTGGTGGACTGAAGAAAGAAACCCCGATAATTATGCGAGGAGCACACTCTGGTTACCCAAATTGTCAACTTACGTAGCCTACGATTGAAATGTCCTATTCAATTGATTCAAAATTGCTAGTCGCCCGTCAGATTAAGGGGATGGTTTGTAAGCACTTCTGGTAAACTACAGGCCGTATCATCGGGCTCGCCTTACCCGTACTTGGCACAGCTTGGCCAATGATTTGGCCCGATTGGGCACGTTGTAATGAAACTTGTCGCAGCTGCCTTCCGGATTGAGTCCAGAGAAGCTGGGACATAAAATGAAGCGTCTCACAATAACACGACATTTATCGCGTCCTTGACACCTGTCAGTAAACCTGTAGCCATACTGGTTCTCATTCAAGTTTATCTAGATTGCACAAAAACTGCCAGTTTTTAGTAACCTGAGGAACTCTTATGTACAGCCTCTTGACGGTGTAGTGTTCTCCATTTGCATGAGAAACAACAATGGGGCCACTCATGATGTTTTTAGCTGGAGGTACCAATTAAACGGAGGTTCAGCTGGAAACGAAGGCAAAATAAGAAAAGGCTCTCAAAAACCATACTTACAGGCTACAGTTCAAACAAGGAAGCCCTGAAAAGTTCATTACAAGTATTCCGCAAGGAACACTGGGCTGCCAAGCCCTCTCTATTGTTGTGCTTACAATGGATAGATATTTTCCCCAGCCTGAGTGCTTCCCCTCAGGAGCCTTCTTTCTCTGGACAGTTCAGGATTCATACTGCTGTTAGTGGACATCGCCTTTGCTATTAACAGGTTGCATACCTAACAATGGCTTGCAAATTTTGCGGTTTGTTCTAATCCTTTGTCACACGACTCTGACACTTCGGCGGTAGAGTAACGATCAAATCATTCATTGTATTAACTGGTGATGTGAGCAACTGACTTGTGTGGCCTTGCCCTTATGGGTAAGTGGTAAGAGAAATGAGGTCAAGGTTTCGGTCGGAAATCCCGACCATTCGAAATTTTGTTATTTTGTACTTTATGGACCTATGCTGTTTCCTGCTCGTTCAGTGAACTACTTTGCCAGCGAGGAGACTTCACGCTGTGAGGACACTGACTGACAAAATTTCTGTCTGCGAAGCGTTTCTTAGCTGGACTTTTCTCATACAAAGAGAATTATCTGTGCCTAATGTAAAACACTGGGAATTGCTAAAACTTCTTCCTCGAGGCGTTTGGTAGGCTTCAAGCAAAGAGATGCAAGAGCAATGATTATCCGACGCTCCTGCTAATAACACAGGAGACACTGAACCGCAGTTCAGAATAGCTATTCAAGTCAGGTGGATCGAAATAAGATCTCACCCCCCCCCGGTGAAGGAAGCATGTGATGGAGTTCTTATTAGTCGCCGCTTTCAAGGACAATTACCGCTTCCTCGAGATGCCTTCCCGATGAGGGAGCACTGAACTGATATGGGGGGCCGATTCATAGGATTATGGAATATAGAGAATTTTTCGCTCTCGACTAGCTTCTTTCTAGTACGGTGGTCGTAAGAAAACAAATGCAATGCTATTCTAGCATGGACATCTTGTGATTGACCAAGTAACCTTATAATGTCAAGCCTGGCCCTGGGTTTTATTAATAATACTAATACTAATAATAATAATAATACTGGTGCGCCAACAGACAGCACTTGTGGTGTCTCGCTCTCGGAGTTTGACGTGAGTGAAATGTGGTCTATTACTTTTCGACTGGCACGAAAATCCGACATCTTCAACAGTTGGTGGGACCGCGTATAAACCGGTAATCATGTACATGAATGATCTCAAATGTTTCTACAAATAGTTACATTTTTCACGATGTTTCCGGTTAATTTGACCTGAGGTAAAAAAATCCTTATGCCGCATTCCTACTTTCCTAGTACATAATTTCGTGCCCTACTGAACAACACGTTTGCTGTTTGGGGTCAGCTGAGTAACGCTTGGCCTTAAAGATCATATCATAACCTCGAATAAACTTGCAGTGATATAATTTCACATATGGGAAAATACATCTTGAGGACAATATCTCATTGCCTGTTGCTGCTTGAATACATTTTCCAGAATTCGAAACCATCTGCTAACTGATCAGAAGATAAATGAACGGTAACCAGGACAGAGAGCTGTCTATTTGTAAGCGGTGCTTTCCCCCTTTTCACTTTTGGCTGCATAGACAACGCTGGGTATTGGACTGTATTGACTAGCGTAACTGTGGACAAAAGGTTTGTATTACGTCGGGTGAGGTGGAACGCCGCAGTGATCAAAACGTACGACCACTTTTTTGCAAAACAACTTACAGCAACAAGACTACCTTAGTACATCGATGCTATATGGACATATCCACATTTGGCAGTCTGACAAGAGAGGAACTTGCGCATTACAAGCAACTAAGACTGACACTGTGTCCCGAAGTAGTACTTTTCGTGTGGCTTTCGCTTAGGTAGACGAGACTGTATGGCCGGTTGCGAACACAATCAATACGGACAGCTTCGCCATGCGTAATGTTGTACCAAAAGAATCCAAAGAAACACACATGTCTGCATCTTGGTCATGCTGAAGGTACGGGGTTAAGCGACCAATGGAGACAGCAGAGAACTGGCGGTCAATAGCGTGGGTGCGCATGGCTTGTCGCACAATTGTGCTGTTTTCCAAGCTGACAGTACTACAAGTGACACTGAATCACATTCGAAATTCGGAGTCATTAAAGGTGAGTGAATGAGAGACGTTGGGAGCTGTGATTCTCTCCTCCTGTCAACTTATGCCTTTTGATTGTACGGATAATAGTCCAAGAACTCTTGGTTGTGAACATCAACTGATTACAGACCATACTGGACGAATACATGTGGTCCAACAAGCTTAGGACAAGGAAATTTTTTGTTTAAAAAAGCTATGCGATTAGATGCTTACACACGTCTTCTCGTATTAAGAAGAGAATTAAGGTGGGATAGCATGATACAAATACCGGGGAATTTCGAAGTAAGGAGAGTGGATGACATCAAGTCAACATCTGAATTATTCATAACTCTATCCATCTTCGTGATCCTACCTGAGAGGTGCAACCTAGAAGGACAGCGTCTTTCCAGATTACACTGACAGCATCTGGATGTGACATAACTATACGGATTCTTGCGAGCACTGACCCTAACTGGAGAATTCGAATCGAAAAATGATTCAGTTGATAGTTCCTGGAATACGGAGACTTTTTGTTCCAGAATTCTTGGAAGTCAGCCAAAACGGTTCACTTTTGCAACTACGAACAACACAAACAAGACTTCCCAGTAGATCGAGATATCACTTATGTTCTCCGAGTATTGAGGAAGGCAAGATTATACGAACCAATCTAACCCCGTAACAATGTTGTTAACACCTTTTCCAAACAGTTCGGAACATTGTGAAAGTTTTGTCGCTCAAATTCATATTAGTGTTTCCAAAAGGATATTGATGCCTCATCATTTGTCCCAAATCAGGTGTGCAACTTGAAACTAGCTAGGCATTTTCTTTAACTAGAATTCATGTTATATTTTACACTACAAGCCACAAACGTATTGTGCACTGTAACTGGTCATCTAGGAAAAAACCTTGTTTCTGGAAAGCAATAGCCTTGGCATGCCAAACAAAATCAGCTTCCTCCAGGTGAATTAGTTGCGCAACACCTCATGACTTCAGTAACGAGGAATTTTCGATTTACGCAAGCAAGTTAGCATTCCATGGCTTTTGTTCACCGAATAACAAGCGTGTACGCGTGTGTTTCGAATTGAAATGTGCACATGTGAATGACCACGCCCTGGTTGTTGAATCCAACAAAATATCGGCGTACAGTCCTCACCTTTCCAATGTATTTTTCGACACCATTCTACTACAACCCTGTTAGTTGACTAAGCTTGAGTTGAGCTCATGCCAAACTAACTTGGTCCAGATGGAAATACGAATCCAAATACGACGACGGGGTTATGAACAGTCATTTTGAGTCCATGTGAATCGGTAGTCGTCCTCATCAATTCAATAGCCAGATATTCGTCCAGCGTCGGCAGGTGGTCTTACAAGTTTCCCGGCTTTCGTCCTCCGCCATCCTAGGAGGTATTTTAGGGTTAAATGCGATATTTTGACGTAATTTGGCTTGTCTATTTACTCTCGACGTTAAAATGTGATAAGTTAAAAGTAGGGACGTTACACTGCAGAAACAGAGTGGCTGTAAAACTTTGTCGCAACGTTAAGAATCCCTTTTGTATTTTCCGAAAAAAATCCTGCTGAAGTTAAGCCAGATGACTACTAGTTGCCACAACTCGGTAGTGTCAACACTGATGACCATGCTCACACGTGTTCAGATGAGTAGTTTCAATTCCATTCATATTATTTCGTGTCTCAACTCAACCTTCCGTCTTTTGCAACTTTGCATTGTTCGCTAGCTGTTTCCCAGTAGTACTGAGTTCAGATGCAGTGGGCACCAGTGGATTACCTGGTGCCCTCTACAGCCAAGCACCCTTGGAGTCAAATTCATCACATTGCTATCAGCTACCGGAGGCGCGGTTCAACGGCTCGTTCATCGTTCTGGAATGCCTAAGTCGAATCGGAGCACGCTGTCATTCGGTGCAGCATTTCATTAAACTTTCCCGGTGAACCCCAGAAACCGCCTCGTCATTCGGCAGTGGAGAAGCTTTGTGGGCGACAGCTTGAAAATATCAGAGCTTACTATGCTTCACATCACAAGCTGTCTCGCAAGAAGACATTGAGCGTAACTGGGATGAAATAATCCTGATTATACCCCGGGAACTCTGCTTGTGATAAATGCACACAAGCCATGGGATCTCAACATTCATTGCCACTTCTTGATATCAGTGGCTCTATTTCTTCTAGTTCGGAGCATAATTCAGGTGGATGATCGATTAGGCGATAGCTCAAACGTGGGCTGTGTGGACATAGAGGCACTGGTAAACCAGAGTGTTCAAGAAATGAAAGAAGATGGTACGGCTGACAGTGCATGGAAGCTGTCCCAAGTAATGCACAAAACAGGATTTCAACTGTCTTCCGTAAGTGAGTTCATCGAAGATACTACTGGAAATCGAATACATAACGAAGACGAGCGTCTAGATTGCTTGGCCGAATAGTTCCAACAGCAACTCAGCCGGTCCTCTACCACCGTGCCTATGTGTTTCTTTCCACCGGCTAGTTTTCAGCCATGTCTGGTGAGTTTGGATCCACTCTTATTTGATGAAGTTACATTATGCCTTTCTGCCTTGCAGCGCTTTCGGGCTGCTGGACCGGATGAGCTTTCCCCAGCTTTGTTCAAAGATGCAGGAGAATTGTGTTCCGCTTTAACTAGGTTGTTCGTCCTGGAAGGAGGCAGGAAGGTACCCGACCTGACTGTTTTAACCACAAATGTGTAAGTCTCCAGCCTATGGCAAAACGGCTACCGGCTTTCCTTATACTGCGACGCCTATCTTCGGCACGTGAGACGTAAGTCCGCGAGTACCAAACAGGAATTCGATCTGTCAGTAAGTGTGTTGATCATATATCTACACTATGCCAAGTTAAGCAGCGCGCAAACCACAAACCAGCGGTCGATGTTTTCCTCGGCTCCAAAGAAACCTCTGACTTTCTTTATAGGGTAGTTCTGCTATGAGTTGTGCGAACATTCTTTGTGTCCTTTATTGCCATGCCACCGGTCGGGTTAGGGTGTGCAATGAAGCTTCTTAACAGCTTGTGTTCATCGAGGTTATCCCCACACTCCTCCTTTTTATCCACTTCCCCTAATCAACGTCATCATAGAGTGCACACTTCAAGAAACCGTGGATCTAGATGTCGAAATCATGTCTGAAAAGATACTAATGGATTTAGATTACGTGGAAGAAATAATTTCGTTGGCTGATGATTATTTGTCCCTGCAAAAAAGTTTAACCAAAATAACGGAGGTCATCCCATGTTTTAGCATGCACTTGCACCTTCAGACTGCAACGTCAGACTTCAAGATTTCCCACCGTTTCTCTGCTTCTCTGAAACTTCAGAATGAAAACCTTGAGTCCATTGATTGGTTCATCTGTCTTGGAAACTGCATAAGTATTAAGTGTACCGCAGCGAAATTAATAGGTGGAGCAGCGTTCGCCAGCTCGCGTCATTTGTGGTGTCAGAACCGAATTTCGTTGAAGCTTAGGAGCCGTGTACACAAGGAAACTGTAAGGGCTGCCATAGTCAATGACAGATAGACTTTGCCCTCCGATCCGAGGACCCTAAGCGTTTTCAAACGTTTGGCCACTGATGTTTCCGTAGCTTAGTAAGAGTAAGCTGACTACAGCAAGTACGCAGTGAAATGGTCTGTAAGCGGGTATTTGGTAGCAAATCTGATTCGTCAGAACCGAAGCATTTACTATATCTCCCAGATCACCGTCTACCAAAGAAACCGCTGTTTTCTATTCCGGACGATTGTTGGTGAGGGGTTCGCGGGAGACAGGCCATGACGCGGCAACATGAAATGAAAGCGACTACTGTTGAACTGAGTGCAATAAGATCTCCGCGCCTTCCTGGCTGGACTAACCTGATCCCTCTTGCAGATGGTTAGAAGCCCTGTAGAACAAGGCACGTGACCAATCCCAGTGACGCGCATGCTGTCATTTACTGGTTGCACTGCCTAGCTAAAGTTTGCCTGTCGTTGTGCTTAGATCGGATGGATTTCGGATAAACACGCTGAGTTGACCCCGTTAATGGGGCCTTACTTCGACTTGGTGCTCAGATGTATTAATTTCAATGCTGTCCACATGTTTAGGCTTCGTATCCCTTATCGTTTTGTTTAAGGATATATGCTTTCTTCGCGCTAAGTCCTTGTCCTTCCCTCTCCTTCCCACCTCTTTCATCAAGGCTTTCTTTTCTTTTCGTTGTATAGCACTTGAGCCCCAACGTGTAGTACTAGTGTACTGCTGTCAGCGATGTTTCTTTTGAAACGATATTATATATATATATATATACTCGAAGAACACTTTAACCGAGACTCGCCCGGGTGTCCCGTTAACATCACGACAAGTTGCGAAACATTTTCATGTTTGGATGATTAGGTTCAGGCCCAGTTTTTTCTAACTCAGCAGTTTGGGAACTTGGGCAAAGTTACCACAGAAAACCGTGACATGTTGTTTAATGGTCTCATGCACCTCAGCTAATGGCATCATTCTACTCAGTTTACTCACATAAATCGCAAACGATGATATGGATACATTTTAATGAAGCATGTGACTGACTCAAAAGTATCAAGTCCAACTTAGAGAATAAACTAGTAATTTCAGCGTTTTCTGCTAGGAAATGTCTGATACGTCAAAAATACATTTACCGCCTCATGGATGATAGCTATTGCTCTCGCGATAGGTAATTTCGATGAAGATTTTTTAAGAGTTTGCAATGTTTGGTATCATGTTTCTTCTCTGATTGTCACTTGTTTACTGGTTTCCCTTCTACCAAGTCCAGCCTAGCTTTGTTTGTCCTAACACCAATCCGTCTGTTCATCACGTACGTGGATTGATCACGAGGTTATTCAAGGTCAGTCTGCCTATTGATTTTCAGGCCAGATGGTTCATCTACTGTCAGCCGGTGCACATTGACAAACAAACATACATATCAAGCGGCATATGTGCACTCGACTAAAAACCGTGCATCCTTGGCGCGGTCTAGCGTGATCGAGCATGAATCCATTTGGCTGTTGATGGCGTATCATTCTCACCACAAAATACACCAAGGCAAACGTATTTTTTGTGGTGGTGACTATCCTGAAATTCTGTAATTTCGGCAAGAGGTCCCAGGCTAGATTATGCAGGTCTACTGAATCGCATTCGTCGGCATCCCTACACTCTGTTATCTGACACCGAACAATCAACAGTCACTGAAAAATGCGGATCAAATATTTCAATAATGATTGACTAACGCAACACGACGTCCTCCCAAATTTGGGAAGCGCAAAGGCAGTCGTTCTTCAGGGACGGCCTTCAGGTAGGAAGAAAACGTTGCCCTACGTAAGGTGCATTCCCTTCCTCTAGCCTCGTCTCTTTGGGTTGGCGGTGGTTCAGTCAGTCGCTCAGCGATAACCAACTAGATTCAACGACTTCCTTACGCTTGTGTTGAACTCCGTAACCTAGCTGGGGAATGAGTATAACCTCTTTGCCTAGGGCACTTGTTTCTAGAGGCACTGTGGTGAAAGAAGGCTGTGATTTTAAATTGCCAAATATCTCGTGAAACGTGTGTAAAACGGCTGATCATCTGCAATCCGTTACAAGAGCAATATGTGTTGTCATTTCATCCTGTTCCGATAGGATTTTTTTTACCTAGCTAGTGTTTACGGTTGCATTTTTGCCCATTCACAAGCGAATTGGGATAACCCCAACTTATTTGGTTTTCTCATCCGCCTCGACTTTCTCCACATTTTCTCAGTGAAAGAATACCCCGGTTATCTTTTCAAGATTTCGAATGACTGCAGTCCTCAAGTGCAAGCTCCACAAGTACTCTGCTGTTAATCACCATGTGCTTAGGACTCGAATAATTAATTGGCGTATCAATCGGGTAGTGCTGCAGGTGCAACAGGAACGAAAAAGGACAGGTGATTTTTTACGGCCCGTACTCTCCTTTAAAAAACCTAATCGCATCCAAGCCAAGTGCTACATAATTTTCATTGAAACTCATCTGTCACACGATCACATTCCTGGTTTACAGTCAGTTCCAAAGCAGGTTGTGTAGAATTATGAGGTGGTAATCAGATTTATGCTTGGATGACTGCTGCAGGTAGGATCTGACCACCCCAGTTGCATACGAACTCCGTACATTACCGAACCTGATTTCCTATATTGCTTGTTTTTGCCAGTGCGCGACTTCTACCTACAGCTAAAGTGACTGCATCCGACGCCACGACACTTCTGCCATGGGTTCATAGATAGTCCTCACAAAAGTAGTCATCCGTGACCATCAGTGGCCATCAAACAAATGAAGTTCTCCCTTAATCTGGAGAAAGTCATCATGGTCAGCTACCTAATGTCGGCTGTCTTCGGACAACGATGTCCGCAAGAACAGTGTTAAATCGCATTATGGCCCGCTGCCTTTTTCGCGCATAGTGACGCTTGGGAAGCGCGTGGATATATAGAGTATATAGAGTATACCCATAATAGGTGTTCTGAATAAGCAGACAGGTGATAAAAAAGCTCGGTGCACATAGGACGGCTTTCGTTTTCTTTCCAGAAAGAGTTAAGTATGCCACGTGGAACAACCACCGGGAAAGGACTGTGATTTGTGCTCCCTGAATTTCCCTTACAAGAGATACCATCACGGAGAAACACGGGAGACCAATCGATGGAGGCAGCCTTCTTTAGAGGGGGTTTTCTCAAGTGCTTACAGTGTAGGTTTCTCCCTTCCAATGGTTGAATTTTTATCGAGGCTATAGTCGGGCCGCCTTGTAAGCCTTTTTACGACCTATCTGGCCTGTTAGTAAACTATAAAAGTGGAATGTAACCGGATCTGATCATTGATAGATACGATCTTATAATGGGGCGCATAGTACATGATGCTCAGCCTATTCGGACACTAAAAACTGTCAGAGTTCGTAATTTATGCAACACAGCGTCAGCAACACGTTTAGTTGACTACTTCTAAGTATAGGTGAACGAAGCGCCTCTAGGTAAAAAACATGTGGAACCGATGGCTTAACGAGCAATTAATCTCTTCTTCCTGGAGAATAGCGTGAAATCGAATGCAATAGTAGGTAGAGCTTCTGAGTGTTTCGCCAGTGGAAATTATTTGTCAGTCATCATGGCAAGTGGTAATAAGAATTTTACAGCCGAATTGTGCAGCATAGCCAACATAACAACAGCTGAGCTCACAACTTTCGGTGGAGTGAAACTTTTTTCTAACATCGGTTGACCTGACTTGATTTCACTGGACAGCATCCACCTCGATGACCTTGAACAGAAAGAGTGAATGGTGAATGTTTGCTAGAAAGTTTGCAAGGAACCCAGATGAAGTCAACGTCACAAATCTCTAGCTTAATTTCGTTTGTTGATTGTAGGCGCAGGTTAGGACATCTCAACAGAGATTCGGTCCTGTAATTGAGGCCCAGAAGCACTGTACAGCTGACCCATTCGTATTAGGAATCATCAGCAGCTTGCATCTTACGAATCTCCGAAGAATTTCAAACTCACCACCTCGTGCTGTTCGGTCATGAGCGTCCGATCAGCAGTGTGGCTAACCTGCGATTTACTTTTCGGCTGCCAAAGGAACTTACTGAGCAAGACAAGCCGCGAAAATGCTGTCGTTCTTTGGGGCGATATTGGTAGGATAACGGTGATCAAAATATGTGAATACAAACAGTTAGCCTTCCATCGAAAAGAACGCGTTCCCGCTTCTTTGTTGAAACACTGAGGTTTGTCACCTTCAACTAACGGGGAAAACTTGGGACCAGTCCAGTGGTCATGCTGTTGGATGCGGCACATTTGTACTTGATACTGGTAGTCAAATTGACTGTAGTTCGAAGTCGGGGTCTCATATCCTTCTTCCTCATAGGGATTACTGATGACCAAGGTTCACAATTAGGCAAAATCATGGACTCGTTGTTTTCACATGGTAGGCGCTTACTGTGATTTGGTTGCGTTTTTTGTGCGGCTCAGAACACTGCATTATCCATACAGAAACCGCTTATCCATAGTTTTTCTAATAGTATTTCACATTCATTTGAAGTAGTTGTTTACCTCTGCTGGCGCTTGTTTAATATGTGACCTTAGGACCATTGTTTAGTACATCTGACGAAACTGTATCAGTATCGCCACGAAGTGACTTTTGAAGATGTCTCACGGAGTCAATGGACATACTTGCATGAGAACTGGAAGAAAACATTCAGTTACTTGCTGCGTGGTTCTCCAGAAACATTGCATTTAGGACACCTTCTGCCTGTAGGACTTTTTGCCCAAATTAAAGCAGAAATCTTGAATTCAGCAACTGTTGTGGTAGCTACTTCATCAATGTTCACAAGTTTGCTTGAGTATAATCATCAGGTCAGAACCTAGTCTACGTATGTAGTCACGGTTGTTGGTTGTACTAGGACATTTTCTGCCCGCGGGCTGCACAATGCACTTATGTTCTATCTGTAATTATGTTCCATTTAGTAGGAAGGGGTTGATGACCACGAAGACTATAATTCAGGTCACAAGCACTCGTCCCATACTATTTTGATCCAAACAGAGGAAGCGTTACCGAATACCATCGTAACTGAATGTCGAGGCAGTCTGTGTTGCCTATCATGTGGGGGATTATGAGTATGCTACTGACTATGAGAGTCTCTACTGAATCTCCAGTTCTATCGATTGCAACGCATTTGAGTTCAAAAGTGAACTTTCGGCCAAATGACTGTTTAAATCAAGGACTAGGTTCCTCGACTTCCGGAGACTACACCGACCTTCCAAGCGTCAAACCGAGCCAGACAGGTAGTGAGCTGTTTGAGCTACCTCGTCAAATTAAGACCAACCAGATGCTTTTATCTTGTGATTTCAGAGGTGTGATGATCATTTAGGCTACATTGGCAAGAATTCAAGTGCCTGAAGTTTAGACGGGCCAGTATAACTTGTAAAGAACAGGTAGACAAAAAACAGATTGTTTTCATGACGAGTAAACGTACTCTGATGATATGTTCAGCTAACTTATGCCATTTGCTGTTAGAAACTCAAAGTAAGGTGTACTTCTTAGCACCTCCATATTGGGAGGTGAAATGCTTTTTCTCTAGGAACGACAGATTATAAAAATTCGACCTTAAAAAACCGCATGTTTCGATTGTGATGCAGTTGACTGCTACAATATCTAAAACGGTGAAAATGCAGTAACTTCATCACGTTACACACTTTCTCGACCACCAGGTGGATTGCACAGAAGGGTGTGACGGATCTCTTCGGAATGTAAGCACAGGCTTACAATAAACATCCGGTTTAATTTGAAGTCTATCAGTTAATAGTTATCAGATCCATTGTGTGGATCAATGAATAGTTTGTTAACAACTTTAGCCATTCACCGGGGGTCACGTTGTTTTGTCTTGATTGGATGTCAGACAGGGGAGGCTGATAAGTTTTGGACCTCTATGGAGGTCCAGATTTTCTTCAAAAACTGATCAATAGACAGCGATCAGCTCTAAATGATGAGCCTTCTTGACAGTAACATGATATCTGCAATATATCTGCGATGCAGAGTCTTCCTCATCTCGCATCGCGTGTGTAGTAAGTAGCTCCCGAAACCGTGATCATTTTACTTGTGGGAATTAAACGTTCCGAGGAAGTCTAGGATAAAGTCTGGATAGACAGTCATCAGACCACTGCTTCAGAATGGTGGCAGGGCAAACCAGGAAGCAGCAGCTGCTCGAAGAACGGATTTCAGAGACAGCTAGCCGTCAGGTAGCTCATAGCCACATGAGAAGGCGCAACAATTAAGGCGTGCAACGACTGGCCCAAACAGCGAGCTTATCGTCAGTCCATAGTTCAGAACGATCGGCTTTCAGTAATGGAAGGTATGTACAATAATGTCAGCCTCACTTTCCCGTCCGAAGCGCCCATCCATGAAGCAAATGTGCGCAACGAACGGGGTGACTGTGGACTGTGGTTGTTCAGAATTCAGACGATGTATAAAAGATCGTGTACGCGCGTTCGTAAACAGTTGTCCGATTCCCTAACTTTTTGCTACAACACGACTCACATCCATGTACTTATCACTAGCAGGTCATCTATACATGTTGCAGATTAACAAGAAACACTACTGAAATCATTGCGAAAAGCCTTTTCGGATGTAGGCGTTAAACAAATTGGAACTGGAAAATACTTTAACACCAGTTAGCTTTAACTGCAAGGCATTCGAAGGCCGTGATGTTGTCACAAAGAATAATATTAGATTTCTTTATGAATCGGTATTTTTATCCATCTCTAACTCCACACTGAGGGAGCTTACTTCTTTCAGTGGATAACGGGTATCCAGATCGATCGCAAAAATGGGACATTAGTCTAACAAACAAGGGTTTGTGATGTGTTCGTGAACAAACAATTTCATAGGGCAGACCTAGCCGTGGGTGACATAAAGTGTAGAAACGACTATGTAGGATTAGTGTGGGGGTGCCAATTTCAACTTCTTGTCTGATGCGGTATACCTAGGTGAATGTGGGTGCGTTAGTGACATTTGAACTGGAGCAATAAGGCTGGATGCACGCAGGAATGGGTGCACCTCATATTCAACGTAAACAAATCAAGCAGAAAAAGTCTGGGACAGACTGAAAAGTTGTCGTTTCCGAAGGGTTCATCAAACCCTTCGTGGATTTATAGCTGGCAAATCTTCGCTTTTGACACAATTGCTTCTTAGGCCAAGTGAGTGGTTTACTAGTTTGGATGAGTTTTAAGGCAAACGTAGAACGAAACAGCAAAGTCTCTTTCGGCTACAGAACCAACCCAGTGTACACCGTCTAAAGTGTAACATTCTAGAAGGGGAACACTGGAGGATAGCCTTTCCCTCCTTAGTGAATTGAAACAGAGACTGTGTCTTCGAAGTCAGATGTAACGTCTGCACTAAGGTCTGCATAGGACAAATGCTTGTGAACTTCACAGCGGAATCGGTGAGTTCAATAGAAACGCAGGCTGAGAAACGTAGATAAACAACGGTAGGTACTGAAAGATTCAGCAATGACAAGGCATGATCTAGCCATGGGATAAAAATGCTAAATTTTTAGAGCGGGAGTGACGCAACGACTGATGGCCGAGTTGGCGGAGACCGTCAAGCCTCCCTGTGTGAACAAAATGGAAGGTATAGAAGAGCAGAGAGCTTGCAGAATGGTCCCTGATCAACCGAACTTAACGTGCAAATTTTCGATCATAAGTGAAGAAGAGTCACCAACAGAAACAGCTTAGATTAGGAGTGCATAAATCAAGCGGACCAACAGTTGACGTAATGTCACCCTCCTTACCGAACTGTCGCAACACTTGCAAAGCCAAACATACCAACGAAATTTACCGGCGACACCCAGGAAAAATCGTCGATTGAAGCCCCGCAAGCTCGATCAAAGTGATTTTAAATCCCCCCAATCTATCGGCCGTAAAACTTGGGCACCTGTACCACCCGACAAAACTATCTAGCTGGCTGATTCCCCGTTTTCCCTTAAAACTCGTTTACACTAGTGATCTACTTACAAGAGAAAAACTTTGCCCAACTATAAATCCATCCAGTGTTTACCAAGTCCACTTTGAACGGATTTATCTGTGTCCCCCTGAATTGCAAAAGGACCGGCTTTGTAGGTTTCGGCGCATTTCATCAGTTGAGTGAAGCGCCACTAATTCGTTCGTCACAGAGAACGACTGTTAAGTGATTCGGTTTGTATTAACGATATTCGGGATATCGCAATACATGTATAGACCTAATACACTACTCATAAGGTTGCTGAAAATTCTTTAGCAGTCCACGACCGGTTTCGCTCTTCTTGAGGCTTATCTGGTAGGCGCAGTGCCCGAGTTTTTGTCAACCTTATGTTCTACTTGAACCCAAATTGCACAAAATTAGCTAACTACACTCATCTGCAGACAAAGCTGGTTTTGCTGGAGACTCACTTGGAACCCAGCTGAACCTTTCTTTTATGATAGTAGCCCCATTGTGCACCGTTCCCAAGTCGGCTACAGTTAATGGCGACCATGCACATCGATCTGTTCACCGTCCGACTGCCATTCGTGTGGGCAAGGTTATTATTTTGGTTTATCTGCAATCGGGAACGCAGTTGGGCCGAACAAACCCAGTCAGAAAATTTGACAAGGCAGCCTATTTGTGCCGTAGATAGACCATTAGAAGTAAGCCTGAGTGAATTAAATTCCGAAACCCATCTTGTCTTCAGTTCATATCCTGTTTGCAATTAACTGCTCGCTTCGATACAACTTGTCCGTCAACTTGGTTGAGTATGATAAATGAATGAAGCTTTCGCGGCCTAGGAAACCTCTGGTAATCAGAGATGCAACCAGATTTGGAGCGCCTATGAAGATGAACATTTGCGGTTCAAGTGCAATGTGATTCAAAGTGATTCACTCAGATACCTGGATCACGACCACCAAACTACCATATGATCCCTCTGTTTCGAATTCTTCGTTTTAGAACGTGCAGCTTTACAAGACGCGACAATCCAGATCGGGTATTTTATTCATCCAATGCACGAGCACACAAACATCCAACCGAGCCGAGGCTGTCAATTGATGAGAGAAGGAGGATATGCGTCAACTTATAATTCGGCAAATGGAAGTCACTGAAACTCATGATGATGCTGTGCTCGTCCCTGCTGGACATTGCTGGCTTACCTTCTGCTTGCGCTTTGTTACTGGTGGTGGGTTACTGAAATTTCAGCTGATTTAATCCTTCAAATAAGGTCAGTGCATTTTGAAAAGCCAACGAACTCTGTATAGCTATTGGTAATCATCAGCGGTGAACATTTCAGAACCCCCTAGGGTAAATCGAAAGCGCGACCTTCCGGTGAGCAAGTTGACCGTACCCTTCGGTTACGGATGGTTGATTAGTAGAGTGATTAAATGACACTTGGAAAGAGCATAGTGCCACGTAAAGCTGGGAGTAGTAACATTAGCAAGCGATCTGTGTGAAACAACCGTTCTTAGTCACACTGCAGACTAGCCACGCGTGATCGACTGTTACTTTGTTCGTCTACCAACTGGAAGGTCGTCGGTTCGAATTGCCCCAGATCTCTACGAGGTGCGCTCTGAGGAAACAGGTACACAATGTTCTTCAGATTTTCAAAATAGATTCACTGTCTGAATTAGACCCGGGCTCAGCGCGACTACCGGATACCTTGTGCGACTAACATCAGAATAAAAAAAACTTGGGGATTATTCTAGGTAGAACACCGCGTATTAGTTCATCTGTGCCTTGCTGGCAATGAAATTTACCCTGTCCATCGATTAAAACGGAAAATAATCTAAAACTTCCCTCGCGAATAAAACAGCCCCGTTTCAGTTTGGCGTGGACAGGTCTAAAAAGTTTGTTCCCATGTCCCTTTGGTTTGATAAATCTCCCTGGTCTGTTCACGTTAAAGTACTGGGAGCAAGTTGCGTTCCAATTGGAGCTAATCATCGGCACATAACTTCAGCATTACCGGCAATGATATTCCATTCTGTGACCAGTGAGGACAGCACTTTGCTGACATTACGCAAGCACTCCAAGCCGGACACAAACCCATAATCACGTCTGAACAGTACAGCATAGTCAAGCCCGAGTGGCGCTTTTTGGGTCTCAAAGGCTTATGACGCAGCCCACAAAAAGCTCGATTCCATGACTGGTTAGTTTTGCAAAGACTCAGATTTGTACTAGCAACAGTAAAGGAAACAACACCAATAGTTTTGTCTCCGTGAAACTGTCGCAGAGTTTCCACTTTGTGCGTGAAGAATAAACTTAGCAACTGGGTTTCATCTGCCTTTTCCATGTTATCTACATAAATTCATCATCTAACTAGTGGGGCACTAATTCTCTGCAGTGCTCAGGCTAAATTACTCAAATATGAATTGTTCTTAGTGAAATCCTTCGTTTTTAAAAAGTGAAATCACATGAAGTCAAGTTTCCATTTGTGTCTAACAAGTCAAAACCTGGGAGGTTTTTTATCAAGCGAACTTTGAATCAGTCATGCCATGCGCTCATAGTGCACTGGTTTTACTCATCAATCTAATTACGACAGCTTGGAGGGTCGATGAACTGACGATATTCTGGCTTGCCTTAACACGCACTTATCAGTTGAGTGAGCGGCTACACACGGGATGTGGATCAACTCTGTGACGATTTTATAAGGCCGGTGTCTTATCAACAAATTGATTTGTTTGATATAACATACGAATGATAAGCACTGGATTAACATCAAGCGTCTTAGTCAAACAATGTGCCTTAATTCGTACATGATTACTCATTCCAAAGAGAGAGCATCTGGCTATCAAATAAATTGCTGTAACTTCCGGTGCAAATTAGAAATTGCGATCCGTTATGGCCCGATCAGAAATTCTGGCTCATCGATCGCTAAAAGCTTGTTCATAACGGGTCACATAGATGACCTCAAGACCGCATTCAAAACACTGCTTAGCAATAGAGATGGAAATAGTGTATTCAATGCGAGAAGAATTACCTGTGGGAGAAAAATGCTAACTGACTAGCTGACTAGATTCACCTTCAGACCCATGAGGGTCTCGAGGTTCAGGTACTTATGTTCCTACTGTGAATGTGGAATGGTATATTACCATGGCTTCCACTAGTGGCTGTTCTCGGTCGCTCCGTTCCATTATTGCACAGCAATCGGTTATAACTAACCGTAGAAGCACACTCATTCTTATTCACACGATACCAACGCTGAAAATGTTGCGAACTAGGGAGTAGTTCAGGCGTGTTGCTTGGTTTTTAGTTTGTTCGCCAAGCATATCCTCTGCCTTGTACTCCATTAGGCGAGTAGATTTTCTCTGACGGGTCAAAGCAAAACATGGTCTTGTTCGATTAGAAGAGAAGGTCTACGACAACCAATTTTAAACCGGAATTTACCGGGATTCCTACATTGCTACAGTAAATGGATTGCTTCTAAAGTAAAGATCGGGAGTTTCCTAGCTTCGTAAAAAAACGTCCCAGATTTTCTGTTGTATGATCTAGCGGTATGTTACAACGATATGTCCAGCATCTGGCTTGGCTGTCCGGTAACACCAATCTGCTTCAACCTACAACGGGTTGAGGTTTCAGGGGGTATCCATCTCCATCTAACAAGAGATAGCTATCAACGGCGCATATGCAGTACACCTTCTGGCACAAACAAAAAGAACAAACGGTTGCCCTGTAGTCGAAGATAATATGGCACGTTTCCCTTTTTTATGAAAACGTTTCCTATATTGGGAGGTTTTCTGTAAATCAAAGAATTCCAACATGTGAGAAACGTGTGTTTCTTACACTTTTGCATCACTACAGTATTCACAACGAATCATCACTATGACCTTCAACATCCTCCTCACGGATCGACGGAAGCCAACTCAGTCAATCATGAAAACCATATCTACTGAAACTGAAAAGTGGCTTTCGAAAGTAGACTTATTCTCATGCAGATGAAATTGCCAGTTTGATTCGTGACTTGGGGACTGCTGGGCAAGCCTTCCGTCCCTTATGACTCTAACGTAATTGTGTGAATAATATCTAAGTCAGAAGTGTGCTGATTAGATACAGTACCGCTTCGAGGAAAATCGCAAATCTATATTAGTTCAGTGCATACCAGGACACATGTTTGGGAGGATGAAAGAAATCTGGGGCTTTTATAGCATATTTCTCACCCCTCATTGTTGAGGCCAGAATGAAAACACGTATCTTCTCGTCCAAACGCTTCGGTCTACCACACGGGTGATTCATGAACTTCTTTTCCTGTGGAGAAAAGTAGGCTTTCAGATAATCCCCTGAACAATGACACCAATTTTTCATTCGGTCTGTAGATCTCATCACCACAAAACAAGGATCATTTATGTGTTCGCTGAGTTGGGTAGCGTGGTTACAGAAAATACTGCTTTAATATTGGGTTCAATAGGCATCTGGTGTCATTTCTGCATTCAGTAAAAAAATTAGGATAAACAGGATTCAATTTAGCGTTTGCCCGAATGCTAGTCGCATCATCATCATCAACATCATGTACCATGGATTGAGTCAACGGGGCCTTTTTGTTTGGCAGCTTATCAAGTACCGCCCATCCAGTTGCCTTTGGCGAACTGATTAGAACTAGTTTGGTCGATGCACAACCCAAAAGGCTGCTAAAAATTCGTCGACAGCCCACGACCGGTTTCGCCCTTCTTGCTTATCAGGTAGGCGCGGTCCCCGAGTTTCCGTCAACCTTATGTTCTACTTTAACCCAAATTGGACTGTTTTTCGAGAAATACACTAATTTGCAAATCATTTGGTTTTTTGCGAGAGACTCATCTGGAACCCAGCTGAATCTCTCGTTTGTGATGTTTCCGGGCAACTGAGTGTGCTGCACCAGGCCGCCTCATGTTCCAGTTGCTACGATATTCGAGATATCGCGATACATATGTATATACGTAATGCACTACTCATAAGGTTGCTGAAAATCCTTCGACAGCCCACGACCGGTTTCGCCCTTCTTGTGGCTCATCAGGTAGGCGCAGTCCCCGAGTTTCCGTCAACCTTATGTTCTACTTGAAACAGACGCCCTTTTTAAGAAAAGAAACAGTGTACTTTTTGTGGTATATTGCTTACTTGGAATGCATTCGTTCTATACACTTCAAACCTACATTTTCGCAGCGCGCTAACCCTTTTACCAGTCTAGCCTCTATGTAACATGTTTCCCTCTATCATGAATGTGCATTATGATGAATCAAACCACCTCCATATGACGATGGCATCTGCTTGTTTCTTTTTGAGGTCACAACAGCGGAGAAACACAGTTTAGCTTAATCACAAGTGTTGTCGTTTTCTGAGTGAACAGCGTGATAAGGAAAGCCAAAGTAAGAGTTTTCGTTGATGATTATTCCAAAAATGATGTGACTGAGATGGATGTACACGCGGCATTCTCACCGACCCTAGTAACCAGCACCGGGTTGCGTCGACCGTAACAAACCTCATCACAAAGGTCACACCTGCGCCTCACTAGTTGAAACCGGTTAGTGGTTAGTATGCTAGAAGGAAATTCCAGCGTTTGACCGGGCTAGCATGAAAAGATTTCTGAGTACCCAGGTTCATTGGAATAATCGGGAAATGAAAATCTGGTGATCTGCTTCAGCTAGTGTGGCTAGCATGAAAAGATTTCTGAGTACCCACGTTCATTGGAATAATCGAAAAATGGAAATCTGGTGATCTGTTTCAGCTGGCGCGACAAGGGTCAGGCTGTTGGTCAAGTGAAAAAAAGGAGTCACTCGTATCCTAGACACTGAATGTTTTCAGGTCACAATTTGGAGCAATTTATACCCCTTTCTTTCCATAATCAGCCCAAGGCTACATTACTCAGTCAAGCGAATATAATTGCCAAAAGCCTATGTACACCAATGTAAGACTATGTGAATTCACGTGGACGACAGAGGTCGTTTAGATGGTTCGTCTTTTGTTGGAGCAAGCCAATAACCTATTATCATGAAGCTAACAATCAATTGGGGTTAATCGTGTACTGAGTTAGCGATTTCACTGGTGGTACTTTTCGGTAGGAAGGAGAAGAGATGAGCATGTAAACCCGACACATCAGTCTAGGTGTGATGTGAGATTATCAGACGTTACTCGTGCGCGAAACCGTTATTCGATATTAGTGAAAGAAATGACTTGGAATCAAGTTTACAAGGCTTTTAGTTGGAAATCATTGCGGTAATTCGCCTTCGCTTGACTTCATACAAGAGTTCAGCAAAACACTGCGACCCGGTTTGACCAACTTTTAAAAGAAACAACATTTATGCATGCACCCGACCTCATGCGTTTTAAATAGAGTGCAATTACAAAGTGTAGAGAACGATCAAAATTTAGAGATCCCTGCATTAGAATTTGCTAATATCCCACTGCCTGTTGACTTTGCTTGAGGCCTATCAGATAGAGCAAGTCTTCCCATTACTTGAAGGCACACAAGTGACCCACTGCACCGGGGTGATTTGTTCAGGATACTGAAAAGAGAAGAAATTCTTCACACGCAATTGATCAATATCCTTTCCGTTCATGTGAAAAATGTTTATTCAACAAAGCTTTTCAAATGTCTATTGTCTTGAAAACCATTACCATGTGAACGAATCGCAACTTTACCCTCGAAGTATTTATTCATAGGCTAAAAGGCACAGGTTTTCTTTCGGCAAAGCTAAAAAAAATCTCGGTTTAGTTCTGTCAGATTATTGGTGTTCAAACCACCGAGAAGGTAAACCAACCAAAGGCAAAATCGATTTCAAAAAGCTAGGCCGTTGGAGAAAAACGTGTTCGATAAGTAGAACACAAAAACAATTCAGGTTACATAAAATTGAACAACCTGCATCAAAACTTCACAGTTGGAACGTAGAGGAATAGCAGTTTTCTTTCCTAAGGAATTCTGCTGTCAATCAGAATTACAATATTCTCTCAAAGTCTCTTGTTCGCCCCGTTGGTATGTCAGCAGAGCAGTTCGTAAGTCGAACTGGCTAGTGCTTATGCAAATTTGCTGTCTTCCTCCTTTAAGTCACGTGAACTGTTACCAGTGCAAACAAAGATAACACAGCTCTCTTGCTATTTTTTTATTCGTCCACATGTGCTTAGCACCAATACACTTTGTGTATTAGTTCTGCTGATTACTTTCGGCGCACCAGGCCTAGCGCTATCAACCAAGCACCGTATTCAGTTAACCATCTCGTTAACGTTGTTTGTCCAACTGTCAGAGTTAGCAGTCAAGAACCTGTCCGTTCAATCGCATCACATGACTGCTTTTAGAGCTTGTACATCTCACCAACGAAACATCGGCCTTGTTTGTTGTTTCCGCTATTGGGATAATTGGCAATCTTAATCTCACATCAGACAATCTACAGACTGCTTTAACGTCATCTGCCTTTCCGAACCACTTTAGGTCTTCCTCAAGATCGGTACGCGTTAGATCTTTTTACCTTTGGGAGTGGTTTTTCAATCCATGGATCGTTTCGTCGATAACGTAAAACTTTCAATTTCAGGACCGGCGAATGCGTCTTTCCAGACTAGCCGCTTAGTTAGCTATGATTTAATAATACTGGAGGTGATTTCATTTGTGCAATCAGTAGTCGGAAATTTTCGAAACACTATGAAATCAGTCAGTCGACACATCCAGGATGGTTACTGGGTCGTCTTTCGAGGTGTTGAGCAAAACTAATCATATCGTTCAAGCGTGGACACTTTTGCCTGTTCAAACGTGATAATTCAGTTGAGTCCAGATTGTGCTTATATATTAGTAGCAGTGGTAAGCACGCTCTCCTTCCGTGTCAGATGTCCGGAGTTTCAATCCTGGCAAGACCAAAGATATGCATTGCTGATGAGCTCTAATTAGAGCAGAACTCCAGTTCGGTACTTCCCCCTTTTTTGTGTGGATTCAGCAGAATAATTGCCCCAAAAGGAAAGGAAGACGCGAATTCTATGAATCCGCAACCACTAACAACGAATAGGCATTGCTCACTGACTGGTAGTTCCAAACCTCAGCATAATCTACAAAAGTGCTGGTCCTGTGCTCTACAGTAGCCCATATACATTTGCCAAACAATAGAACAGGCTGTTTCATGTCTGCGAATTTCGGTCTGTAATTGCACTGTTTAAGTCAAACATGGAACGCAGTCTTTCTGTTTGAAGATTCAAAGATTTGATGCCAGTTGCTGTGGTGCTGCTGTCGGTATAGTATCCTTTTAATTTAAGTCATGATTGTTTAGCTTTAGGTGATGAAACTGAGGTCACGTTAAATGAATTAATTTGATCGGAGACGAAATTGTGTGCAGTGATCTCTCTTAGCTACAAGAATAATGGCTTTCTAAATAAGGCTGAGCCGTCTTGGTTGACCTCCAGTGTGTCCTGTACTGAACTTATTCACGTTCTCGTAATATCGATTGACAATCTGTTGTAACGCACAGTATCCGCCATGAGCAACGACCGCTCAAAGGAAATTGTCTAAGTTGCCTGGTTTGGATTTGGTATGGGGTATTTCTTGGGGAAAGCCACAATGACTAGACATACTATGCATATTTCAGCTGCCTGTCATGATACAATGGGACACCGAAATCAGTGACGTACTACCCTTTGTAAAACTGCAGAAAAGAAAAACATCCACTAACGAAGTACACTCATTTGCAAGTCAATTTGGTTCTTCGGGAGACTTACCTGGAGCTCAACTGAATCTCTCGTTTATGATGTTTTTAAGTAACTCGATGTGTTGCATAAGGCCGCCTCATGTTACAGTTGCTACGATATTCGAGATATCTCGATACATGTGTAGACGTAGTACACTACTCATAAGGTTGCTGAAAATTCTTTGACAGCCCACGACCGGTTTCGCCCTTCTGGGGCTCATCAAGTAGGCGCAGTCCCCGAGTTTTTGTCAACCTTATGTTCTGCTTGAACCCAAATTGGACAGAGTTCGATAAATACACTCATTTGCAAACAAATTTGGTTTTGCGGGAGACTCACCTGGGACCCGGATGTCGAAGATTTTTCAGCAACCTTATGGGTAGCGTTAAAGATCAACTAACTAGGGCCACTCATATCGATCACAACACTTCCATCATTGTAGAATATAATTCTACTACTTAAGAAATACCACCGCACCATAAACATCAACTACAACTCCACGCGAGCAGTTTTTGTGAACAATTTGCCACTTGCGAACTAGTTTCGCATAAAGTCTTGCGTGTTTGTTTTGATCACTGGATGAGTTCAGCATGCGGAAACAGCCTTCTTAACACTCACATTAATGATTTTGAATCACAGGAGCTTGCATTCCTTAACTTGCACATGTATCCGCCCCATGCACACGTGAGAATAAACAACCGCAGGCTACTCAGTTGCAGAACACGTTTGGCCATTGGCGATGTTCGTACGTAGTCTGTGATTAGGCTTCGTGTTATGCCCGTGTTCAGAGGTAAGCAGACACAGTAAAAGCTAATCAGTGGTAAACGCAGGCGAGCATCTGGCTGTCTCACGTTCTACATAACAAAAACGTCTATTTGGACAGCAAACGTATCTTTTTGATTGCTGGCTAGACTGGAGTAAAAGCTATACAAATTGGTACGAAGATGTGGCCCTTCATGGATTCGAGTCCCTTAGGATCCTTGAGACAGCAAAATCAATATCCTCGGCTCATGGCCTCCTTCTGGATGTTTGTGCGCCACTGAGTGGTTTTCAGAGTAGGCTCTGCACTGAACAGTCCAATTTGATCAGCTTAGTAGTTGTGAACGATAGAGAAAAAATCCGGATTTCGTGACCTCAAAAAGTCTCGAGAACAGGAAGGTCTGAAATATCAAATGTTATGGAGGCTCTAGGTTCCTGTACACAGAAGGCCATGGAGAGCCCTCTGATCATTGTTGATGGAGGAATTTGCACCTTTCTGATGGTCTCCCAGTGACAGGACAAACCTTAAGGCTGTTTACTGATCTTCTTCAACAAAATTCTTACTACCGTAATTCAGACGACTGTTTTGCTGCTAAGACGCACGAAAATTCGTTTCATTTATTGTGTGGTCTTTCCGTGGCTGAACGAATTGCATTCTTCACCCTTCTAGCTGAGCATCTGTTGTTCCGTGGCAGGCGAATAGACATCAGCATTAAGATTCCTGGCTGTTTTATTCGGTTTTGAATGATGTTAAATCTGAGTGATTGCTCCACCCCCTTACTAGGTTCTCAAAGGATCCAGGCGATTTGGGTTGCATTACAGAGGTGGCCATATTATGAAGGAAAAAATGGCTTGACTGTGCAATATCTGTGCACAGCCACACGGTCATATTGGAGCAGTAGTTTAGGGGATGTCAGATAGAAGGTTTAACGCGGTCAGTCATGGCAGAGCACGGAACGGTAGTTCGGTGCCACTTGGTACCCATCGGAAACGGGTTGGTGCAGCCCCTCAAAACGAAGTCACACACGGATTTCTTCCTTATTCGGTGGCTGTAACCACTCACTACATGCCACAGAACTAATGTCTCCGGTCAGGTAGTTGTTCTGGGCTATTTAGACCACGTCGGCCACATTTGGAAAAATTGAGCTACCAGAACAGTCCATGATATGTATGATTCACGCAAACCGTTTTTGATGGGGCTTTTGCCGATGTGTGGTGGTTTCTCTCGAGGAATACAGGCAAAAAAACAAATCAGGATTGAGAGGACGAGTCCTTTCATGCGAAGATCGCTGCTTGATGAGTTTCTCTCCAAATGGAATTTATGGCAGGTCGTTTCATTCAATCGTTGCTAATTAGTTGTCGGTGTTTGATTAAATGCCAGCAAGCAAACAGTTACGAGGACAGAAGTGATAAATTCCGCTGCACTTGTTTCATGAGACTAGAACTCAACAAAGTCTGCAGTCTATTAAGCTCCCAACGAGAATGATGTACGATCCTAATTCAGTTGCGCAGACAGTATAGTAGGCTTTTAGATGAACCATGGACCCAGAAGCCTTAAGTGAGACGTCTTATGTTCATGTACAGATAGGGTTTGCTCTACGTTCCGTAGAGTTCTTGCTGCAGATTAGCGCCTGTCTACCGGATAGCCCCGTGATTAACATCTCGAACTTCCCTCTTGATAACCCGAGTTCGAATCCTTGCAGGACTGCCTTCATGTTGATTTAAAATTGTGTACACATGTTTTTTCATCAATGTAAGACGCAAAAGGATACTTTTAAATACAACTGATTAAACTGTCTTCTCTGTATCTCATTAATAATGAACAGGGTGCAACGGGTCACCCTTGGTACAAAAATGCCGGGGCAAACTAATCTGTCAGGGTCAGTGCGTTTTCCAACTCATCGACCTTCGTTCCCAAAACAAACCAAGCAATTGCTCAGTGGTTTTTCTTGAGCCAGACAAAAATTCTTCCACAAGACTTGAGAAATCATAAATAGGGAAAACCTAAAAATGACTGTAAGGAGTTGTACTCTAAGGAAAACATAACCAATGTATGAAATATTTCTCGCTGATGTCAAAAATATTCACCATTTTGACAGAAACAGCACTTCGTTTGACTGGAAGGCTACCAGTTTCAGTCAAAAGTTATCCTTGTGAAAGAGTATTGAAAAAAAACGAACCAAGTGAAAAGCATGTTGATGGTGGGGACAAGGTGAACTGATCAGCGGTTTTTGACCGGGGGAATGAAGCTAACAGCATATACCCGTCAGTGAATGACTTGCTAGAGACCAGGCATACAGCCCTTATTACATGAGCAAGACGAGTCTCTTTAGTGTGACGGCCCGATTCGCGTAATCCTGCTAACTGGAGAGTAAGCATTAGTTTGCTAAATGGTCTTGATTGAGTACTCCCTTTTTGTCCTGAAGCAAACAAGAGCTTCTGGTTGATGAATTGTCTTCGAAAATCGAATCTTTTGCAGTAGAAAAATCTTTCAATAACCCTCAGGTTAGAAGAACTGTCTTAACGGAGTAACACTCTAGAAGAAACACAAACCACGACTGTGTGTGTTGAAAATTTCTTCATAATATTGACTTCATTTTACCCACTGCATTTGGTAGAATAAACGGAATTCTTGTATATACGTAATGTACTACTCATAAGGTTGCTGAAAATTCTTCGACAGCCCACGACCGGTTTCGCCCTTCTTGGGGCTTATCAGGTAGGCGCGGTCCCCGAGTTTCCGTCAACCTTATGTTCTACTTTAACCCAAATTGGACTGTTTTTCGAGAAATACACTAATTTGCAAATCAATTTGGTTTTTGCGAAAGACTCACCTGGAACCCAACTGAATCTCCCGTTTGTGATGTTTTCAGGCAACGGAATGTGCTGCACCAGGCCGCTTCATGTTCCAGTTGCTACGATATTCGAGATATCGCGATACATATATATACGTAATGCACTACTCATAAGGTTGCTGAAAATCCTTCGACAGCCCACGACCGGTTTCGCCCTTCCTGTGGCTCATCAGGTAGGCGCAGTCCCCGAGTTTCCGTCAACCTTATGTTTTACTTGAAACCAAATTGCACTGTTTTCGAGAAACGGAATTCTTGCCCAAAATAATCCCAGATACGACAGGTAATTGTCGGGTGTTTAACTCGCCTTATGATATCAGGGTTATTTCACAGGTGGCTCCTCCACGTAACCGTTGGTTCTGAACCGAAATCATCCGGGTTTTGTTCCTTAGCAAAGCAAGACATATTCGCTTAAAGCTTGCAGAAGTATTTGATGCCAGAAATGACACACAATTCAGAACATGACATATCAGAAAGCAATGGACTGTGGCTTCGAGTGTTCAGAGGGAGATGTATCACGTTAGGAAATGTATCTACCTGGACCTAGGCTAGGTCTATCGATGTTTCGTCCATTTTTGCTATAGAAAGCTTCCCGATGAACTGGAGAAAGTGTTGTCCTGTTCAGATTTACGGCTAGTGACAACTAGTTGGAGAAAATCGTTTAGAGCAGAAGGTTTGATATAAATGGTTGAATAGGACAACTGCAAATGTAGAACCCAATACCGTAGTCAAATGATAGTGATGTAGGACAGAAATGTATCCAGACTGTCACCCAGAGGATAGGTTCAACAAGAATGAGGAAGCAGTGATGTTTTGTCCACAAAAAGTTAGGAAATCAACATAATTTGGTGTGGAGCGACGAGAGCCAGGGAGTATTCGACCACAACGCTTTATGTTTGAGGAAGCTGCGAAGGCTATGAATAGGAAGAGCAGTATATTGCGCTCCTTTTTTAAAAGGTAGGACCACATCAGAAGTCGAGCGCGGGGTACACTGAGAAAGCATGGATGGTTGCTTCTGCACCTAGATAAATTGTGTTTCGAACGCTGGAAAACTCGCAAAGTACCTATACTGATGAGCATTGCAGTGACCAGTCAGATGTCAGTATGGATCTTGTCAAAACCTTGCTCGTTTTTCGGAATACAGTTGCTGGACTTCGACGCCGGTGCAAACTAGGCTGGAAAACCAGATTTAAGGAGGATGCTTCCGAGATGTTTGCTTTGCCCATTGGGCAGCTAGGTCAGTATGAATGAGATGAATGAGATGTAAGTTGGATGTTCCTCCCTAGGGTGAAACTCCAAAAGTATAACGACACGACCTAGCTGTCAACAATACTATGGTCTAGTGCGTTTAAAAACGAAACTACATGGAGTATCTACAATGCACATTGATAGTATAACTTGGTGCACGACTAACTATCAGTTGGAAGACTTAATTGCTCAAAAACCTATAATCAAGAATGAAACAATCAGAGTCATGCTCAGCAATCATAGATTTGATCATCATAGCTACACTGGGTCTTTTCTGTAGTGACAAAATACGTGTTGGACAAATCAGCCGGCTAACCCCTACGCACCAATGGCCTTTAAAACTCAAAATGAGCAATAACAATTGCCGGAAAGTTCTCGTTTCTCGTCAAGCAAGCGGACCTGATGAATTGCTGGTCTTTTGTGGAAGGACTACGACAAGAATTTACTACAAAACTTTACTGGAAACTTCAAGGGATCAAACAAGACTGGCCCCTTTCGAATTTCATAGGGAGTTACTTTATTTAGACACTGTCCACCACCCGTCGTTGTTCGTGTTCCTGCTGTCAACACTGACCACTCGGTGACTTGACGGTTGAGCCACACCACGTGAACATTATGGATGACTGCTCCACGATCGATACGCATTAGGCTGGGTGTTACCGAATTTGGTGTTGCTGACTGTATAAAGTTAACTGCTCCTACCAGTCCCGTTTTAACGTCAATTCCAGTCACATGTTTATTGCCTTCCCTTCGATAAGTGCCTCTGTCATGGGCCCAAAAAACGCATAATCCGTTCCCCTATCTTGCTTTCCTGGATTTTGCTACCCATTGTGAGTCTTTATGGGACGGTTAACATCTGCGGAGTTCGACTGAGTGATAAGTTAGGTACGCCAAAGTGCTCCTCTATAGTTTCAGTCAGTCTACGTGTTAGTTAATTTCTTATTTGCCAGAAGATTCGAAGGCTAAATTCAATAACTGAATTTCAGCCAAATATAACTTGCGTGAAGATTATTTCCTTTACGAAAAATGCAATCATTTATCGCGTTGTAGAAACAACGGCCATTTTTCTGCCAAATTCTCATTCTGATACACTTGTTTATACAGTCAGTTCTGATATCAGTGTGGTCGAGTAGAAACTGTTGAAGTAAGACTGGCCTCCCGCACGATTGTGTACAAACACTGTCACTGAGTAGACAAACCCGGGTAAACCACATAGGTTGGTAGGGTTAAAAACCCTCTTGGGTGGTGGCATCCTAGCTCAACTATTCTTGTTTATCCATAAACTGACCAGTTCATAAGTTCGGACTATTTCAGCGCCAAGCCTGAAAGAATCTCTCGATGATGATGTTTTACACCTGGATGTTAGTCCCAAGAGCTGTCTGCACTCTCGGTTAGACTGTTCAAGATATCAGAGCATTTTTTCTGATCGGATATATTACTTATTGGACTAGTGATTACCTTTCAGTAGTGCGTCATCCGTCGCCCCGTTTGGAGCTCTTGCAGTGGCCTTAGTCCACAGATTTATATTAACTGGACTTCTTCGTCATTACGTACCAAAGCGTACACGATGTTGAACAAGCATTCACAAACTGAGATGGTGTCAACTTGAAACCTCAATAAATCACTACATTTGAAGGTTGATATCTCGAATATCAATATCAGCCCGAACGGCCCACAAGATGGCTCTTTTACTGCCTACTCGGGCGACGAACGTCTTGAATGAAAGCATGACTTGGGCCCTACTTTAACACCTTGCTTTATAGCAAATGGATGCCTTACTCCACATTTGTTCAATTTGGTGTGCAAGGAAATTCATTTAAAGGAAATAGCAGCAAACCATTGGTGGGCCATTACAAGTTTTAAGCAGTCATACAAGTTTAGCTCATGAACAGAAAATAGTACTTAGTTGCGGTCGAGATAAAGATTTTGGGTCCTCAGCTGGGTGAGAATCTTTGGGGAGACACCAGACTGTGTTTCACGGTAGAGGAAATTTTCATTGTTGTACCTTCTTTTCGAGCATTTCAAAAGTCAGACCGTGTCCACTCTGTGGTGCTTCTCCGGAAAAAGAACTAGCATACGAAAATTCCATCTTGTCAGAATCCTCTCATTGACTGGGTTGGTTCGTTTTGGAGGTTCCCTCGTGGTAGGAGAACTTTACCGAATACTGGCTATTCATGTTTTCACACTGTTTCTTACTGGGATAATTATTCTTTCGTGGAGGGTTTTTAAGACCTCAAGCTCGTATTCCGAGCAACAATAACAATTCCACATCATAACGCATTGGTCGGTTGGGACGCTTGAGTTTCTGAGTATTTCTCCACATATTCACCCAGAATTCTTGGACTGTGAGCAGTTTTGTTCCAGTTGTAGTCCGTAGTACGCTGAGACTGAAATGCGTAGCTCGGTTATCGCCAACAGTGCATATCCTTCATGAGGATCAATCTCACGGAAGACTACAACTGCTTCCATCTTAAAAACTCTGTCTACTAGAGATTCACACAACAGAGTATAACTTTGACTTCCACGTCTTTCCATATGCAGTGGTTATTCAACCGAGGACTGGAACCTACTGAAATAGGAGACGGTTTCAGAATAGTGACGTACTGATGCCCACATGCGGACAGGAACGCCTATCCATGAACGTCTGAGTAAACTTCTTCCTCTGGCAATGTGAATACCGGGACGCGGAAGCGGAGAAATGGTACTAATTCGAGAAAAGCAACAGGCTTATTTGGACCAACAGTAACTCAGCATATGCCATATTATATATATATATCCTTAATGTGAGCTAATCACACGGCTGAGCAGTCAGTCGTCAACTAGTAACCGGAGGTTCTGGGTTTGAATCGTCCAAGAGGGTCGTCAGGCACTCGTCAAAAAGATGGACTTTTGGTAAAGTGCTTCCCAGCTTTTTTAAAACAGACTGCCTTCAACTGTGGAACGATATGACTTATTTTTTGAGTGACTCACTGAATGATGGCATTTTTGAGGCGCTGACTTTCATCTCCTGCTATGACCAATACTGCTAGTTTCTCTTGACAATGTGACATCAAAACAAGCATGTTTAGCTCTTTTTACTTCAGAAATGTGTAAAATCGAGAGGCATTCATTCCTGCTCCGTAGAAATGTAAATGAGATGGCGTGTTCCAATCGGTTTTACAGTCATCAGATAATCCTCGTGTGTAATTCACTGTAATTCCATCCGTTTTCACGTACTCCATATTTTTACGAACAACGATGACTTGGACGCGTTCCAGTTCCTGTCAGGTTGTTCATGCTACACATTCCCAACCACCTGCCTGTTTGCCCAAAAGTATAAAAGAGTTGTGTCAAAACAGAAGTAGATCTTCGACCAGAGCGAACATCTCCGACAGGCGAATCTCAGCACAGAACTGGACAACAGGTTCCTGGATGAAGCGCTTTTTGCAGAAAGCCGTCAGGGCAAGATTTATTTAAGGTCATAGTGAAGTACGCGACAACTTCCAGCCAATTGTGTACGACTACGTAGTGACCCGAATGTACCGTTTGTGTGGCATGAAACAACACGTAACACCACCAGGGTCCATGAAAAAATAGTCAGTGCGCTGCCCACATTTTTTATGCAGTGACGCAATAGCGCTGGTGACATGGTTCGGTTAATGTAGTTCATCCAGCAGACCTGTTTAAAACGCGCACCGGTGTCGTGATTTCGGATCAATGTTAAAACTGTCAACCGTGCACACTGTTTTGTTGCAGAACCACTGGGTTTCACGCTCTTTGGGCTAGCAAGGCGGGTATGAAAACTCACGGAGTAAGACAAATTATCGGGTTTAACGCAAGTTATCAGCAGTATTAGTATTATTGTGTTATAAAATAAGACACATTATGAAAAGCAGAAGAGTGTGTGTACGGTCTCGAAGGTGCTTTAGATTTCTTGCATAAGATGGATTGGGCTGAAACTCGAGTTACTTGGTAAAAGCAGTGCCTTGGCTCGCATCCCGGTTCACTCGTCAGTTTTTCAACATCAACCAACATCCCTTCATGTACATGTGCAAACAACTGATGGGACAAAATACGGGGTTTTTGGGTCGTTTGAACCTTTCATTTTCCGCTGTGACAAGACCCATTCGTCTCCTAAACAACAACATTCTGTGCTTGGATGATGCCAAATTTCCGCTGGACAGAAAAGGTCGCTTTTAATGAATGATCGTCAAAAGTCCAGGCCGCCTAGATTCTCAACCGACAAGGTATATGAATTTGAATTTAAGAACTGACGGCCTAATATTGGACCATTGTGCTACCAAAATCTCGTATCAAACTTGGATTTTTCGATCATTTGCTAGGCACATCAGTAGAATTGCCCGTTTTCCGAGGGTTTCTATTTAGAGGATTACTACTTATTGTAACGTTTTCAAGGCACATACCGTCACAAGCAGGAAAACAGTTCGTGACCCCGGAGCGTGCGCCCTACAAAAGCCTTCCCATTCCCCCCTCGGTGCACCGCTCCCAAAAATTTAATTTGTTCTTTTCAAGAGTATATATTCGTTGCTGTCCGCCGGACGTTACAACGAAACACAGAGATTCGTCCTTTACCACCGATACGTTCTTGCGTTGACCAATAGATTCAACCTGATTGAAACATTTTTCGAAAGGAACGGGGCAACAGAAAAGATAATTTATGACTTTTCCTCTGGGCTGGCCTTTTGTATATGGAAGTTTATATTCATTCTGCCCCTCACTTTGGATGAGCCTTATGATACTTCATAAACCAGACTGCAAGTTGATAGCGAGGAAGCAACTGATTTGAACTTGTATGATTCTCCGATACTTGTCACTAAAATGGTCATCTATAACTTCCTGAAAACAAATCAGTAGTTCGTGAACTTCTATTCAGAAGATGGAAGTCACTATTCCAAAACAAGTTTGGGAACTAGATTTTTAGGCCAGCTAACTGATGTTGGTGTACAGCATTTGCCCCATAAATAACCTGAACAAAGAAGGGTCTATTTTGCTTCACTAGTATTGGGGGGGGACCCGAAACTCAGGCTAGACTGGTGAGAAACTTTAGGTTGAATCTCACGTGTTACCGGTCTTTCGAAAACGGTGCTTCAATAGGTTACCGCAGTCTGGAAGGACTTCAAACGCTCTATAGTAGGACGTACCGCAGCTGATGCAAACAAAATATGTCCTCAGACATGTTGTGGTTGTGACTGATGTTACCTATTTTGATACTCTGGTGCTCACAAGACACAACGAATCTGGATGAGTTTTTCTGTACTCGTCCCGGAGAGAATTCCTTGACCGCATTTATGTGCTTTAGAAATCACATAACTTAGGACCCAGCCATCAAAATCTACTATGTACTCAGTATAGTGTTAAGTAATCTGTACCTAAACGGTGGAATTGTTCAAGTATCGATTCAATGAACGGATATGACATTAAACTGCGCTCATCTGCTGAGTCTGGTTCGCACTGATATATATTTGCTTGAGATCGTACGAATCGAATTCACAACTTCCAGCCAATGCTAATCGTCAAGTTTGCATTCCATTGGATTCAGTGAATGTCAAACATTCCGAATGGAGTAACGAAGTGACTGAAATGTATCACTATTTGACAGGCGCAAAAAAAACCCTCAGTTCCATTACATTATAAATGCAATATGCATAAAATATACACCTAAATTTGTAGTGCCATAAGATAAGGTTGAAGTTTACGGAGATTTCACTGAGAACATATTTTGAAACCATCGAGTGGATTTATAATGAGGTTGCGGAACTCGCGGAATTTCGATAACCTGGTTGTAGCATTTCATTCTGATTGTTGTAGAAACGTCCAGGTTTTACTTATTGTGACGAACTATGTACTGACTTGGGTGGCGCCGTTCTATTCCACAAATACGCGCAAATAAGAGCCATGGTTTCCATCCGAGGGGCAAAGTGGTGGAGTTTTAATAGCGTGCAAAAAATTTCTGGCTGATCTCCTAGGTTTAGGTATGAGGAGTCCACATGTGTTTCATGCTGAATGATATGCAGTTGTTAGTTTTTGTCTAAAGTGGTTTGTTAGGTGTGGGCAAATGCGCTGCCAACCATGCTGATTTCATGGCCTTTGTCTGGGTTGAACGGCGTAACTATCACTCGACTCAACTCAGTTCATTGCTTCAACAGCAAATATCCAGGTCTAATCAGCCGATTAATACAACTGGACAGAAATAAAAGTTTTCCGTGGTGCTGCGTGCACACCCTGACGCCTATGTAAATCCGATGGGGTAAAACGGAACACACAGGGACCTGTTGTGAACCATCAGTCGACATCAGCCGTGTGATGTGGAGGCGGTGCTAGTTAATCGGGCGTCAGTGGGATGCCGATGTCATCCATGATGTTTTTAGTTTTTCAGCGTGATGTCGCAACTCCCTCCTCTGGTAGCGTGCATATGCTCTCAGATTGCAACACCAAGGTGACTCTGGATAATCTGACAGTCGTCCATTATCCTTATGCTTAGTGACATTATCCCTTTTAGGATGACGATGTGTCAGGCAGGTGCAGATTATAAAAAAGAGCTCTATTATGCCCTGCTTGGTAAATTCAAGCAGTCAAAAAAAGCAGTTGGCTCTCATCCAGCGTCCAGGATGGGGGTTACGGGTCGCCAAGTAAAACACGTCCCCACAAAGTCAAAAAAACGAGCAAAGGGTTTCACGCAGATATTAAGAAAGGTAGTATACGGAGAGGAGATGGGTTGCTAATTAGAATTGCCTGTGTACCCAAAGTGTATTGACTTAATGTAAACAGGAGTGCTTCAAAACCCGCTAGTAGTCAATTGCGTAGGATAAGTCTGTTAACTTAGCTGAGATAAACTAATTAGCCTGTAATTGCCAGTTGTCTAGATACCGACTAGGTGGACTCACGGTTTCCAGTTTGGTTCACGGGTTGGTCTTATTCTATGGTAAGTTTCAAATAGTTCTCTGATTGTTCGGCTTTTCTGTGAGCTACATCCCGGCTTGTTGTATCTTGGACTGTCCCAAATTACCCGTATACTAGCTAGCAGATTCAGTGGATGGTTGAGTTGTCGGCTTGGTTGCAGTCAACCTGCATGGATACACATCAACTCAAACGGCCCGCTTGTTACCGTCGACTGGGGACTGATATCAAGTTGTGCTTCTGAAGAGCGCAAACGTGATGTCCTCTAACTGCCGGCCATAAGTAACACTGCCTCTGTTGTATTGTGACGAATAGTGGTGTAAATCATTCAGACAGCTCCTGGAAAGATAGGAACCTTCCGGGGGTTTGAAAGCTATTTACGACACGTTTTGTGGTAGCTCATGCTCGCGATATCTTCAAAAAACGCATAAGTTACTGTTCAGTGAATTTTATATGTGCACTTCAGCTGGCTATGAAGAAAAGAGGAAACGCGAAGAAGCTTCCAAAGAAACTTTCACAAATCCGGAAACCATCATCAACTAGTCAACAAGTGTCCACCAGGTTTCAAGGCGTCCAACGTGCTACCTCACTTGGAATACCTGACAGGCGGATCAGTGGGACAATACAACCAGGAGAGTTACTGGATAGTCTTTTGAGCTCGCTCAAGTGTGAACACGTTTTCCCGTTCATACGTGATAATCCAGTTAAGGTTAGAGTGTGCTGATGGGGTATTGGTGATAAACAGGCTCTCCTCACGTATCAGGTCTCAGGGGTTAAAAATTCCTATACGACTAACCAAATGCATTGCTGATGAGCTCCAAAAGAGGGAAACTTTAGTCTAATCCTTTTTTGTTGACGCACCATAATTATTATTGAGAATATTTCAAATATTTTCAACAGCCTTGCAAAAACTAACCTATCCCCAACAACAGTTACCTGTGCGAAGATACAAGCATCCTACCTTAAGCTGGTAGAAATTCAGCATGTCCCAATGAGAACCCACAGTATATTTAAGGGCCACAACCACATTGTGTGCACAATATGACACGATTCACTTTAAACTATCAAGGAAATAACCATTTCATCCGTGCTTTCGTATGTATTAAAAATAGTCATGGGATCCCACAAATTTATATCGTTTGGCCATCATAACTGATCTGACCCACAATGGTGTTACAGAACCATAATTTACCCAACAGATAACGAATTTTGCGGGAAAATTATGGTAAATATTCGTATTATGCTGTCAGGTGATAATCACATAACGGCGGACGCGCAACTGATAAGAATTTGACGGCAGTCATCTCTACTCACATTTACCCTCATATAACTGGACAGAAGAAAAAAATAGGCATACTGATTAGGTAACTGTTATCTGATTATATTCGTTCCCTCAATAGCCACATGATACCCATAGCCAGGAGTTACACGAATGAACAGAAGTCCATCCGGCCCGAAAAAATGAAAATTCTTGGCATACACCTTACTGTTCCACATCTATTGAATTGAAACTATAAGGCTCCAGTAGATTAAAAAGTTGTTCCCATAAGTTGGAGAACACATTTGTCTTTCAGGATTGATGGTGCTAGGCACAACCAGGCTGACATTATCTAATAAAGCGGTAAAGAAATAAACCGGGAGGTGTTATATTGCAAACAAAATGCCGGTACCTGTAACTTAGATGGGTGTTAGGACGATGGTGGCTGCTGTAAGACACCTTTAGATGGATGCGCTCTTTATCCCCACCACACCGCTCCTTGGTAGCGATCCAGAATCGTGTTTTGGCAGTTTGATGTTACCTGTGGATTACGCAAAATTTGCATGGGTTGACACGTGACCCACGACGTCTCCACACGTGGACGCCACTTAAGGAAACGCTACGGGAAGCGACAGTTGGACACTTCGGTTCTTGCACGCACCGGAAATTCTTATTATGAATCAAAGCCACCTAGCTGGTTGGTCGCACCCCTTTGCAGTTGCTGCGACGGCCACAGTAGATCAAGGTGAGAATATTTGTGAGTTGTGGCCAGGGAGGTTGCCAGCCACGATGCAGTCAGTTTTATGAGGTCGGTGTATAGCACCACACCGGTACAGACAGCGGGGAGCGCTGACCGAATGCATCGGACAAGAGACCTTACCGCACATCTGGCGAATCTCAGTCAAAATCATTTTCTGTCGGCCGTTACGCTACAGAATGCAATGTCCACCCAGCGGTTTAAGGCACTTTCGTCCTATGATTCTCGCCCGTGGATTCAACGAGAGTAACGATCTCCCTTTCAGGTCCATCACTCGTTTATTGAGATAGACTGGGGTTCCACCAAACATTCGGAGAAAGCCTATTGGAAATACGGCTTTCTTAGTGCCCTCCTCAATAAGGAGCAGGGAGACGGACGATTTCCTTCGGACCATAATTCCCCAACTTTCTCGATAATATTGTACACCACAGAACTCCAGCCACATCCGTACTGACCTAAGCTCGGTGCATTTACCCTGGTATGCAGAATAGTATTTTGGGTGGGCCAGTTCCCGTATAGCCACCTTGTAGGCCAAAATTCAGCGCCATTTTCCATTTTTTTTAGATTCTTCTGCAGATGTGAGCTAATATCTGTCCCAAATGCATGGGGATTTGCTAAGTCCCTTAAGACCACTCAACGACGTGTTCCATTTGTCGACCATCACCGACAGCTGCAAGCGATGGCCCGAAGTAGCCCCATTTTAAAACTCGGGACTCTCATCTGAGTTTTTAGTGAACATCGGGGCACCGTGTACCACCGTGTACCGTCACCACCAAATGTCTGTAATTTGAGGGGATTTCGTCTTCAGAGACCTGTAATATGTTGGACTGCTACCGCAATCGCGTTACTGCCTACCACCTCCCCCATGAAGTGCACTGTTGAGAGACCCCATCGCAGACTGGAAGCACCGATCAATGCCATTGAAGATGCCTATTGGAGTTACATCATTCCCGACGTCACCTAGGGTACACCACCTGCATTCAGGATGAACGTACATGTCTTTAGCGCCAAGCAGTTTCGTGACCTTTGCGTTTTCGCGGGACCACTTCTCTGGGCGTTTCCACGACATATTCTTGTCTCTATTTTGAGCCTCTTGTCGGCAGATAACGCCCACTCCGACCTACACGAACCCGCTCGCCAAACCACATTGAGTTTTTCCTCAAGCCCCGTGAAAGTGTGCTCAAGTTTTTCTACTCGTTGACGGAAACCAGAAGCCACCACTGTCCACCTCTGGGTTAATTCAAAGTGAAGAAATTTTTCACCATACAGCATTGTGGGGATGGCAGTCTGTGATTAGCGATTGATTTAAGGCGGCCAAGTTGAGAAAAATGATGCATAAACACCAAAGCTTTCGCCAGCTCCCTTGTACTCCGTCAATTTTGACGCCATTTCAACTCACTATTGTTGAAATCCAGACGAACTTGTCTGTACGGCTCTCCAAGACCTGAGACTTACCGTTAGGTCGCGTTCAAAGCTGTACCACACAACTCACTCATTAGTGTACATGTATTATCTGCTCTTTGCTGACAAACCTTGGATGTTGACCCATCAGATTATGCATTTCGAACTGCAAACAAGTTAAAGAAGGCTGAGTACCTTCTGCTAAGATCTGTATGTTTATCGCACCACCATCTGAAGTCAAAATGCTCGAAAAAAAATTTGTCCTGGAATTAAGACAATCCACCGAAAACGAAATAAAGTACGAACTATCCGTACTAAACGTGAGAAGGCACCAGGACCGGACGGTCTCTATCCAGCCCTCTTCAAAGAAGGCGGAGAATCCCTGGTGACCCATCTGACAAAGCTTGCTGGTGCTATATGGAACGAAGAGAAGGTGCCTGCAGAATGGGGCATGTCGACAGTTATCCCTATTTTCAAAAAGGGTACGCGGACGCTGTGCGAAAACCACCGTGGCATCAGCCTGTTAGCTGTGGCATCGAAGGTACTCTCTGGTCTTATCCTTCGAAGGTTAACTGAACACAGGGAGAGACAAATCCGTGAAAACCAAGCTGGGTTCCGTCCTGCAAGAGGATGCATCGATCATATCTTCACCCTCCGACAGATTCTTGAACAGCGACACTGCTTCCAGCAACCAACAATGGTTGTGTTTCTCGATCTGAAAGCTGCCTTTGACTCTGTAGACCGCCAGGCACTATGGCAGTGTCTGTGGAGCAAAGGTGTCCCCCATAAATTCTTGACCCTTCTTAAGGCGCTGTACGCCAACTCCCGCGGCCGTGTGAAGGTCTACGGGAAGCTCTCGCCTGAGTTCACCACATCAAGTGGTGTCAGACAGGGCTGTCCTCTTTCACCTTTCCTCTTCAATTTCGTCATTGATGCGATCATGGAAGACTCACTATCAGCCTCTAATGCCTGTGGAGTCGAAGTGCTCCCAGGGCGTCCGCTCACAGATATCGAGTATGCAGACGACATAGCTCTTCTTGGATCTGACGCCGTGGTAATGCAAAGAATATTAAATAATCTAACTAATTCCGCCTCACGGTTCGGCATGCGCTTCACACCTGCAAAGTGTAAAGTGCTAGTGCAAGACTGGGTGGGCCCGAACCCTAGCCTAGTGCTTGCGGGTGAACCGATTGAGGTAGTAGACAAATTTGTCTACCTGGGCAGCTGTATTAGTCCCGGTGGTCTCGCGAAAGATGATATTTCCATCCGAATTGGGAAGGCCCGAGCAGCTTTTGTGAACCTGCGTCACCTGTGGCGTAGGCGTGACATCAGCTTATCCGTCAAGGGTCGAGTTTATAATGCTGCGGTGCGCTCCGTATTACTATACGGATCAGAAACCTGGCCGCTGCGCGCCGAGGACGTCAAACGACTTTCAGTGTTTGACCACCGATGTCTTCGGAGCATTGCCCGAATCTGGTGGGAACACCGGATCAGCAATGCTGAAGTACGTCGAATGGTATTCGGGAGAAATAACTCACCCTCGATAGATGAACTGATCACACTGCATAGGCTGCGCTGGCTTGGCCACGTGCTGCGCATGCCAGTCGACCGACTTCCTCGAAGGGTTCTTTTCGCACAACCACGTGAAGGGTGGAAAGAGCCAGAGGCGGTCAAACAATGACTTGGCAGCGAAGTATAAAAGCCATTACCAGCAAACTCAGCTGCGCTGGTCACTGCCGTCTTCCTGGATGGGGACCCCGAGACGGGCCACATCAATGGTTAGAGACATTGTCAGACATGGCCCAATCGCGCCCTCAATGGCGCTCATGCATCAAGCTATTGCCTTCAATGCATAGCCCCTTCCCAATTCCCCGACGTAACAGCCCATTGACAGTGGTGCATTTACGCAGCTCGCGCCTCCAATGCGCAGCTACCTACCTCACCTCCCCAAATCATCGGCGGACGAAACTGTGGCAGCTACAACCACTGTACGACAAGTACACGGTTTCTTACAGCTGATTGATGATGATGATGATGACCGAAAACGACATTCTGTGATCTGGGGTAAGAAAGTTATATTGGTCTCAACAACAAAATATTTCAAACCCGAAGCTGAGAGGATGTTAACTGAAGAACTGACGAAGTTGTGGAAGCTTCGTTTCAGTTGTGATTCAGGAAGCGATATTCCTCCCACGCCTCGACATATTGAATCTTCGTATATGGCGAAAGAGAAACAGAGCGAGGTAATTCCTCTCCGGTTATAATAACACCATTTGTAAGCAAAAAACTTAAAGATCCCACTATTATTCTTGAATATATAGCCTCGTTAACACTCTCTTGGACTAGATAGAAGACCAAGCCAGGCTTGTTTTAATGAATCGAGTTGAACAGTTCATGTCAACAACCTGCTGCGCGCTGCGAACGAACTTGTTGCCACCGCAAAGAATGGGGGTTTAATTTGCAACATTTTTTGGTGGATCAGGATTGTATGGTCCATTAAATTAATAAACACGTGAGCGTGCTTCACCTAAATAAACCCTATTACTCTTACTCCGGATTTCCTGGATAAACGCGCCCCCATTTGCGGTCGCGTATTTAAATTTGTCATAGGACTTTATGATAACAGTTTCGTAAGGGACACCAATTTTACAGGAATTATAATTTTGATGCCAGAACTAGCAATAAAGTCCCGTGCTTTCCAGCAACGGCATTCAATGAAAATTTAACCGAAGTGCGTTGGGTCTTGGTTTTCATCTGTGTTCTCCCCAGCACGGAGAGAGTCCAGACAAAAAATCGGAATGAATAAAATTGGGTTTTGCTACACTTCTTTTGGAAACCTGTATATTATGCTCGGGTGTGGTGAACATGACGACTGTGATAACTGAGAACGATTGTATTACCCAGTTAGTAGTTCTAGGTAGCAGTACCAAATCCGTATCATTGGTGACTTGCAGCGAGTGAAGTCATCGTTATTCAAGTCTTCGGAGGTATAAGACGTGGCCTTTGGTGCTACCCTTTGGACTTTCAAAATCCCATCCTGACGTACCATGTCTTCCGTGGCTTTCCCTTAATGGATGCTCCGTTCAACTTCCTTTCAAAACCATTTCATGCCTAAAGCGCTCCTATGCGCTTTGCCTCATTCAAACGAACGAGGACTTAATGGTCAAAGCCATCGACTATTTAGCTAGACTGTACTGATATCGTAGGCATGTTTTCCAAACACGTGAATTTTGCTGTAGAACGTAACTCCCGTTTACTGAGTACCTAAATCAAAATGAGCTTGATTTCTCTCTAGGATCTTGCAGATGCGAGCAGCTGTACCACCAAATAGCAATGTTCATCAAACCCAAGCACGTATTGAGCGTGCAGTTGAAAATCGATAACACCATCAGAGTACAATAGGCGGCCGAAGTTTAAAACAGTGCTAAAGAGAACAAGTTAAATAATAATATGGACATATTTTAAATATGACTTCAGTAGCGAGAACATAAAATTACGTAGTTTTGACGAAATATGGGCAAATAGGCAATAAAATAAATAAAGCGGAAAAACTTGTCAATACGAAAGAGTTCACTATCTAGGTCAACCAGTATGTACGGGGAAGTGCGTGATGAAAATGGGGACAACAACTATAAGAGGAAAGTGGCAGTCTATTAGGAGTGCAATAAAAACAACACACACATCAAATTGCGTAACTCATACAGGAGTTGCACGTTGCCGATACCCTATGACTGGGCTACAGAGGCCTCAGAAACTAGAAGTTCGCCTATTTTGAGGAGATAAAAGAAGCTGACAGACTCACCGTACGCTACAAATTATTGATGGTCATTAAAAAATATGCCAGACGAAAACGAACTAAGCCTCGTCCAGACACAAAGCCCTTCTCAATGAGGGACGTTTTGATTGTCAACGTGGTATCAAGCTTTAGCTAAAAGCCCTCCAGAAAGAATACTGCTGCCGGCGTTGAAAACACTAGACTCATAGGTGTCTTCACTGAAAGATTACTAGCAAAACCTACCTGATACCTTCTCTTGCTTCCTAATAGCAATCAGCTGTAATGATTACACTCATGCCTTTTCCAAAGATATTTCCATCATTCTATTGCCAAGTATTTTTAGAAGTTTTGAATTTTAGATTTGTGCTTTTAAAGACCAAAACGTTCTACCGACAGACTTGGATTTGCAATTTGTAAATCATTTCCAGTACATTAGTGAAAACTTTCTTGATTTTTAACCCTACATTTAAACACACCAACAATTTGGCGTAGAAACTATGAAAGTGACCTGAGGGTAAAAATACAAAAAGTCCTAAGCAAAATCATTTAGTGTGAAAAGGGATCAGATACTTCTAACAAGAACCCAAGACTCTATCGATGCGTTCCTGGGACATTCAATGAACAACCGGTCTCAGGCCTTGTTTCTCGTAACTCACACCTTCCGTAAACAGCATGGCCAAAGAGATGGTAGGTAAAGTTTGATTTGGCGATGCTGAAATTTGCATAACATAACAAAACCGGGTAGATTCAAGGGCCTTAAAATTGCACACACCAAGCAATTAGATTTCCTTCAGCCGTAGTCCTTGATCAACATAAAGCTGACACGAAACGTCACGCCCATCTACCAAACACGGGTCTCTCAGAGGCATCCATTTCGCCAGCTTCTTAGCCTCATTGGTACTAAATTCTTTTGAAGCCATAAAGCAAAGACATTCTTCGGTCACTGCTCTTGTTACTTGCGCGTTTCTGGTACGTAAGATGTTCTATTTACACATAGTACCTTTAACTTAGCGTTATCAGTTTTTAAACTCAGGCTAAATACTAACCAAAAGAGTGATCTACGCAGTGCAAAAGCTCAAAAAGAAAGCAAAATTTAATTCCAAACTATCGCAGCCTGTGAGACATAAAAGGCCCGGCCCATTATCTCGCGCACATTTAAGAATGTAGTAAATCCTGTGAGCCACCCCCGTCAGGTGATGTGATATGTCCAATGTTTAGTAGTTTCACAAAATGAACGTGCACTTGAATATCAGAATTATACCTGATGGTAATGACGAGAAGTTGTACGTCTGTGATAAAGAGTAGAGATCAGCTGGAGCTCAGTCGGGTACAATTTTATATACTTTCGAAGCAGATAAAAATACTCTGCAATTGCAACCTGGGAATCTTAGCCACAGGAATGGATATAACAAAACAACAATCAAGGTTGCCGTTTGAGGTGTCGTTTTTACCCATTTGGAGGGAGCCTAGCATTTTCAATGATTGCTGATAACCCAAAGATCCAAGGATCGGTCGTCACTCCTGCCGGCTCCGTTTAACTCTAGCAGGACCTGAACACCATTAAGGAAGAAGTTGATCAACTTAAACTCAACTAGAAGAAATGTCAGCACTTCAGCATGAACAGTACTGATGGACAGTTAGCCTATTCGCGATTCCCATAAAATCGACCCTGGGAGGGTTTATGGAGCAAATTGTTGGTACCCCGAAAACTTTTGAGGAAAACAGAGTACTGTTTGTTATATGTGTTCAGGAGTAGCTCCACGTGTCGAAATGCTAATTCAGTGCGGATGCTGGTAATGGCTTCTTAGTTCTTGAATATATCATCTAACCGGGTGGTTTGTTAGCCATAAACCGTCTGTCAAATTACATTTGTTTTATATTCTACAATGTTTTATTGTGGATAAGAGGAATGAGGACAAAACAGCTACACTTTTGAGTTGGCAAAATTGATATTAACAGTCCTGTTTTTTCCTTATGACAGAGAATACGGAAACTACGCAGTGAAGGTGATAGCTTTGATTTGGGATCGCCGTTGGCTGCGAGACATAGCCATGCTATCCAAAATCATGAACCATCTGTTTACCTCGTCTCCGTTGTCTACATCCAAGGAGACGGCGCTTGCCTTAGTCACAAAGTAGCTTGGCTTTGATGCTTTGTTGTCCAGGCATGGACTAAATGCCTCTTGCTCGCCTCTGTCAGATAGAAGGCTGAGAAAAGAGCGCTGCATGTGTCAAATGACTGTCTGATATAGGAAACATATAACTTAGTCATATGGTGGGACTAGCTTATCTATTAAGGGAGACTTATCTCTCCTGGAGACCTTCTTCTATACTTCAGCAGCACCAGTGTGCTGTCGCCACTAGGTCCCTGCAATGCTTTGGAAGTTCCAATGGTCAAACGTCTTGAACTTAAAGGTTCCTTGTCGGTAGTGGGCATGTTTCTGATCCACAAAACACGACAGATTGAACCGTTACGTTGTAAAGTCCACCCCTGATGGCTAATGTGATGTCATGCCGGCGCCACGAATGTCGAAGGTTGGGGATTTGCTTTGTTCTTCCCAGTAGAGAAACTGGTTTCTCTCTTCACCAGCTCACCGAGACTTGTGCAGTTTCCCGGAAAGCACAACTTGTCTATCACACTTATCCCTCTGTCTTCACGAACTAGTCAGCTGCTTTACTGCAGCGCGCTTCGGATATTTTTTGTATAAAGACATGCTGTCCGCAGCTATTCAGCCTTTTGGAAGTTTAGCTTTTAGCTTGCGCTGTCGTACACCATGACAGACCTGATCGCAAAATTTGGTCACATAAGGCTGGTCCTTGCAACTGCAGTTTGCTCCTCATAATGGTAACTAACTCTAAACAACTGATCAAGTTCGTTGCGCTGGCAACACGAAATTCTATTGAAAATGACACTTATGATATTTTTGAAAACCTTGTTAAAATTCTTGGTTAGAGAAAGACTCACGTAGATGATTAGCTGAACTGTGCAAAAACAAAATACATCGAGTGGAAATGCCCAACGTACTCCGTGGGAATTTTTTGACACTGTCAACAAACCTTTGTTTAAATATGGAGGTTGAGTGTCTCACTCATTATAAAATGACCATCAGCCTGCAATTTATAAGTTGTTACTGACTTCCAAAACCCATCTACGTCATTGGCTGTTACTCTTTGTATTAGGTAACCCTCATGGGAAGACTAGTACAGAACATGTTCCCTTGGGTTCTTTCTAAAAAATAAGAAGTACATAAAAAGCCTTGCCTGACATGGATCATTTCCGTGTATTCTATTGAGGAAGGTTCTCTGTTCAGGACAACTTCTCAGTGAGAACACATAAACGCGCAGAACACCATACTATAAAGCAGTATAAAACTTCATCCAAGCTGTTCTCTTTGCAATTCATAATAAGTGGAATTTACATAGGGAGCTTGGAAGGCATTACGTTGCAAAACACTACCTGCAAAGCTCTCTGAAACCTTACTTCACATTTAATTTTAGTACATGGACGCTCTGCAACACTTCAGTCTAGAGCAGCAACCTCAAAGTGAACTGATGCTTGTGATGAATTGAACAATCGTATTCCCAATATGCTTACTACAAAGATTTCTTGCCAGCAGTTCAGTTCTCGCGCTGAACTAATACCGCAAAGCCGACACCTGCTATCTAAAGACGCACAACTAGCGTTACATGTTATAGATAGCACAATTTGTCAATGCTTGTATGTGATTCTGATGAAAGGCGTTGCCACTCGTGATAGTTGTGTAAGTGCAAATTTTTAATCAGACTAACCTATAAAATAGGAGTGTTCCAAAGAAGATGAAGATCTTCACATTTTGATATCTGAATTTGAGGAATTGGCTGAGAAATATGACATATTTGCATGTGGGCACTGCACTCAACCCACGGTAGAAGCAAAGCACAAGGAACGTGACAAAACTCAAGAAAAAGAATTTGAGGATGCGCTTAGTCAGCAGCACTGTGATTCAATGGAATCTTCTGAAAGCTCTTCACAAGGGTTTGAGGTTGAAGTTACGCATCAGCGATTTGCAAATCAAGAGGCGCAAACCAACTCTATCGGAAAATCTGAAGTAAGTAACGAGTGGTGGCCGACTGTTGCTTAACTGTATCTTGTTTTAGTATCTGCTGCTGAGTTCAGTTCAGCGTATTACTCATAGTTCCATATCAATGGTGCACTGCTTGAAAAACCGCACATCTTCAAAGCATGGCTAAATTGAGTGATGAAAATGGTAGTGGTTGCAATATTTTTTGCTCCTACGTACTCTTGAAAAAGCCTGAGGAGGCGAAAGTAAATGATTTAACCATTCAACCTCAGCAAGGTTTTTGATCGGATCAGCACATAAACCTTGTTGGTTGTCTAGGCGATCGTGGGGCATCGTCCTCTGTGTTGTGACCAAGCAAAAAGTGTCAAATTTCCACCAGACTATTATGGCCAGATGGTTACAAAAACTATGCTGATAAATTCAAAATTTCTCTGACTACATTTTTCCCTTCCTACGTTCCCACCTACAACGGCCTAATAACTTTATGCGCTTAGCGTCTGAGCTTGCAATCAAAAGAAAACCCTTGCATTATGGTTCGAACCCCAGTACGTGCAGTGCTGATGCCCCCAATGATGAAGAACAGCCTGTCTACCGAGTTTCTAGTTTTGAACAAGCAAAACCATAGAGTAATAATAATAACAATAATAGTAAATAGACATTCATCCGAATTACTTTTACCTAAGTGCCATGTCGCCTGAAGGAAACACGATAATTTAAACTGAGAAAATGTATATCCAAAAGTCAAGAAGCACCGTACAGCTGTTTTATACTTGTTTGAAATCACCACCTGTGCGCACCTCTTGAAAAATTTGAACCCACAAGTTTCTTAAGAGCAATGGAACACTTTACGATTTGGTCACACGTGACTGATCAGTCTTACGGTCAGTTCATACTTAGGCAGTATACGGTTCCATCGTTTTTCAGGCACGCGGTTAATGTCACATTACAGGTTGCCTGAATTCTTTAGAGATCACTTTTGAAGTAAGAAGCCTGAGTAAACTATGGAGCTAGTTGTTCGTAGTTATGTGTATATGTATACATCCAGGCAGTTGGGAGCGAAATCTCGTCATAGAGTGAAGTGACTGGTAAAAACACTATGAGACAAAAACCTTTTCTTTAATCAGCCGAAGCTACTGAGGCGATCCATAAGAATCGCCCATCCTAGGAGACAGCATCGTGTCATGAGACATTTTGGTATATCCTTAAATCTGTTACCACAAACGTAAATTATTTCACCATTGCGACTAACAAATATTTCAAATATGGGTTCCTTTTGGCAAATGAATTTATCCAAAGCTAAAAGGTCGAGAAACACTGCACAGCTGTGACAGAACGGCCGACAATACAAGCTGATGAATGTTCATCAACCTCAGGGTCATTAGCCCAACACCACACCATTCAGCCAGAGCTGTTTGGAAACGGTTTGTTCAAATCGTACTCAGACTACGTGATCGAGTGCTGGTGGTAATCTTGTTCACGTGCGAGATGACCGCACTCCCAATTAGCAACTATTGGTTGAGTGGCGTTGGATCCCAATACGAACTAACAGGTCACGGGTTTGAATATCAAAATAATAATTCCAGTAAGAATAATCCAGGATAACAACTATTCATAGCTGTGTCGGTAGACTTTATGGAATTAGTAAATCCAATTCTTGTAGGTCCTTTACGGAGCCTAGGTATTAACCTCCTATGACCTTCATCTTCTTGCTATTTTAGCAAGTTCCATTCATCAGATTGTGGGAATACGTAGCTTCGAGATTTCGACATTTCGCTCACATCATCCCAGATCCTTTGAAATGATTCTGTGAAACTAAGTAACAAATTACAGGGTGAAAGTAGAGGTTACCTAGCTTGAGTACTCTGAACTATATAACTCATAAAAATGGAACAAACACTGATCTTGCTCAACGGAAGATAATTTTCTGTCACTTTGCTTTCCCACAGTTACAAGATGAACTTCTACACCTTACGCGCCAAATAGCCAAGAAAATGAATCAGTCTCCATATGCGAAGGAGTTAATGCAACAGATTGTTGCTGTTAATCCCAAAAGCGGTTATTCAGACTCTTTGTTAAACCTGCCGTATTCAGTGTCTCACTGCGCCGAATCGGTTCCAGAGATCACGCTGCTATCCACGTTGGAAGAACAGAAGCACAATCTTATGACACTATTGCTACGGCTCCGAAGTGTGTGCTTCGCGGAACTGCTCAGTACTCCGGAGGATAGGAAACGGAAAAAGAAATTCGTAAAGGAGATTCGCGTTCGTCTCAACGAATCACTGGATAGAATAGAAAAACTAAGTCAAGAGCTTGATCAGTTGAACGAGAGGAACAAAAGGGAGGTAAGTCAAAATGACGAGTTCTGTTTATGAATGCCCGCAAATACTTCGATATATATATATATATAGGTTACCCTAAAAATGGACAAATGGCGGTGATTATTATAAAATGACGCTAAAGGTAACTCTTTGTCCATTCTTTACAGACCTAGTTGAATAAAGGTTAGCACTAGTTGACCGCACTTGTGTCTCCAAGGGGCGCATTATGAGTGGTTTGGACCCCAGATGCCCTTTTGCATACATTGGGTCTCAGCTATTCGGTTATCCCTACTTGACTTGCCAACTACGAGCTACCGGTTGGGCATGTTGATAGCTTTAGGAATGCTCCTTACTGTTTATTTTATGAGCGTAGGGATCCACTGATGTTTTTTTGACGTGACAAGTAAATCCGGAAACGGATGGCAGCCTACTAGAAATTTGGTATTTATTGTCTCCCGAGTGTTCGTTTATCCTCAGATGGGTCACACTAGGAGGCGTGATCAACAGAAAAGGCTCCTGTTGGATATGTGAGGAGCGGGTTTTCCTGCAGAGGTAGATCTTGAAAGTTTACTTTACATGTGTCGGAGGGAGTCTACTTCCACCCCTTACCAAGCACTACCTTCTCACTTAGTCAGTTCTAACATGTTTATAATTCGCAAAATTTTCTAGGGGAATAAAGCAGTTCGACCTAATTCAGAAAGCAACGAAATTTTAGGAATTAAAAGCCAGAAGATACGTGTACTAGACATTCAACGTTTTTGGAGCCGATGAGGGGTCTGTATTGATGAAGTACTGTCGTTGTGTTGAATTCTAAGCGAAAAGAAAACGTCTTCGGAGGGGTGTTACACGCCAGTGCAGTCAAGTAAGCAAACCTATAGTTGTGGATATACTTCATCGTGGTGAGTTTTACGACAGTCTGTAAATATTGGCTTTGATTCAGTGGAATCGGTTTTTCGAGACCTTTTAGCAAGAACTAACCACCTAAAAATTAAGAGAGAATTTTCCTTATTTGTCTTATTTTTGAAGGTCCAAATACCTTGTCCACTGCATTAAACGGGTATCCGTCTATAGGTGATGCGCTACTCATAAGGTTGATGAAAATTCTTCGACAGCCCACGACCGGTTTCGCCCTTCTTGGGGCTCATCAGATAGGCGCAGTTCCCGAGTTTATGTCAACCTTATGTTCTATTTAAACCCAAATTGGAAAAATTTTCAGTAACCTTATGAGTAGTGCATTACGTATATGCATGTATCACGATATCTCAAATATCGTAGCAACTGGAACATGAGGCGGCCTGGTGCAGCACATTCAGTTGCCCGGAAACACCAAACTTGCAAATTAGGGCATCCGTCTAGTTTTTCTCAGCGGGACATACTAACCGTAAGGTGTACAAAAACTTTCCGATAGCCCACTACCTGCTTCGATCCTTTTAGGGCTTATCACGTAGTCGCAGTCACTACCCGGGGTTCCGTCAGACGTATATTCTATTTGAGCCCAAATAGTATGCAATTTGAGAACTACACTCATTTACGAACTAATTTAGTTTTAACGGGATATTCAATTGAACCCAAATGAATCTTTTACTATATTCTTCAAAGGAATGTGCAGCACAAAGTTTGCCACCTATTGCACTTGTCACCATATTCGAGATACCGCATTATGTTCTACCTCTGGAGCATACTACTCATAAGTTTGCTTAGTTACACGTCTACCAATCCACGGTTCACCTTGTTGATAAACACATTCTGCACCATTTGGGTTTGAAAGTGTGGAGTGAACATTGATTACTTCCTACTTGGATTCTCATTTGCGTAACTGAGACCGAATGCACGATATGCCGGATTCTAATTTAGGCTTTTTATAAACGAAAAATTTCAATGACCGATACTTCTAAAGAAAATCTAGTAGTACTGATTTTCTGAAATGTCTGGACAAAATGCCTTCAGTGGCTTCAATGGATGTCTGATTGCATGTTAAAAAATATCGTGCAATGTTTCACAAACCACTTTGATGAAGATTCGTTCATCTTCTTGTACATATCCGTAAAACGCTCCTTGCAGTAAAACTAACAACATGATTTTTCAATTCAGGGTGAGAAAACATCGAACAGAGTTAAAAGTTTACAGAATGAGATGAACAATCTCCAGAACTACATGAAGGAACGCGTGAAACGAATGGTTGATGAGGAGCAACAAAGGAAGAATCTCATACTGCAGAAAAGTCAAGGTAGGTAGTTCATTTTGTGTGTTGCTGTCCACAAGTGGTGAGCGCAGATTTAGCTCAAGCGAAACGAACCCTCTTTCTTGAGCATTTTTTGTAGGAATTAGTTATTGAACATGGTATCGAAGTCTAGTCTGACGTTTCTCCCTTTTCAATTGACCACTGACACATGTGAGAAACATGTGGAGAACAACTGGCATTCTTGAATCGCATGCACAGCTTTCAGTCACGAGCAAGTTGATGATAGGCGATATTCAATTGGAAGGGAACACCAGGGCTGAGGTGATACCCAGGCCTAGAGAGGATAAATCCAGAGGCTTGTGCCTGGTTCTAACCACGGGCTTTTCAGTCAGTAGCCGTAGAAACGAAATAATTTCTTCAAAGTCATATCTACTAGGCTGATGTAAACGTACGAGTCAGTGGAGTTTCAGGCTCTGACGATCACGAATGGAACAAGCAGCAAAGTTGCTGTTTCAGTGTGTCCGATCTAACTGATTTTCAGTAGATCGAAAATTATACTCCCCGAGAGTGTGAAAAAGTTGGTCGAAATTCATAAATCTCGGAATCGCACTGTTTTTTTTCAGTTTTGAGCCGCCATTTATTGACAGTGATCGGGCCAAAAAGCTCAAATGTATCATAATTCTGCTTTCTGTTCCATACAATGCATTACGTCTGGAGCGATAGTTTAACATCCCAAACCCGGTCTTTGGAGGAAGAGAAGACACCTCATTCAAGGAATACAACCAACACTGCAAACTATATCTGGGTCATGTACTATGCATACCGAGTTATTGTCCACGGATAAGAGTGTTGTTCTTCTTGTATAATTTGAAGTGATGGTAACTTAGAAGTGCGTAGAATGCGACTTGGAAGAAGGGAACTAAGGGTGTTACGAAACGTTTGCTGTTGTTGATGTTTTTGGTCTTCCAGAGTAGAGCCCATGTGACCCTCCCCATGTTTGGCTCAGGGTACAGTAACATACGGCGGCCAACCGATGTCAGTGGCATTCATGGTGTCAGTTTTTACCAAGATTGCATAACTGAGCTTCGGAGATGTAGGCAACTCGAATGTTTCACTGACTGAATCTGGATCACCCCCTCCTACTTTCCCTCTCTTGGTTACAAGGTTTTATTTGAGCAAATTTGACACGGTTGTACGCAGTAAAGCGCTAGTACTCTCTGGTATAACTTGTTGATGACGATTATTCCAAACACTGATACTGTTATCCGTAAATTAGCAACGACCTTACAGTTTTTATCAGAAACCCAGCCGGTCGTCCCGATAACTCGGTATAGTAGTCTGCTTATAAAGTATGATCCTCCATCACCCTTATCGGAAGTTCCTTGTTGTGGTCCATGGAAGACGGTACTGAAAAGACCTATTGAGCATCTAGCATGGTCATCCTTGAGACCTCCCGTGAAAAATTCTACTTCGTTAACCTTCGGTTTTTGTTTTTGTTCTCACAGTGATTATAAAACTCCCCCCGGTTTATTTATTCATAGGTTAATTTCCGGGGATCCTCGAGAGTTTAGATAACTTGTTCACGTACGTTTCCCCTAATGGTGGAACACCCTGTTGTAATAAGTCATTCATCTTTCCTTGAACTGTGACCAGGATGATAGAAGAATTAGTCTCCACAGCTTCCCGAGCAGTTAGTTGCTATGGTCTGTAAATATCGTTTCATTTCTTCGCAAATTAGCTCTATCACGTGCGACGCCAAAACCTTACATTGACCTGTTTCTATCGCTTGTGCTCTTCTTACAGACTGTCGCGAAAAACCACTTTCGAGAATTGTTCTTTTTTGTCTATTACTAAGAAAACTATCTTTCATCCCGAGATGTCTACACATCCAGACACTGATTTAGGCAATCTGGATTGAAACTGACAGCAAGGACACCACTAATATCGATTAGCAGCCATATCTTGCAACGTCTTCAACCATGTACAGTGAAAACCACGCGGACTGCACCCTGGAAGGAGAGGTGTAACTTCAGTGCCCAGACTTTTCATAGTCTTTTTCATGTCCCTCTGCCAGGTCAAAGGTTGACCACCTCGCTGCTTGCGCCCCTCTGAAGTGAGCTCCGAAAACGGCACTTTCTTCGGCAAATGATGATTGGGCATGCGCAATACATGGCCTAAACACCACAGCTTTTGGTGTTAACACTAGGTCCATTTCCCATCCGCTTTCTTCGCAATAAGGCTATCAAGTAAATTATGGCTGTACGGTAGCGAACCATTGGTGCTGGACAAACGAAAGCATAAGTTACTGCGAACTGGTCAGATAAACAGATGTGTGACAGTCTGTGGCAAGACGTTATGTATTGTTATGAAAACGTGGAAAATCCGAACGCATTACAACTGTGCGCCAAAATTTTTTACATGATATGAAGTTGGAAAAGATGTGTTAACAGCACAACTACAGTAATGATGGTAATTTTTGCACCCAGTGTTTTAGAGTTTGATGGATTCTGGATTCACCGCACGGGTTGTCGGCGGATGGGTTTAGGACCAGTATCTTCCAACACGAAAAGTTCGTTTCAGGAACAAATCGCAGGCGATCCTCGTCAGATACTCAAGTAAAGTTATTCGAACACCGTTCGGTTCCCTGTTTTCGTTTTCAAGCGACTTCCGAGAAATAAATTAAACATTAAAGGGGACTGATCCATTTTTTCCCGTGACTTTTAATCCCACAGAAAAGCAAGCTGAGTTGGAAAAGGAATTGCGTGGTCTGAAGGCCGCTTACAGCAAGGCGGTCGAAGACAATCAGAAAGCAGAGGTTCGCCAAAGGAACCAGGTTTACAAGATGGAGACGGAACTTGAAAGCGTGATCCAAAAATTCGACCGCGAAATGATGGCGCTGCAGGTATGTCTCCATTAACTGAAAGACTTACGAAAATCAAGCTATTAGCTGTCGTTCTCATGCGACATGCTGTAGCATAGAAAACAAAGGAAATCACTTATGCGTGCATACTGGGACCTAGTAAGATGATGAATAGCGGGGATTAAAATTGGCGAACTGATAGGAAGTTTTTTGGATTACAGACGCAGGTGAATTGCCTGGGAGATCACATGAAATATTCCTCTGAAACCTGAAGCTACCAAAGATTATCACACCAAATTATTAACAACAAAATACGATTACCAATAACTTTCGAGATCGGTCAGGCTTGCGAGCGTGCCTACATCGGAGAACCTACGCGATTGCTTGCTTGTCGGACGGCTGCCGCAAAATGATCCCCAAAGATAGAAAAAATTAGTTCCACTGAACACTTTGGTGCTTTCACATTTCCATCTTGTTCTCCTCCTCTTAGGGCTCCCTAGTCAGTTCTTTCAAAGTCATTAAGTTCATCGACGGTTGAATAGAACACCTGTAACTTCACTTTCATAAAATTTATCTTTCGTTATACACACAGAATCAAGTACCCCATCTTGCCTTATGTACGAACTAGTTGTTAGCTGACTAACCCAATACTGTCTTGCATTGGTTTGCTACCTTAGACTTTGTTGGCTACGATTGTGATATCTATTTCATACTATGTAGTAACTATCACCGTGAGTGAACAGTGGGCACTGAAAGGTAGCGACACGAAATATTCCGGACATATTAAAGTAACATAAGAAGCGTGTGATCTATCTGACCTGGAGGATAACTGCCACATCACACTCGGTTGGGCAAAGTATCACCCATTGTAACGGGCTACTCAGAGCACTCTGGGAGTAAAATTTTGTTCTACGTAGTTCAGCGACACTCATGATCAAATACCCAACCCTGTGAATGAAATGAATGTGTCAACTGAATAACTTCCGAAGTATATGGCCTCGTATATTTTACCCTCGGTCGAAATACCAACGAGCTTGCTATCCCCCCTACACCATGACCGATTGCGGCGTATGCTGTACGCTTTAGTTACTTGGGGACCATTTATTTTTCTACTAAATCCAGTGAGAGGACAGAAGGTGATTGCCTGCATCTAGAAGGTCTGAAGTCTGCGGATACTGGACATGAAGTGTATTTGGAACTGCAAGACATGCAAAGATTGAGAGTTCTTCAGTATTAGGTTTTTACTGGGTCTCTTTTTTGGGTCAGACCAGGTCTTACAAGGGAGCAATTCCTACTAGGTACTGATGAGGGTTTTCTAGAGAAGGGAAGAGTCATTTCGACAAAATCAAAAGTAGACGGAACAGAACAATAAACTTCCATGACTCGAACGAGCTAATTTATTCGTCCTAATCGCGGGGTGAGAATTAGTTTGCCTCTAAATTATTTTGTGGCTGAAGTCCTGGCGTTTACGCAACTGCAAAAGTGAAACACCTCAATCCCTCTTTTCAAATCCCGCTACTTCTGGTATTACCTAAAATTCCATGAACTTCATGAGATGTACCATACTTTGAGGGTTAAAAAAACCTTTTGGGTCAAAGAGGAGATGCCGAACGATATGGCGGATAACCGATACCAGTGGCGTTTGTGTTATCAGTTTCTATCCAGGTTGTCTGACTGAGTGTCAGAAGTGTACGTGCCTCGTCTGTTTGTTGTCGGTCAGTGCTAAATACCCCTCCTCCCCTGTTCCATTTGTTTCTCCTCTCCGTTATAAATAAACGGACATGTTTTTATGATAGTGAAGCACCATCGTTCTTGTCTGGTGTTGCTGTCAATTATGATGACGATGGCAGATCAAAAAAAGTATTGAAATCTTGAAAAATCAATGACTAGCTTGTTTATTCCTTAGTTAATGAGTATACGATGAACACCTATCACATGAAATATGAAATAAAAGGAGTATTCGGTACTCCTCATGCCACTAACCCTGAAGTGGGCTTCTCATAACAGTTAGTACGCGGAAAAAGGCACTGCGAATCGTGCTGCTGGCTTTTGTTGCATTTCGGTTCGAAGCGACAGCCAGTATCACTCATTCAGTAATGGATTGAAGTTATCGATACGACATATTAAACAATATGTTGCGAACACAAACAGAAACATGCACGGGCATCTATCTGATAGTATTTCTACGGGGACGTGAGCAGTATTCATTGTTACGGCACCTTTGATATTCATCATCGGTCTTGTTGAGGAATCCAAACTCACCATATGATGTGCGGATGATCAGAGCTGCAACCTTACCCGGATGCTTTCATCACAAGCGTAACAATATAGAAAGGTTCTACCAGACAGCCGATAGCCTGATTTCTGAGCATTTATCTGTCATGGATGCGAGGAATATAATAAGGTTAGTGAGTCGAATGACTTAGTTTTGACGATATCACATCGCTAGATAGTATCTGGCTCCTATGCTGGATAGGGTCTTGGAGAGTAAATCACTTGTGCCCTGGGCAACCAAGTTTGTGATTAAGTGCTGGCCGCCCCTACTTCATCCTAGATTCTCATTTGCTTAATTCGCATGCAAATTCAACCCCCCAACGTTGGAATTAACTGAATGAAGTGCCTTGACTCTACTCTGTAAATACAGTGTTGCCCCAGAAAAAAGGTTGTACGGGCAAAATCCACGCAAGTATGTGCTTCCAAGGGAAGAAGCTCGATTTCGGCTTGTCCCGAGGGCACACACCCTTTGGGATGGCACATTATTGCAAACCATACTGATGGGCTTTTGTACAATCTCGTAGTGCCTTTCAAAAAGATGTCTGTTGTTGAGTCACAAGAGCCTTTGCTGCTGGGCACACTGTTCTTGCCATTGCTTTATTGATTCAAGTGTCGTGGGTTCAACCACCCCTGGTGCCATTTTTATTGTCCGCCTTGTGTTAGAAGTAGGATACCGAGAAGAGCAAGACTGGTCCTGTGTTGTCGAAGAATTTTCAACAACCCCATGAGTAGTATATTGCGTCTATACATGTGTCGTGATATCTCGAATATCGTACCAACTGAAACATGAGGCGGTCTGGTTCAGCACATCCAGTTGTTTAAAAACGTCATAAACGAGAGATTCAGCTGGGTTCCAGGCGAGTCTCCCGTCAAAACCAAATTGGTTTGCAGATGGGTGTGTTTCGCTAAGACACCACTTACGTTGTAACGTACCCTTCCGGCACGCTGTTTGAAAGTTGGTCACACTATCCAGCGATACAACAGCAACACTCGACGACAGCCACAACGGGCGTTATTTTCGAACATTTTCTAACACATACCTGCAGAGTTCATTACGTGCCACTTTCGCCCCCTCCCCTGCTTCTTGTTACAATACAGAGTGAATATGATCAATTGGACGAGGAATACACGAGCGATAAACTAGAACTGACAGAACTCGAGGAGAAGTTCTCCGTAAGTTAGATGCTTGGGGTATTTTTGCTGACAAGCACGTGAGTCGGTTAGCAGAACGTGAAATCATTAAGTGGGAATCTCTTGTGATTGCTCGCATTTCTTACATAGATCGTTCATTTTTCTTGAAATTGTGACGCAATAGGAATGACATTCTGCCAGATGCATGGACAATTTTGAGTGGTTGCCGGACTTGTAGAATTCGTTTTCATACCACCCTCCCACAAACGTCACCGTCCCGTCCCAAGACAACTGTTCTGATTAGGCAGCCCCAAAGATTCTAAGCACAGGACCTTATTAGGACTCATCAGCAATTCATATCCTTGACTATACTGGGATTTGGACTTCTGTCTGATTTGCAAGGATAAGTGCTACCCATACTTCACCAACACAGGTCAACATTTGAACGAGGTGTGGTTGGCCTGACATGCCGAACTAGTGCATCGCCGATGAGGTCTAATAAGGACGAATCTCGAATACAGTGCTTCTTATCTCCAGTGTAAACAAGCCAAAGTAGCAGCGACAGTAAAGAAAACTGTTCAAGTGAGAATGATATCGGTAGAAACATGAGAACTACAGCTTGCTTGGACGTGAACCAGATTCAGAAAACCAAGAATACCGTTTCCTCTAGCGACATCCGGTAAAACTATCTGTTGGGCAAATTCTCAGAATGTGGAATAAGCTTCACCTACTGTGCGAAAGTTTAGAAACAGTTTTATAACCAGATAAGGTGTGTAGGTCTATGACTATTATCGGCATCTACATACACAGTTTAGTTGTATTTTCCCCAAATACCATACCTTTAATACACGTGTGAAATGTCCCACAGGAGAAGACAAAGACCAACGGATAGGATTGGAATCATTTCTGAAACACTCTCTTTAAAAGTCAAGGCTCGTCTATCTCGCAATAAATATGCCATCGTGTGGCGGAAGTATCATATCAACAAGTGTAGAACTACCAAGAGCAGGTGGTGGTTTGGCACCAAGGGTCTCCAAACAACCGAAACCGCCCTAAACCAGCAACACAGACTAGATCTCCAGGGCAGTGACTATTATGAACAATGACTCTGGCATCTGGAGATGGCGTGTGCTTATAACCAGAGCGCACCGTACTTTAACATCAGAATCTCCAGATAAATTCTACTCTTGCATTGAAATAACTTTCAACCGGCTTAACAACATCTCCAAGCACGTCTTATTTGAACCCTGTTGGATGTATCTGATCCTCTACGTCCAGAGTTGAGAAGCTCTAACGTGAAAACAGGAAACTAGTGCATATTGGGAGAATTAGTGCAACAGTGACTTTACGAGTCCAATCATATGGATAAAGTGTGCCACCCCTTGTTCCGGGAGTTTGTTCACTCAGCTGAAACACGCAGCAGACGTAACACCGAGCCCTGTACACTAGTATTCCAATATAAAGATTCTCTGGATTTTTTAAATTGCTTACGTTCATGGGTGCACGTGGACTGGGTCGAACAGACGCTTCCAGACATTGAACACTAACTCAAATCGAAATCTTGCCAACTGCGTTCCTATTTTTAGACGCTTGAAGAAGAGTACTTGAAAATCATGGAAAAACGTCGACTGGAGGAGGAAAAGCGCAGACAGGAAGAGGAGGAGCAGCGTGTTTTGGAAGAGGGTGTCACGACGATCCAAGCATTCTGGCGATCATACCTGACAAGGAAGGCAGCCAGGGGTCGACGGGACGGACCACAAAAGCGAAAAAAATGAACCGACCAAATGCACTCATAATTACCACAAGAACTGATTACTTTGTCCTGTGTGCACTACACTTCAGTGACCTAGATTACTCAACAAATAAATCATTACTAACGTCACCACTTATTTCCGGAGAGCATGTTCATGCAACTGAAAAGACTAACCAAATCAGATTATTATTCTTTGCACCACAAGATCTAGTAGAAAGACATGGAGACCAGGAATTCTGTAAGCTGTAATCGACATTCAAGAGGCCTGATCCCCCTAGCATAGAATCCCAATAACATGTCAGTTTCTATACACTTCGTTTACCTGGAAATCAGAGGTGCAGGTACCTTGGGATTTCTGTGGTTGGCTACTTCTGGCACCTTCCCACACGGTAAATTGGTATGGTTGCGCACCATCTCGTTCAGAACTAATGTTGCTCTCGATGATTCTAGCCGACACAGTTAACAGGAGAAATACCTATAGGATAGTCATCGTGATTGGAAACCCACCAGTCACCCGGCAAGAACGCTTACATGGTTTGGAATTGATAATTGATTGAACTGATTTGCATTGCTTGGCACAGCGCCACTTCTACACCTAATTCAGACGTAAACATCCTATGGAGATGTGAGACAACACATTTACCACTTCAATACTAAATTGCTGTTCAAAAAGTCGAAATCCGGACTTAATTCATCAACTCCTACTATATACCCTGCAGCACATCCTGACGGAAGATCTTCGCTGACCCAACTTATTTTGTCGTTGATACAATGAGATCTTCAGCAGAATTATAGCCTCTTCTAAACCAGTGATCCATTTCTCCAGACCCTTGTTTCAGCCCTGCTTGAAGCAACCCGTCTTTAGGACTCCTCATCTCAGTATTCCTAAACTCTTCCGGTCCGCAGCTCTTTGAAAACTGGGTTAATGTTGAAACACTCGGCCCTCTGATGCTTGGGTTCTGCGTTGTTTTTAGTTTTAAACATGGTCTCTGACCATGGGCTCCGTTTTTCGCCGCGATGAATGTTGAAAGGAATGAAGATACATCCAGCATTCACATCCACTATCTCATTGCCGTACCTAGTATTAGCCAATAAGGCCATGCCCCATAGAATGAATACTTTTAAAAGGCGAGGATATTCAGATCATTTATTTTGGGGATAGTGGAGCAATATCTAAAAGGAGTACATTTTCCAAAATTCATACGGTCTGTTCATCTACTCGCAATTGGTAAGTGTGCTACGGATCACCAGATATTGTTCTTGAAACTCCATTTGCTTACGGAGGTGTAAAAGATCATTCATTCATCCTTTCATCACATTTGGCTTACCAGCTAGCGAGCGCTCGTCACTGACGTAAGTGACCAGTGTCTGTTACAAACAATAGCTTGGTGTCCTCCAAAATAACCATCACGGACCGATCAGGAGGAGACACAAAGTAATTGATCACATAGACTCTGGCATATAACGAAGACAAATCAAGTGATGGGCGCAGTTCATCCTCAATCTTGTTATGTGCTCGGTGAGGTCGTTCAGATCCAAACAACCCAAGGGCACGGAAACTATCGATCAGAAGTTGTTGTCTAATCGAATAGTGACCATACTCCTCCTTTATACAGAATGGATCGTTTTACTTCACCATTTGTTCGCTCACGAACGTTGTGCACCCAAGTTCAGGACTCGATGGCCTATCCATTCCTTCGTTTGTATGACTTGGATTCTGTTACACGAATGAGGAAGCATCACCTCAAAATCCTAATGAAAGAAAGCACACATTTTGGAACCAAGCGATACTATCGATTTCTAACGCGCCTGTAGTAAACGCTTGCTCTTCGTTCGAATTTTCAGTCCCATGATCAGTTGCTTTATCGCAACTGTCAAAACCATGAGACATCGCCCAGGACGACCGTTCATCGATATGATAGGGTCACTGGATCGCGTCCTTTGTGGTGTGAATTCATAAGAATAACTGTGCTACAGCATGAATAAGGAGGTTTAACGAAACTTCACACCGGCATCATGCTATATTCCTGTTGATATTCGAAGCCATTGTTAATTGGGATTACAAGGTTGTTTATGAGGGTCCATAGCAGAAAAAACACTCTAACTGCATTTAGCTGCACGCCCATGTCGTCCACGAAAACCTAGAAAGAAAGCCCGAAATCAAAGCTCAAGAGTTCTCTGCCGCTACCTATACTACATCACTTGGTATCTGAAAAAGCGCCGTATATTAAAAATATGCTATATTATGGGTGTTGAGCATTACTCTAGACGCCACTTCTTTGGAACAGCAACTGGTATTGGTTCTTCCTGCTCCAGTGTGTCGATAGGTTCTTCCAAGTGCTTCAAATGACGTTGCTCTAAGTCATGCTGCCAGTGTGCTTTGTTCTGTGGTAACACCATACGCTTGTAGAAAGGATCCCAAACCATGCCTTGACGTATTTTCGACAGGATCTGTGGAAAAACAGTGGATAGGTGGATGTCAGTGTTTAGAAGTCTCCAGCAAAGGCGGCAAAAAATACGTTACGTGTTACTAATCACTAGGTAACAGCTGAACTGTCCACAAATATATATTGTAAGTTTTCCACCATTCTTTTGAACATAGTCCACCTCCTGACGACTCAATACACCTGAGAAAATTTATCGAGTTGGGTCTAGTTGATAAGTGTCGTGTGAAATGTCACCAAGCCACAGATGTGGAGTAATACCTCTGAAACGGAATATCCTATGAACCACGATTCACGAATAAAACATGATGAACGTAGGATTCCATATACAGTGTATACAAACGATGGGTCTTCCAAAAAAGTCGTCTTCACAAGTCTATAGAATTTCTACAGAAATGTTGAGGAATGTAGTCAAACAGGGCTGATAAGAAGGCGTGATGGTTCTGATTGATGCAGCATCGGCCCTTTTGAAAGATTTTTCATTTCCAGGTACGAGACACACTATTCCCCTAAGACTGAATACTTGGTGGGACCAAGAGTGAATCCCTGGTCTTTTCTTCGTTACCAAAATACACTGTTTTTAATTGAGGAATTCCAATCAATTCCGCTCTATGAACCAAAGCCAACTACTTTTAGGTAGTTTGAACACGTTCCTAAGGCTTTGTTTAAACAGATGCAACAATAATGTTTATATATTCACAAATCGTCAGCAACGAATGTTCGGCCGCATTGAACGTTGTTTTTATGTGGAGACAATACAGTGGACAGTCAGTGTGTGAATTGGACAAAGAATGTCCAGTGTAACGGATTGTTTCGCTCGTCAACGATCAAAAATGCATTGAATCTCTGAAAGGAGCAAGGATATTCCCTAAAGTTAACTTCCTGCAGGTGTGGGACCTTTCATAGCCTGTTGCCATCAGCTATTATTCTAAATTCCCCCTTTCTATAGTTCCACTTCCTGTGAGTTTAGCTCGCGGCATACTCAAGAAGACTAACAGAAAATTTTCTGTGTTCATCTGTCTTTCTCGAAAAACCCCATTTAAGGTTCGTCTATTAGATCTTCCCTTAACCGTATTGTCGAGTCCCAATGGCACGCTTATATAAAACAAGGTACTTGAGGATTCTATTTTCAACACAGCGGTTTAACAACATGCACCTAGAGTGTGTGGCGGGTGGTTAGACTCAGCAACCGTGTTGGTTTCGCGCACATGACTATTTGAGTTCGCAAATTGTCGTCCAGGGCAGTATCTATAAATAAGTAGAAGTGTATTGGTCTCCCAAAGACATGCTGCCTACAGATGCAACGACTTGTAAACGAGCAGAGGTTACGGCTCGTGGTATCTATGGTACGGGAGTTGTGCTCAGCCTCAGGGCTGAATGCGCTTTATTGGACTGGATTCCTGTTAGTAATCCCCTTTGCGCTGTTCGGTTGGCTGGCTCAGAGTTCGAGATGGCTCAGTGGTTAGGGCGCGAATTTACTGACCGGAAGGTCTAACCCAACTGTGGTACCACGACTCTTTTTATCTAAGTTTGGGGGACCTGGCAGTATCTTAGCCCTCGAGTTTCCTTTGAGTGGAATGTCAGCTAGGCATCGAAGTGGTGTTGCAGTTAAACGATTATTTATTATCATTTATTTGTTCCGGAATGACTGGTAGTTCGGATAGGGCTACGACACACCACTTTGAGTTGATTGTAACAAGTTGACAACAGGAGCGTAGAGACGCAACTGAAAGAAAATTTTCTATTCAAACACCGGAGTGTGTGACTGTAAAAATGAACCTGAGTTAATGAGGCAACTGAGCGAGGGCGACCGCGGGGGCAACGACGAACTGGTGTCGGTTTAGTTACTCAGCTGAAGGCAGCCACCATCGCTGTGTGTTGATGCAGAATTATCACCCATATTCCCATAATCCACAGACCAATGAAATACTTTTAGAAAACGTCCCGTATGAAAAAGCGTTCGAAGAAAGCTTGACCGAGGTCTACCAAAGTATTACTTTCAAATAAGAACTCTGATTAATACCTGGTACTGGTTTTGTAGCTTGACTTTCCCAGCTCGCGGCCGTAGAGAGTATGGATATTTGAGATCATTCCAGTCAGGTATCGTTCTGAGGTTCTCGATCAAACTGGGATAAAGAGCACGCTTCTCCTGGTCCGTGAGACTGTCATAATCGATTCCCAAAGGTTCGGGTGGAGCAATTTCGTCCGGTTCTTGTAAAGTCAATCCCCCATCTAAGAGGGCATCGTAGAAGGCCTTGATCTACACTCGGTTAAGTGTAAACGACGTACAGAACCAACTTACGCTTTCGTTAGTAAGTGGGGCTTCGGTAGTATCGAAAAAGAGTGAAACCAGGCCACATTGATGGCAACGATAGGCAAGGATATGTCCAATATTTTCTGCGGCAGATACGTCAACACAACTGGGTAGTGCTCGTTTACGGGAAGAATATTACCTATACAAATGTTTCTGGATGCTTGGCTCTCGGGTAGAAGCTGACGTTACGACAGAACTGGAAGAGTGGACCACAATTCCCGTTGTATGGTGTGCAGTCTTTTCCAAATAAACTCTAAATGGTGAAAAGTAGAAGAAAAACCCTACTTGTGCCAATAATCTATCCTAGGAGATTGAAACTCCCAGCCTTTTCTCTTCGGTGCGAGGCCTAGAAGTTCAAGATTTCTGATCAGTTAAACAGCCAAAGACATTGTAGAAATATACCTAGGGTTTCGATTCTTGTATTGCACATTTGACAGGTGTCGCTTGGAAGTCAAGTCTAGTGGCTTGCAAGTCCTCGTGGCTGCTATAAGTGATAATATTGACCCCGACGTAAAGGTTCTCATGAGCGCAATACCTGGACAGAGGAGGAAAACGTGGGTAACAAAACGGTAACATTATCTTCAACAGTTGCATAGGTAAAAGTTACTTTGATACTAGAATACGAAAAAGTAGCTCCCCAATTTTTTCGGTGGGGGGAGTATCGGCCCATTTTGGTCCTGTTATCAAAGACGAATTAGGGTGACTACCAGGTCAATTTTCGGTCGGTGTCGATCGTAGTGTTTGTGCGGATCTTTGGGGAGCCGAAGGACTGACAGACTCATAATAGCCTTCGAATCATGCTCGACTTGGTGTTTGCGAAACTTTCAACTGAACTGAATAGAGTGTTTCTGAGTTTCGGAAGCATGTGTGTAACGTTAAGATGGTATACTCCTTCGAATTTCAACGCGGTTTGGTGTTCGCTGCAGAAAAGTTATGCCGATCAGTCATAAAAAGCACGAGGGGAGAAGAACAAGAGGTCCCCAGAATGGACGAAAAAGGTACCTCTAGAGAACCTAGTAGGATTGCTAGTAAAGGATGGGTGTTCAAAACTGTTGTCGTGTCGATAACGACAGAAAAGTGTTGAAATGATGATGCAGAAGTTATGAAAGTGTTCCTTCAGTGCGAGGAACTGGAGGAGACCCTTGGATAGAAGAAAGCCATTGGATGTGCGACTGAGCATTTGAGGCAGCATCCCCAACCTGGAATTGGAACAAAATGACTCGTTCCTACGATACTCAGGTTGGTCATTTCTACCCTGTACAAGGATCCTGCAAGGCAGTCAACGCGCTGGGGTTCAGTTCAGTTTGTTCAACATGAACCATGTATAAACGTAGTTTGATTCGGGTTACCATGGCATCTGGGCGCCGAGAAAACAAGGAAGAAGCTAATTGAATTCTATGAGATGAGACGAAAACACCAAGACGAATGGTAGGTTCAAGGTGAGGTCCGGTGATCGGGTCAAACAGGGTCACTGAATTCAGGACCACGCGATATCGGCAACCCATCCATTAAGTGGGTCTCAGTGATACCGCGAACTATCTGCAGGATGTCCCTGGGTAACACCCGCTGTTGAGCGTTCGGCTTCGTATCTGGGTTCTGCTTTGCCCACAATGCGCAGTTTTCCAGTCAGAGGATTAAAAAAACAGCGTGAACGAGCGGTCGACCACCTAACATATGAGGGGCAGGAACCATCCGGCTTAGTTGGTCCAGCCGTGTCAAATCCTCAAGTAAGCGAACATGTGACTCGTTGCCAAAGTCCATTGAGCATGGGTCACTGTGTACCGAAGACACATAGGTAATACTCCAAAGGCATCGGTGATCAGAGGAAAGAAGTCCCCCTTTTGTTTTCAACGCACAGCGACCGCTTCATAGCAATGAAGCAAAAGTGCACACGCGAGCCTTGTGAGACCTGCCATTAACTGACAAACTAATGCCGCCATATGCGCCTGAGCTGGGGAAAATAGATCAGACTTTGCGGGTTCTAGCATATTCTTCGTGCCATTCGAACAGACACAACCGCACGGATAAGAACATTTCTCAACCGGTTCCGGCGTATCGCACGGGGTGGCCAGGATTGGTGTTGTGTCCATCCAGTCTAACACAATGTATTTGGGAGGTGCAAGGCGCGTGGCAACATTAATTAAGATAAAGAGTGGGCAGTACTGGTAAAGTAATCCACTTACTACTTACGCTAGGTGCACCTCTAAAGTGTCACCTGTATAAACTCCAAATGGTCACATATTCCTAGAGGATAATCAACATGTGGAAATTAACTGACGGTTCAAGAGCTTGACGAATACAACGCGTCAGCACAGTCAATCATTGGAGTAACTAGGATACTAACTGGCATGTAATTGAGTGGCATCCGCTCCGAGTACTCGATGTCGTGCGAAATGAAAAAGCTCAACGCCAGAAGATGTAAACATCACACAAGCTCCCTTCACAATACGTTAGGAACACAACAAAGCATCAAACGTACAGACTTGCGACTACTGTGAACACTTGAGAACTTAGGAGAATATTCACCGTAGACTTGTACGACATGGGTGCCGAAACAAGAGTTCAGAAAGTTCGAGCAAGACCTTGGACACATTTCCCGAGAAATAAACGCAACAGACCAGCAGTCTTCTGAACAAAATACCAATTTTAGTTCAAGAATATGCTCATTGTCAGCCTCCCGTAGGAGCGACGTACTTGTCAGCTAGGGCGCCGACATGGAGACTGAACGGCCTACATATGTAGCGCTGAGTGACGTCAACGAAGGGTCCTGAGGCCCTTCCACTGGGTTGGTCACTGGACAAGGATCTGAAAAGTAACCTGGCTCTCCTTGTGAGAGGTTGAAACAGGGGCCGCCATTCCTACCATGTCCTCAGACTCACCACCTCTATCCACTGTTCTGTGCGTCCATGGGGAATGTAGATGGGCCATACTCGGGGAAGTATAGGAATGCGCTAGTGAGGGCCCTCAGTGTATATTGGACGCAACGTGGTGGCATGTTCAGTCTAGACACCAGTGGTAAACATCTACGTGTTGTCCGGTGTTCACAAATGAGACTTTTTGGCGTGCAACGGATTCCAGGGAGGATTACCGTCCACAGGCGGATTAAATGAAATATAAGGGAGTTTGCTCCATGAGACCAGGCCAACTCTGGTTCAACTAACAGTGCTATTGAAAGACTGATGGAGGTAACTCAAATCATTGTGAAAGAAAATTCGGAAATCAATCCCTATGTGCGGGGTTACCCCACAACATCCTGACACAAATAACTCAGCTAAAAAATTAAAATAAATGACGAAACGATGCTTGGGGTCTCGAAAAAGTGACACTTCCCGAACGAGTTTCATCCAGTACGTTCTCCGTGACTGTTAGCTATATACAGTCCTTTGTGGTATTGTGACGTAATTACACGGAGTCGGCTCAGTTCACTTACAAACCATGTACGGAAGTGCGGTAGTTTCAGCTGCATCACCGAGGATAAGGAGAATGGTGTTAGGACGGTCAAGTCCTAACGAACACTTCTACATTTTGTAATATTTCACTGAGATTTCATTTTCTCTCTGTTGTAGCCAACTGAGCCGCAGCGCTCTTTCTTCCATTGGTTCATCCGCAGTATAGCCGGTCTTCATCTGGTGTCCTTTGTTTTCTTCCTTGAAGTTTTCCCACTCAAGCAACTAGACTTCAAACGTGATAGAATAATATCCATCAAAAAAATCGTTCAGCTGTAGCACCCTTTAGGTGCCTAGCTGCCATGCAACCCGAAGGAAGCACGAGGGCTGGGATACTGCCAGGTTGCCCAAGCCTAGACAGGGGAAGTCGAGAGACAGAGGCAGGGTTCGAACCACGGACCTTCCGGTCAGTACGCTCGCGCTCTAACCGCTGAGCTATCTCGCCCCCATATCCATCAAGCTCCTAATTCACCCAGTTAGCTCTCACAGACACAACAGAAGGAATGAGAGTCAGACAGTCCAATTAGTCCATTTATATCAAATGGTTCTGTTTATCCGGTATAACAGAGACTGAGACACGCAATGAAGGCGACAGTCTTGATTCGGGATCGCCAATGTTTGTGCACAATAGCCATATATGTCACAGCCATTAACCAGTGTTATCTTTGGTGTATGACTAGCTGATCTAAGTAGGGGTAGTTGCCTTCCCCGAAAGCCATCCGACGTACCTCAGCATTACAGATCTGATGTTCCACTGGACCAACGAAATTCTTCGGAGTTAGCCATGATAACTTTGGAGATCTGCACGAAATGGTCACGTCTGTGTTCTATCAAGGAAGGCATTCTGTCTTTGACAGCTAAACGGTCACGGGGGCACCACGTGACAAACGCTGACCTGGCCTTCCCAATTTCGGAGATGATATCGTCTTTTGCCAGCCCGCAGAGACTAAAGCATCCGACCTGATAGACTAACCTATCCACCATATCGATCGGTTCATCTTCAGGCATACGTTTCGGATTTGATCCCACCTAATAATGCGGTGAAGCTCCATTCTTTACAGGCGCTTTCTTAAGCTGAAGCAATAGAACTGTATGTTAGTGTTCCGTTGTCGACGGAGGACTTGTGTTGACATCCTATTAAAGCTCACATGGTCCCTCCGGAGGTCCAGTGTTCTTCCAAATGCTCAGTCATCATACAAAACGACGTTTCTATGATTAAGCTGGGGTCCCATCCTTTTTGCAAGCCTCCTCGGACCAGCTGATCGGATTAGCTGGAATAGGGTGCGACTGTTTTCCAATGCCAAAGCCTCCTCCATTTATCCGGCCTTCACCATCCGCAAACATTCTGCCAATCCTAAGTTCCTTTGTTATGCAGCGTTTCGGTTAACTGCGTGCGCCATTACAGTCGTTTGTTGCTGGTAGAGTCTTTCCAGCATCAATGAAATTTGCTGGTCGTGACGAGATCCAGTGTTCATTGGAGTGCGCCAACGACCTCGGACAGACGGTATAAAAAGCTGTCTGCATGGTTTTTCACCTAATCCTGATCGTCATCCAAATTACAGTCAGTACAACTGCACCCTTTCAGTCACATCAACATGACACTGTTGAGTTACAGAGATACTGTGCACGCAATGAACTGAGTGGCCTTGTTCTCGACGGAAAGCGATTAGACAGACATGCCGGCATACTGCCGTGATCGGAGTCAAGAGGTGTATTCCAAAATGAATGACAATCTTGTACCGAAGCCTTCCAACGATAGGTCATGGCCACATGATACAAATGAGCCCACAGCTAGTTTATAGTTCGTGGCCTCCAAGTCACTCGGTGTGAGCGCCCATACTGAAGGTTTGTGCCGACTAGAAACAAATGATTTTCCCGAATCGACTACGAAGACCGGCTTTCTCAGGACTTAGTCGGCCGAACTAGGCATCCGTATCACCTTCCAGAGTTACAACATCAGTACTAATCGCTGACAGAAGTAAATGTAACAAATCTCAATAGAAGCAGTCCTTCTCAGCTTCAGAACTTCCGTCCGTCGGAGCATATGCTGGCACAACAAACGACCACTGTCTGTCACGTCGAGATGCATTTGCCTTGCCTCAAATGAAATGGATGATCCAGCTGCAACACCCTTTCGGTGCCTGGTTGACATGCTACCTGAAGGAAGCATGAGGGCCGAGATACAGCCAGGTTATCAAAGCCTAGACAAGAGCAGTCGAGATGCAGAAATCGGGTTCAAACCACGCATTCAGCCCTGAAGCTGAGCACAACTCCTATACCGCAAATACCACAAGCCACTGCCTTGGGATGACCAGACGTCCAGAGTAAAGTGCGAGAAATATGGGCTCGTCCCAAACGGTCTCAGATGTATGACCGACCTGGGTTGTTGTACGCGCGTTTCGGAGGCAATATAGATCAAAGGAGAGAGCATTTTGATATGAAATACGAACTTTGAAGGTAGCAATGTGGATGTATTAACAGTTTATTTTGGTTTACTGTGCTGCGCAGAAGTTCAGGTACGGAGCACTGGCCAGATGATTAACAGCTCATCATCATCATCATCATCATCATCATCATCATCATCAGCAGCAGCAGCAGCAGCAGCTATAAGAAACCGTGTACTTGTCGCACAGTGGTGTAGCTGCCACAGTTTCGTCCGCCGATGATTTGGGAGGTGAGGTAGGTAGGTAGCATTGAAAGCGCGAGCTGCGTAAATGCACCACTGTCAATGGGCTGTTACGTCGGGGAATTGGGAAGGGCTATGCATTGAAGGCCATAGCTGGGATGCATGAGCGCCATTTAGGGCGCGATTGGGCCATGTCTGACAATGTCTCTAACCATTGATGTGGCCCGTCTCGGGGTCCCCATCCAGGAGGACGGCAGTGACCAGCGCAGCTGAGTTTGCTTGTAATGGCTTTTATACTTCGCTGCCAAAGACTATCTGGTCGACGCTGCTTGCAGATCTATGGATTTTTTGGTTAATTATCAAACTAGCTTTGGGTGTTCAATGTGCGCACTTTCTGAGAAGCAACAGCGGATGGCGGTAAAATGTGTGATTTTCCCTAGTGACTGTTGGCACACATTCTACTCAGTTAATAATTATAAAAAATTGGCATCATTCCTCCTGATTAGAGTGACCAGCACCACTTGTTTTCAAATATGGCTACCAAAAGGAGTGAAATATTTTCACGCTGAAATATTTTTTGCGGTTATCTTTAAAACTTGCGGCGCCTTAGAGGGCAATTATCTCATGATATCCGGTTTCCTGAGATTGCTTCCCGGCTGACAACGATCCATGATTCTCAATAAGTCGTAAAGTCTTTCTATGCGCCTAGAATAGGTTCATCTGCATGACGAATACCAAAAAATAAATTCATGCGTATCTTATACGGTCAATCTGAGAATTCACTACCCGAGTATTTGGTCAGCAAGATGGCAAATGATGCGTACCCCGTGAATAAAGAATGTACATACCCTGTAAGTCACAGTGATAATCAGCCGAAAAAATGTGAGAACCATTTAATTTTTACAACCGGAAATACAACTGTTGAAGTGAGACCACAAATCAAACGGAGTTGTAGTAGACAACAGCACATTGAGTCAGCGTAGCAACGAAAAGCCAGGTCAGCGTAACAGCGTGCGTCTCCGATGATCATGGAGACAACTTAGTGATTTAGCCTAGATTTTGTGAGGTGCTAGGATATTCAAGCGTATGTTAGGTTATATCATTATGACTATAGTATTCCTAAGATTGTACTACTATTGTACAATTATTCGTGGCCCTCAGAGTTACTTTTTGCATCTTCCGTGCAAGCGTGGCACAATTACTCACCCCTCACTTTGCGTGGAATGTTCACCACTGAAATAGTTGAATATATTCGGGGTTACCAGAGACCTTAATCACATAAAATGAAAGTTCTCTATTCGGAAGCCCGTGAATTCGGATCGCATTTTCAAGCACCCAACATGTTAAACGGTGTTGCACACTTTTAAATTATCCACAGTTGTTAGCTGGCGTTTAGGCAAGAGACAATCCAAAATACTTTTAAATATGTTCAAGTACCAGTCATGTTTGAAACAAGCGTGCATCGCCATCGCCTCTACAGCGCATCAAGAATAGGACATCTGCACGCATGTAAACGACATTATTGATCGTGAAACTGGGGTGTTTTGATGACAGGATGAAACGCGGGCACTTGACGCTTTTAAGTATGCGTCAAAATTCATATACTACAAATTCGTTTTATTCATCATCATCATCATCATCATTATCATCAAAGACAGCACGTTTTAGTACGGATATTTCGTACTTTATTTCCTCTTCCGAAGGGCGATTAAGGTTTACATTCCACTGGCCCATATGCATTATCTCCACAGACTGTGTTGCAGAAGGCCAGCTAAACTGTTCTTCGAAGTGTTCGGCCCATCTTTCCAGTCGACGTTTTTGGGAGTGAATTAATGAGCCGTCTTTTTCACTTATCGTTTCGCTGACCGTTGTTTTCCTGGGACCAGTCGATCGTATCAGTTGATATAGGGCACGGCTGTTTCCCGTAGAAAAAGCCTTCTCCATCTCTCGAGCTTTCTAGCTGATTAACAGCTAGATGAATCAGAAAGACTTGTATGAGGAGGGTCCGATGAAGGAAGAGCTATGAGGTCGAATGACACCCCTCCCCCCGACTGCCCATACCCAAGAGGTTAAGGTATCCTAACTTGAATTTCCGAGGCAGTGGGCAACACGGTATTCTCGAGGGACCATTCTCGAAGCCAATGACTCAAAAGTTTTAGTCATTTGGCCGCGGGAGGCCGGCCTGGTCCAAGACAGCAGAGGGTAAGGTATGGATGCCTGACGCTTGATGCTACTGTTCATAGTAGATGCGTTTTAAGGCCATTGGATTCGCTTTCCGGTCATAGTGGATAATTCGTCGGTGGTTGCGGTGAACCGCTGGACGATCGGAGTGCGCGATTTACGGAAGCCAACCTTTCTAACCCGTCATTCCTTCAGAGAACGCGACATCGCTGCCTTCATAAGCGTGGGCATGCTGGTCACTTGAAAGAAACAACTCACGACGACGTGAACAAGAGACGGGTTTTCAGTAAAGCATACGATACTTCACTCAAGGTCCGTGGTTCGAACCCGACCTCTGCCTCACGACTTCCCCTGTCTTGGCTTGCGCAACCAGGCAGTATCCCATCCATCGTGTTCCCCTCGGTTCGTATGGCAGCTAGGCACCGAAAACGGTGTTACAGCTGAACTACTTCATTTCACCATTTTCAAGGGATGCATCCAGCATTACAAAATAAATTGGCTGGATCATGTGTCACGCCCGTCGATTTACCCCTACCAAGAGGAGAATTGTGTTCTGCACCTAATTCGGAGTGACGAAAACCTATAGGTGGACAGAATTTGGAACAGAAGGGATTTTTACTGAGACTTCAGGCGCTGTTGGTGATTTTCGCCTTCCTCGATGGGGTCCACGTGCCTCTTCCTGTGCTTGGTTGGAGACAGCGAATGGTAAAGCGACTAACTGATGTTAGTGGCAATCACGTTTTCAGTGGCTGCCAAGATTGTTTGACTGAGTGTTGAATGCTTGTTGTAGGCTAGCCCCAGATCCTTCTTCCTGTTCAATTTCTTCTTTCTATCACAAGGCTTCCTCCAAATAAACTAACATCGTTGTATGGCAATGAAACACCAGTGTTCTCTTTGGTGTTAATGTCAATGCTGATCATGACGACTTGGATCTTAATGATGCACGAATCACTTTGCGCTTCAGAACAAGTCGGATATTACTCTAGCCTCCAGATTTGTTTCTAAAGGACCTACTTGGAATAATCGTGAATCGGTGTCTCTAGTGAGTGGGAAAGAAATATTCCAGGATACGCTGACGACTCCACAGCCGCCTGGCCATTCGAATAGCAAAGCGCTTAAAGATCCCTGTACCCTAAGAGAACGCGAAGAGTGCGGACTTCTTCAACAGACCTATATCAGACCTAAAGAAACTGTCCTCCCACCTGGAAAGAACTACGGTTGGTAGTAGCTTAGCTTCACTGCAATTATGTGAGGAAGATACAGTAATCACGAGAAAGATACTAAAACTAATCTTATTCACCACAATCAGGGAGAGTAGTACAACAGCATTTGGAACTGTTGCTTACTAGCCATACGACCATAGAGGAAGGTTCTGGTAAAAGATGAAAATACGGAAGGGTGAGGATTTACTGCAGAATCCCCATTTCCTGAGGGAAAACAGCCAAAAAAGGGATATCTAAATCTTCCCAAACAACCGCAATAAACACGACTGGACACTATAGTTGGGCAAGATGCTACCAGTGAAATTGAGCCGACGTCCCTTACCAACTTCGCTCAACATGAGCCCCGCACAAAACAAGGTTAACTACGCAGCCCAAAACTCGCAACTGGGATGGAGTACGTGCTGTGTCGTACTGAATTTCTAAACATGAAGAATGAGGATCATGGGAACCCCACCCAAGGCAGGAAGGTTTTGCGGCACCCAATTTGGCAATGATTGTTTTCACTGCGTGTTCCGACGCCATCGCTTGTACTCCACGAGCTGTTAGTCAGCAAGTGTTTCGAGTGGAAAAATCGACTTTATTTGGCAATAGGCGGACAGACATACGCAGTACAAGCCCCAACTACCTTGAACTGACAAACCTGACTTATCACATAGAATTTGCTAACGAAACGCTTCGTTAGTAACATGTTGTAACCAGTTGACGCCTGATATAATACCTATCAGTGTTCTCTATCTATCAGTGTACTCTACAGAAGACCCAATGGCCCTGTTCCATGCAACAGATCGAATTTACCATTTGGACAGTGCCGACGCTTTATCTTGGACTGGATTCGAGTTTCCCCGCCAGGTCTCGACAGGTTGCATTACTCGTTTCTCACGAGGGCAGCTGAGTACATTGCCGCACCCATCAGTTACGTCGTTCGGCTGTCCCTCGAAACTGGCAATTTTCCGTGTGACTGTAAAGCCCGAATACAGGGAGGAAGTCCGTACGAGTGATCGAACAATCTGTCCAAGATAGGTCGTGCAGAAGATCACGTAAAGGATTTCCAGGCGGTCCTTTCAGTGTCAAATGTCTAAATCTCATCTCTGTTAAGTGCAGCTTTCCAACCTGCCTGTTGTTACTGCAGTGCACGTTAACGTGCACTAATTAGTTCCAACTACACCCACTTGAGATCTTCGAAGCGCAGATGGCTTTCACGTATATATCTTGCTGGGAATTACATGGGGTCCGTGCTAGCGCCAGCTACTGCGGTATCGCAACTCTAAAGCTTATCCTAATGTTGTTGCTTTATCCACAACGCACCCGGACATCGCGGTCGGTCAACAGTCTGGCCCTAAGAGCCGGCATCCAAGGTGAGGCCCTTTTAATTTTTAAGCGATATATTGAGACGGCATCGTATGGAACAGAGTGAAGTCAGTACAAACGCATTAACAGAGCAATCACTGAGCTATCCGCAAGACCGTGTCAAAATCGCGTGGAGGCACTAGGAGCGCGGAACTAGAGAGCTCTTTATCGATTGGCTCTTATTCTATCCAATTGGAGGAGCGCCCCCTGGCCCACAGCCGTCTCTTTATGCTCTCATCCAGTTAGTCTGATACAAGGTTAATCCGAGCGGCCCAGTTCCGGATAGCTCCACAGATCTTCAGCTGTTCCCCAGCGATTATGTTTTCACTACACCATTCACTCGTGTCAGGCATCCTGGAAGCATTGGGCTAGTTCACATCGCCACTAACGAAGCTGGCCTGGTAAGCCTGAGCGGTGAACTTCTCGCTTAGCAGGGGGAATTTTCATAAAGCACCAATGAAGCAAACCCACCAATTACACCCCTGTAGCCCACATGTGACGCGCCGTATCTTGACGCCTTCGTTTTTGGCAGCAAATGTGTGGTGAATGATTCAAGTGACACCCGCGTGTAACTCGAGGGTGGTAAATAGATGGCTAAAAAAACCGGATACAACTAATTTACGGAAATTATTGATACACCATGAACTACTTCTAACCGAAGGTGTACATCTGCATCAGTCAATGCGCCTTATCGCCCAAGAAGCAGATGGTAGCAACAACTTCTCAAAAGAGCCGCTGATGACTCAACTAAACTCTCATTCACTAACTTTGCAATGGAAGCGCGTGGCTGAAGGTACTGTTACAGTAAGATGCCAACGAGAGCATGGCGCAAATCCTCGTGCTGGTAAGCTCACTGCCCCAAGCTGAGAAATCAAAGAGCAGCGCCACACCCTTTTCTCGCTTGCGCCTTTCAAGTGGACAAAAGCCGCTGAACGACAGGAACAAAACGCACCCGGGAAACTTAGGCAAAAGTCTTGATCCTGTGTATCGGTTCGTGAATCCGTGATAAACCCGCCAGACGATGACCGCCTACGATAATCCATATTCACCTCAGAAAATGGAATAAAATAGAGAAAAGTTTTCATAGTGTATTGAAGCGTATGCATGCCTAAAAATATTCAAAGCTGAGGAGATAATAGAGGCGGCAATTTTGGTGTACGGCAGACACTTAGACGCACACACCGAATCACTCTGATGCTATAGTTCCAACGAAGGTGACTTTGGCGTGAAATTTTAGCAGTGGGCGTTATTTTTATTCGAACCCTTAGAATCTCCCCATGCGGCAGCAGGTTTGTTGGAAGTTGGTTAGACGTACACAAGGTCACTGTGTGTGCCGGATTCGCACTTTTAATGGATTCCATGGCTCAGCGTGATGTTTCCGTGAAGACGGTGGGAAGTTCTTGTTGGAAAAGTTGGTTTCTTCACGTACCTTCTCTGAAATTGGATTTTGAGATTTTGATTTGAAGCCGTTCACTAGAAGCGCACCCAAATTATCTTCGCTGAAACTGTAGGGTTATTCAAGTCGTGACTTTTACGGGGGGTTGGTCCAATCCATTGCGACCTTCCGGTGGTATTTTGCTGATGGCATTTTGTTTAGGTGAGCAAAATTTTAAGACCACGGACCATTACCGATTCTCATTTTGTTACCAGTTTATGAGAGATAAAACATGAAGTCGCACTTTACCATATTTTGATATTCTTTGGGAATGAAAATAATATCTCCTGGATAATCAGTGCGAATCTCACCCAGGAAAATCGGTCATTGACGTTTGTTTGCTTTATAATTCCCAGATTTGACAAATGAGATAATTTTCTTCAGCGAACTTCGTCGCAACACATTTTCACATGGAGTTCAGCTTCCATTACGTACAACAATGTCAGACAACGGCATGAATTGTACAGTGGAAATGCGACGGCCATCTCTGTGGATGATTTTATTTCCCAGATATGCATAACTAAACTTTGGACAATACAGCGTCAGAAGGTGATCTTAGGTAAATCACCAACACAATGGTATCATTTCTGTTAGGAATGTGACTCACCATAGGTGGAATACGTCATAAAGCGGTCACCATGATGACGGTAGCCTTTGTCACTCAGTTTGACTACTTATCGTGTATGCAGCATACTAGCCGCCTGTCAACGTGCGAGGCCCCACCTATACACGACAACCTAATCCAACGCCTAATGACGACCCGTCCTACTCGTAGCTGTATTTAATATCGCCTACCTTCGCTACTTATCGTAACTGCTGGGCCCATGTCCATGTGCGACGCTGATTATGATGTCTCACCCATGCACAGTAACCTAATCCAATGACCACCGACAGTCTCTCACGCATACTTGTACGCGATGTCGCTTATCTTTGCTACTTATAGTAGACACCAGACCAGTGTCTATACAAGCCGGTGAAAATAAGGCCTACACTATGCGCGATAGCCTTATCTGACAGCCTGTCATAAAAAAGTTCAGCTTAAGCACCCGTTTGGAGCCTAGCTGCCAAGCAACCATAGGGAAGCACGGGAGCTAGGCTACTGCCAAGCGCAAGACTAGACAGAGGAAGTCGAGAGGCAGAGGTTGGGTTTGAACCACGGACCTTATGGTCAGTAAATTCGCGCTCTAAACACTGATCCATCTCGCCTGTCATACCCATAACTATACTCCATGTCGTCTAACCTACTTATCGTACCTTCTATGCCCGTGTCCATGTACGGCGTTGATTATGAAGCATTGAATATGCGCAGTAATTTAATCCGTCATGCGCATAACTATACGTGTTGTCGTTTATCTCCGCCACTTAAAATAAACACCAAACCAGTATTTCTGCGAATCGATGAATACGATGCCTAAACTATATACACGCACCTAATCTAACGGAGAACGATGAACGTAGTTCTCACAACTGTACGCGGAATCACCTGCCTTGGGTTCCTTTTGGAACCTCTAGGCCGGTGCCTATATGCGACGCTGATTATTCGACCTCAATTATGCTACCCTAATCTACCGGCCAACGACGGCCCATCACGCTGGAGACTCTGTGCGTTGTCGCTTGCTTTTGCTACCTCTAGTAAACACCAGGCCAGTATTTATGCGGGCCGATAAAAATGAGGCCCCAACTATAGGTGGTATCCCAATCTAACGCCCAAAGTGGGTCTGTCATACGCATAACTGCGGTCGATATCGCCTACCTTCACTACTTATGGTAATTGCTAGGCCTGTGTCTATGTGGAACGCCGAAATAAGGCCTCAACTATGCTCAGCAACCTAACCCGATGGCCAACGACGGCCCGCCATACTAAACCATACTTGATGTCGTCTATCGTGGCGACTTATGATAACCGAAGGGCGAATACACTTGCCCATAATTGACTAATGCCCCAACTATACATAATACACTGACCCAGCGACCAACGGCAGTCCTCCATATTCATACATGCCATCCGTCTGTCAAACTCATGACTAAAAAATACACAACCACCTACAACAAACCATGTTTCTATTTATTTGTTGCATCGGTACAAACATAATTTGTGGTCAGTCCAATTCCCAGCTCCAGGAAGCCGCTTTTACTCGACAGGATTGCTGAAAGGAAAAGTGTATAATCAATTATGACTCGTACACACCTTCTGCGCTATCATTCAAAACACACGATTAAACACAGTTGTAGTGGCTAACTCACCAAGTGCTTAGTAAAGCCCTTTGTCCACAATTCCAAATCGGTGTCTACGCTGAAGCTGGAGTCTTACTGTTATAAAGCTAAACTCACTTCTTGCTCAATTATTCCCATTGGCGACAATGAGGGAGCCGTGTGTGCATCGAATATTCAGCAGCGGTATTCAGCAACCATGTGCATTATTGGGCGCAGTGAAGTTATAGGTAAAGGGGGGTGTATACTTGTCAGTCGTAAGACCAAGTTTTACAGACTTGAGCTCTAGGATCCAAGGCTTACCTGCTCCATCAAAAGTGCACCCATGAATGCAGCGGTAAAGAAGACCAAGTGAGTGGGCGGATACTTGGCGTCAAGTCTGCTCATTTAGAGCGCTAAGCCCCAACTTCACTCTACTTTTGCTTCCCGATACCAATACCACGTAGCTTAATAGAGTTGACTCGTAGCCGTCCCTAGCCACACGACCTCTACGTGTGTATACCGATTTGCTTTAGATCTCTTATACTGTAGCAGCATTTATTAGCAAACTCAACCCGTGCTTGATCGCTAGTCTAATAAGTACAAATCTACTCCCATCCTGTCTCATTTAGAAACTTGTTGCCACCACCCTGATTGTGGCAAACTTTTAGTTTTTCTCTATATTGATGCACTTTATCCTACCTGATATCTCCTTAAACTCACCGGGCTTTACTGACCTCATCCCATTACCTAGTATTCCCAAGCTTTGAACTTCGGCAATACCTGGTTCAGACACCCTGTTTGCTGATATCCACCCCACCTAGTCAGTGATTTACATCCCCAGAAATGCCAAAACGGACCAGAAAACTACCTGCGATCTTACGTTGACTTCGTCCTACCTTTGAAAACTCCCCTGGCCAGGTAAAAAACACCGCTGCTCACAGAATTGCACACACCAGTTCAATCCTCTCAAGCGTGACGTCCGTTACGGAGCTGTCCGGAAACCGAATTATGTCAGCGCAGTGATGGCACGGCTCTGCCATACCCAGTTTGATAGCGGACCCGCAACTAAGCCCTTCATACTCTTGACTATACCCTCTCGGCCACTCGGTACATTACCTTCAACTACGAACAAACTCATGCTTTATTCTAAATGTAATCTTATGATCATGCTGCCCACCAGTTGTGAATAAACATTATTATTATTACCTTACACCGTGTGTGCAAGGTGCATACCAAAGGACGGAGTGACTTTGATCAGGTTATTCAAAACATTTGCGCCTTCTCCTCCTCTTCGAAGATGAGAACGATGCCTGCATACCCCATATCGAAAAGGTTTTGGACAGGTATTTGAAAACCGGGGTCCAGAAGACATTAGTTGGAAATTGTGACCACTTTGGCTGTTTGGTTTTGGGGCCGCAACCTAACTCACATCGTAGTGCTTTCTTGCGGGCTTTCTGAGACTTTCTATTTTGAGTTTCCAGTGGGGACATGGCTGTCTTATTGCCTAGTCTGAATTACAGCAATAAACCCTCGATGGACCAAAGAATATCTCTGATTCATGCTGGTCTTTATTCTTCACGGTTCCTTGGTGACTCCTAACTACAATGACAGCGCTGAACGACTCGCCTAGGATGTTCATGTACGGAGGCTGTCCGTGGACCTAAGTACGGCGTCGCGATGACGATACCGCGACTACCATACCCATTCTGATGGCTTGCCCGTAGTTCACCATATCCCTAATATTTACTGGATGAGGGCATTACGTGCATCCACAAGATTGTCTTAACCCGTTTAATCTGTGCCAGAGGTTGTGAACACTGACCACCTTATTGTGCTGTCTGCCTGTTCTAACCATGAACGCATTAATTCTCCCAACATCACTACCGATAGTTCGGTATAGCCTTGCGCCCGATATAGCGTGTACTGACCATCACAAAAAACTCACTAGCTGTGAAGAATTCTTTGGCTTTTCTTGACAGGGCGCTCGCCACGGCGATAGAAGACTTCCCTATACAGGTCGCGAAATGCTGCGCAATTTTGAGTTTGCGCCGACATGGAGGGCGTAATTAGTGTTCTTGTCGTTTCGAGATTATTTCCAAATGCAATACAAAAGAAAACACGTGAAGAAACCGGCAAACTTCCCGGCGCAAATTTCCCAGCGTCACCAGAGGGACATCAAGCGAAGCCATTGGCGGCCATTAAAATATGGATTCCACGTCCACGGTGGACCTCGAGTGCGTTTAAACAACCTCACACAAATCTGGGGCCGCATGGGGATATCATAAAAGACCGAATAAATAGCATCAAATGCTGAAACTTTATGTCAAACTTTCTTTCCTCCGAACCATGGTTTCATAGAAATTTTGGGTGTGCATCTAAGGCTCGGCGGATTCGAAAGAGTACAATAATCAAATCGTCTTTGCCCGCGAAAACCCAAAATTCAGCAGCCATTCGATACCTGTGTAGAACAAGTTTCCCCAAGGTTGCATCGGGCGTCCCGACAAACGAAGGCAAGAAATTCGTTGGTGGATGTTTTCATCATAGTCAGCACAGCCGTTTTGTGTACGCGGCAAGGCCTTATCTACACCAATATGTTGACTGCTTGAGGTGACATGAGAGGTGGAGAAGTGGGGGGCACATTTAAAATACGGGCAAATCATCAGACAAAGCACGGCGATCCCGGTTCCGTCTCTGTAACGTGGACGGCTCCGTACGCGAGCATCTTGAGTAAGTCAGTTGGTGTTGTCAGCATAGCTAGGATTGACTAGGGAAGCGTGATAAATTAAACCTACTATGGACCGAGGGTATTCATAAGTCTTTTGAGGGTGCAGGGTGTGTCCTTGCTACCAATAGATTGCGGTCCGAAACAGCAGGCATCTGGGAGTGGTCACAATTCTACTCATCGCTGTAAGGCTACGTGCTCGATTTCAACAGCGATTGTTGACATTCTGATGGAGGTAGTAAGGAGTGGCAGCGTGCGGTCGGTGCAAACCCGTCTGGCCACATGTGAATATGAGGAGCATTTGTAGCGTCAGCGAGTCGACGCAATATGCTGTAAGGCAACGGGTACACCGGGTTGGTTCGGACACAACAGCACGTGTAGGCACAGCAAGCATGACGCACGGATAGTAAAGCAGAACGACCGCGTTGCAAACACACGTGT
>CM030369.1:76875038-77105304 GCA_003604175.2 Clonorchis sinensis
CGGGAACAGTCAAGTTTCAAATGCGTTACACATTTATTATCCAAATTTTGCGCCATTGAGTTCATAGCCGGTTGTGTAACCGTCCACGATGCCGGGTTTCAAGGACTGACTTTTGAACAGACTTCCCGAAATTGCGGCTCAGACATACGTGCCTTCGTAACTACAACATGTTGCTGGGCGGTCAGCTAGCAAGTATCTAGGAAGCGATTGTCACGCCAATCTACAAAACTGGTGACCGACTATCGCCTGGCAGCTACAGGCCTATAAGCCTCACTAGCGTGCCATGCAAGGTGATGGAACGCATTCTGAAGCGAGCCATTCTAGATCACCTTACTTCCAACAACTTGATTTCTCAAGCCCAACACGGATTTCTCCAAAACCGTTCCTGCGTGACGAACATGCTCGTATTTATGGACAGCTTAACCCAAGCCAAGGACGACGGACTCATATCGGATGCCATATTTTTCGACTTTTCAAAAGCATTTGATCGAGTCCCACACGTCCCGCTGCTCCACAAACTCGAGTCTTACGGAATTCAAGGGAAAATCCCACACTGGATCAAGGCATTCCTATCAGACAGATCATTCCGAGTGAAAATAGGCTCGACCTACTCTTCTGCGGCGCCCGTCTCCATTGGAGTTCCTCAGGGCTCCGTTTTGGGACCTTTGCTGTTTCTGATATACGTCAATGACCTTCCACATGTTCTTTCAAGTTCATGTCCACTTTTTGCGGACGACTTGAAATCGTGGAGTTCCAATGCCAGTGCCCTCCAAATTGATGTAGACGCCACAAAGCAGTGGTCGTTGGACTGGCACCTTCCTCTGAATGACAAAAAGTGCATGCATGGTGAGAAAGGACCAGAAGACATCACGAGGATAGATGCCAAAAAAAGATTTGGGTATCTGGCTCTCTCCAAACCGGTCCTTCTCACTGCACACTGAGAAATCGGCTCAGAAGGCATTCGCTGTTCTACGGATGATTCGGCGTACCTTCTCTCGTATTACTCGCACGGACTTCCAAATACTCTATGGGGCCTATGTCAGACCGCTCCTTGAATATGCCAACCCGGTTGTCTACTCAGGACGCACGAAAGACGTAATCCTCATTGAGCGTGTCCAGCGAGCTGCTACGAAAATGGTTGCCGGTCTCAAGTCCATGGACCACGAAACGCGTCTCGCGGTGCTCGACCTCTTCCCCTTGGAGTATCGTCGCCTCCGAGGGGACTTAATCCTTACTTACGCCCTGTTTGAACAAGGCTTGGCCAACAGGTTTTTCACCGTTGACCCAGCAAACACACGGCGGGGACACGGTAAGAAGATTTTTAAGCTCAGAGCGCACACCTTCATTAGGCAAACTTTTTTCTCATTTCGGGTAGTTGCTGCGTGGAATAACCTTCCTGAGACGGTTGTCCACGCTCCCTCTAGAACTCAGTTCAAAACACTGACTGATACACAAGACCGAGGCTTTCTCCCAGACTTCCCGGGTAAGGGTTATTCTTGCCGTTTAGCGGCTTCTTTCAAAAGAAAAGCCACAAGCGGAAAAAGGGTATGACACTACTCATTAAATTCTCAGCGCGGAGATGTAACTTGTCACCGCGAGGACTCAACTAAAAGGCGCCCGAACTTGGTACTAGATGCAGTGTGAAGGAAGGTCAAACGATGGTTATTCTTTACACACCAACTACCCGAAATGTGAAAAACTGTTGCCTAACAAAAGTGCGCGTTCTGGGCTGGAAGAACTTCTTACTATATCCCCGCTGTATGCTAGTTTGGTCAACGGTAAAAAAACCCATCGGACAAACCTTGTCCAAACAGGGCGTGACTATTTAGTCTCCTTGGAGGCAACAAAACTCCAGAGGAAATGGGCCAAGCAGCAAAAGCGGCGGTTCATAATCAACGGAGTTTGGGCAGGCAACCACTTTTGTAGCAGCTTGCTGGACGCGCATAACGAGGGTTATGCCTTTCTTGAGTCCTGCGAAGACAGGAGGAAGCAGTCTGACGCAGGCCTCACAGTCTCCGGAAGTCCATGCGAGTAAAACGGGGGAAGGTTCGCTGAATCGTCCGTAGAACGGTGAGTGCCTTTTGTGCCAAATTTTTATGGTGCAGTAACGACGTGTTTGAAGAGAAGCATTTTAGTATCTCTCTTCGTAATGTCTTCTGGTCCATTCTTGCTGTACATGAGAAATGCGTTCGGTAAGACTCCCGCGAATGACATATGGACGCACTTTTTGTCATTCGGGGGAAAGCGCAGGTTCCAAGACCGCTGCTTTGCAGCACCAACATCCATTTATCGGGCAATGACATCAAAACCCAAGGATATCGAGTCGTCCGCAGAAAGTAGACATGGATTTGAGCTAACATCTGGAAGGTCGTTGACGTCGATCGGAAACGAAATACGGTTCCAAAACAGAGACCGGCGCCAAAGAATGATGGCGATGCAATGATGGCATGGCACCGTCATGCCCAATCTGATGGCACCGCCGCAACTATTTTCTTTAGAATCTCAACAGCAACCTCTCGCCCAGCTGAGTCTGTAATCGCAACTACAGAGAAATTTTTCACCTGGCCCCCACCGCCCCTTTCTAAACCGCTGAACCCATCGTTCGAATTTAGCCAACCTAGCCTCCTGCCGTAATTTTGGGTTTTCTTTTCCGTAAGTTCACTCCCCCTTACGGTGTTCGTTTGGCTCTACGCGTTGGCGCTATCTCCCCATCAAAACTATCCCTTACAACTGACTTCCCTACAACAGTGAGACCAGTGGGTTTACTCGATTTCAATTTAAGCCATACTCTTGGGACAAAACTTGTCATCTGCCTCCAGATCGAATTCTTCAAGCTCCATCTCCATTTTCGCTTTTTGTGACCCTGGCCATTTACTGGACGCCCAAGTTCACTCATGGCCAGCAAAGGTTTTCAGTTTTAGTTCATGTCAGCTGGCTTCATCTTTGAACTAGTCGTACCTCATGCCCATTGTCCTCGTTTTTCTCAGTTTCCACAACTGCGGTGACACTTCACATAATACGCATGCCTCTTTGGTTATAACTTCCTCTCCACTGTGTATTTGCCTGCCGCGTTCGGGTTGTGACGCCCCAATCATGCCTCAATCGGCTTGCTCCCTACAGGTTGGGAAATGACCCTATTATTATTATAAAATCCTGGTAATATTGTTTCATTTCCATGCCGGTTTAGGCGGCACCAAGTCTAGTGCCCACTGTTAATGACTGCCCACTTTTTTGCGCAATCCCAGTACCCGCCAATCCCACCCAGTCGTGCTTTATTCTGACTGTGAACGTGTGATCATGCATCACGACATGCCGCCCACTAGTTGGGATTGAACATTATTATTAGTAGTAGTAGTATTGAGTTGATCCTATTTTCACCTGGGATTTTCTGTCCCATAAGAACGCCTTAACTCAGGGCAGAATTCCCCATGAATCACGTAAGATTCGAGTTCGTGGAGTAGCGGGACATTTGGGACCCGATCGTATGCCTATGAAAAGTTTAAAAATATGGCATTCGTTGAGTTTTCGTACTTGGCTTGAATTGGTCACGCAAGAACTGTTTTGGAGGAATCCGCGTCGCGCCGGGGATATCAAGTTCGTGGTGGTGAGGTGATTCACTGTGGCCTGCTCCAGAATGCGTCCCATCACCTAAAACGGGACGCTAGTGAGCTTAATAGACCTGTAGTTGCCAGGCGATAATCGGTCACCAGTTTTTTGGATTTGCGTGACAATCACTTCCTTCCAAGCAGAGCGACGTTGGCCTTCATCGAGCGACTGACTAAACACCAGATAGAAATACTTTGCCGGTGCGAGTGACATTTCTTCAGGATCCTTGGATTGACCCCGTCTGGCCCCAACGCGCTGAAAGAGATGAGTTGACGAATTTGCTTCTCAGTGAAGACCATGTTTGGTAGAGTCAGTTGGAGGTTACGCCTTCACAAGTATGGATATGATGGATTCAAAATGGCAGGATATAGGCCTGCATAATGTTCTCGGTAGATCTCAGCTACCACTATTGGGTCATGTGTGGGTTCCCCGTTTGTGTCCCTCAAGAAAAAGTCGGTTGGCTTGTTTTTCGGCGATGACATGTACTCAACTAGCGTATTCTTCTTTTTCCGGATGAGGTCCGATATCGTGGCTTGTTTTCGTATGTTCCATCGGCGGATTTCTGAGTTACAGCGGTTCAAAAGTTTACGAAAAGCCAGCTCCTGTGTCACCCGTAGTTATGTTTTAAAAGACAGTTGGGACCGCTTTTTCAGAAGATGCCGAATTGTTTTTGGTAGCTTTTCATCCATCCGGCTGCGCGCTGGTTTCTTTGGACGAGCTTTGCGTCAGCCTCGTGAATTTTCTGGACAATGGTTCTGTATAACTGCTCCACTGAAGCCCTGAAAGTCCATCCAGGAGGCCTTTGAAGCGTTAAAATCACCTACCTGCAAGTGATGTGTGGAATGGTAGCTGGAGGGCCGTTGCTCAGGGGTTTGTATGAAGAACTGGTTATCTTCGAGAAATACACCCATTTGCAAATCAATTTGGTTTTTGCGAGAGACTCACCTAGAACCCAGCTGAATCTTCCGTTTGTGATGTTTTCAGGCAACTGAATGTGCTGCACCAGGCCGCCTCATGTTCCAGTTGCTACGATATTCGAGATATCGCGATACATGTATATACGTCATGCACTACTCATAAGGTTGCTGAAAATTCTTCGACAGGTTATCTTCCCGAGAACTCAAGGGGTGACAGTATACCACGCGGAGAAGAAAAGAATCGGCCCCACACAGTGAGCTTTGAATGCACAGTGTATCACAAAAATGTGCGGAAGTGGTGTCGGAGAGGACAATCGGGACTAGCAGGGCCGCAAGTAAGTATAATGTGCCCCCACCGGCCCTCCTGCGTTTCGAGTCGGTTCGGAAAAGGGAGTAGCCGTCCATCAAGATCTCCGCATCAGAAACACCCGGTGTGAGCCAGGTCTCTGTGAGTACGATTATGGTCGGCTGTTGAAGACAAGCTGACCGTTCAATATCATGGGCTTTGCTAAAAAAGATTTAGGTAGTTTGTGGATAAGCACTTCATCAACGTCTCCGCTGAGCCTGAGGGTTAGGAGCTGAGGGACGTGGTACCAGAGAGGTTAGCGGTTTCATAGCTGTACGCCGGGCTTCAGTCCCAGTCTGCAAAGGGTCTCCGCAGCGTACTTGTCTGTTTCTCACCTTGGTTTTTTCGAGAACTGCCCTTAGATCGCAGGGAAATTTTTGCCCCCCGGGTGCCTGTTTTGCGTTGGGATATTTCCCCTGAAGTTTTCCCCCCTCGTGGTCATCTGGACCAGCAGCTCGGTGAGGCCTGGGGCACAAGTGGCATTCATTTGTTTGCAAAGCCGAAGGGGGTCCAAAATTAACGGCCCAGGGTGGTGTTGCCGGATGGTAACACCGCTGGCAGCTGCCGAGCAGGTGGAGGCCTTTATGGATCACATCACTGTTAGAGAATCCTTCTTTCAAAGTCAAAGTGGACCAATAATTCTCTCAGCTGGCGGTAATTCAGTCGCTTTCCTAAGGAATCAGTCTTGCGACACTCTTGTTTTGTTGGCATGGAGCGGGCTTTGTGTATATGCGCTTGATTCGAAAAGGAGATTGAATTGAAGAAATAAAATAATTATTGACTGGCTAATCCAAGAAACCTTGAGGGATGATGGATAAACCAAGAACGAAGACTCTTGCGATTAGTGTCACTTTCGACACGGTGTCCAATCCATGAAGTCTGTCCAGGTAAGACGTCACTGTCTCACTTCGAAGAGTAGCCCAGTAAGCCAGTAGACATGTTCGGAATGGGGATGATTGGTGTAAGGTACATTTAAAACTATCGGGTGATACTCACAAGGACCAGTATACTTTGCTGCGTAGCCCCTGAATTTTACTGAGTCTAAGTAAAATGGCTTACATGGGGGTATACGCCCGTCACACACAACTCAGTCAAGCCAAGTTAACCGGCCAACTATTTTGATAAATAATCCAGAAGTTTGGCCATCGAAATTAAATCCAGAAAACCGTGAAATCCGAGGTGTCATCATGGTCACGTTATAACCAAAAGGAACGCCTATATAAACAACAATGGTCGTGTGTACCATTGCGTTGAAGAGATCATAAATAGTCGATCTTTTTTATGTTTTCCGAGTCAACGACACACCTCCTCAGTGGGGTTGGTTACAACGAGTCTGGTGGATGTACCATTGGTACGGTCGGAACATTTGGGAGGACGCTACGTTTATCCGTCAATTCTATGGGAGAGGCAAATAGAATCAAATGACAGGGACGGTTCAAAAAGTAAACCCAAAATGAAATGACAGGTGTCCACCGCATTAAAAGCCCGACTCACCTTGTATAAAGACCATCTCTAGAGAAAAGGACCAGGGGTGTCACAGTGCGAATGTCCTACAGATTTGAAATGGATATTCTCGTCGGAGGGTCGCTGAGAGAGATTTGGCAATCGGTTGATACACAGAGCGCCCGAGTATAGGGAGACTGATATCCTTACCAGAAATTTTAAGACTGTTGCTTGCACGGATTGGTTCACCGACCGACCGTTCTTATGTTTCCAGGAACAGAGGAACCTCAAGGGTCTGTTCAGAAAATTGGATGGATTACGGTATTGACCGAAGATCACAGACGTTACGTATTTGGCATGCTGAGGTTGCTGTCGGCCACTGGCGAAGAGCCACACTTCAATTCCGCCGTTCCTTCAGGCGCACAACTTTATTCCGATCACGCTTTAGTGGGGGCACATCTGACATTCAGGCTTTTTTCCACACCCTCGCAGGTCAGCAAGAAGCATGCCAATCCACCAGCTTCGGAGAACTACCATGGCCCACCAGCATAGATCTTACCTAACTCAAATACTATTTGAAGCAAACCAACCCTGTACTGGCAGCGAGCATGTCGATGAAACATGACAATATGTGAAAGGACCTACGCGGGAAGTCTGTTGGATTTCTTCGATACGACCAAATGACCGTCGTCGACATCGCTAGTCCTGATTATTGTCAGGAAATCCACACCAGCAGGTGACATGTGCGATGGCGCACGCAACTCCCACATACACCAAATAATGAGGAGCCTAATGAAAGGCTGAGAGCTTTGGTGGACACTGATAACGCATTGGGTGGAGGTGGCCCTTGTTAATAGAGGGAGCCATGTTCTATACCACTCAAAATGATCGGCTGGCCAAAATAAAACGACAGTCAGTAAAACGACGACAACAACGCCCATTAATCCACACGCAAAAACGCTGGCTGAAAAGATGGAACGAATACTTTAAGGACGAGACTGACTGGATTCCTAAAACGCAGCCGCTGGAGACAACACATGCGGGATAATGAAATGTAAAACTTAATGGCTCGCCAGAAGAAGGTCCAATACCAAATAACCATACCAAAACCTGAAAAACCACCAGGAACAGAGGGTCTGTATACATCTGTCTGGGGACAAGGCACCCTTAATAACCGTCACCTCAATCGGACGTGTGTCACCTGCGGGCTACAGAAGGCATGCCTTGATTGGTCAGAATGTCAGCCAATCTGTATCGAGCATCTTTAGCTCGACGCTTCTCGCCCCCTCACGGAAATTATAGCACGACCTTCTGTGCTTGCATTCTGTGACTGCAGAACTTGCCACATTGGTAGTCATCCATACGCCAGCTCCGCGCGGAAACCACCGTGGTATTAGCCTGGTAGCTGTAGCACCGAAGGTGTTCTCTGGTCTCATCTTTTGGAAGATGACTGAAAACAGAGACAGGTAGATCCGTGAAAACCGAGCTCGGTCCCATCTTGCAGGAGGATTCCTCGATCACATTTGCACCCTCCGACAGATTCTGGAATCACGGCACTGCTTCCAGCAACCAACAATGGTGGTTTTCTTTGTTTGGAAAGCTGCGTTTAAGCTTATGAAACTTATGGCAATACCCATGGAACAGCGCTGTCCCTCATAAATTCCCGACTCTCCCTAAGGTAGTGTGCATTATCTCCCGCGGACTTGTGGAATTCTATGGGAAACTTCTGCCTGAGTCCACTACACCAAGTGGTGTCTGACAATACTGCCCTCTCACCATTTCTCTTCAGCATCTCCACTGATACGATTATTGAACACTCACTTCCAGCCTCTAGTGCACGTGGGTTCGAAACGCTCCTCGGGGCATTCGCTCACGGATATCGAGTAAACAGACGACGTGGTTCTTGGATCTGATTCTATCATAATTCTGGCACTAGTAAATCTTAATAATTCTGCCTCACGGTTTGACATGCGCTGCAAGACTGGGTGAGCTCGAACATTAACCCCATGCTTGCGGATGAGCCGATTGAGGTAGCAGACAAATTTATCTATCTTGGCATCTGTATCACTCCCGGCGGCTTCGCCAAAGAGGATATTTCTGTCCGGTTTGGGCAGGCCAGAGCAGCCTTCGTGAACCTGCATCACTTTTGTGCATCAGCTCGTATCCGTCAAGGGTCAGGTTTACAGTGCTTTAGTGCGCTTCATATTACCATACCCACCAGAAACCTGGCCGCTGCATGCCGAGAACGTCAAAATCTTCAGTGCATTGCCTGAGTCTGGTGGAAACACCGGATCAGTAATGCAGAGGTAAGTCGAATGGTTTTCGGGCGAACTAACTCGCTCACGATAGATGAACTGATCACACTTCATAGGTTGCGGTGGCTTGGTCACCTGCACCGTATGCCAGTCGACCGGCTTCTTCGAAGGGCTCTTTTCGCACAACCACGCAAAGGGTGGAAACGAACCGGGGGATGCCAATGACTTGGTGGCGAAGTATGAAAGCAATTACCAGCAAACTCAGCTGCGCTTGTCAATGCCGTCTCCTTTGGTGGAAACCCCGAGACAGGTCACATCGGTCCTTAAAGAATTTCTCAGACATGACCCAGCCACGCGCTCAATGGTACGCATGCATCCAACCTATGACCTTCAGCGCTTAGCTTTCTATCTCGAACATCCCAATGAAAAGTCCACTAAGAGCCCTCTGAACGCCTCAGTTTTAACTGCCCGTACCTCCACAGATCATCGGTAACCGAAACTGTGACATTAAATAGTGTACTGAGCTCGAGGTAGCTCATTAGTTAAGGAGCGAAATTACTGACCCGCAGGTCCGTGTTTCGAAGCCCATTTCCGCTTCTCGATTGCTCTTGTCTAGATTTGGGCAACATGATAGTACTTCAGCCCTCGTGCTTTTTTCGGGTGGCATGGCAGCTTGGTACTGTACAAGTACGTGGTTTTTAGCAACCATAGATGATGCTGGAGTACTGATCGCAGAAGTATCTGCTTGTGGATATCGAACCACCGGGTATAACAGGAAGCATTCCAGCCATGGTATTAACCATCTGGCAAGTCTTGGTATTCACCCATCACGGTACCCATAAACCCACGGAGATGTTACATTGCAAACTCAAGCCACTCAACATATCGTTATCGAAATTAGCATCCCATGTTGGAGCCCTATCAGCAGTGATGCAGACACTAAACCACATAATAAAAGTGGCTTCACTCAACCTGGAACTCGTAGGACATCTTAAACGAACGCTTTTTCGAAGCTCTTGCTTGGTAGCATAACTGTGACCTAACAGATGTGGGTAGATTGGCTACATATTCACATGTGAACAGGACAATTCAACGACTAGGTGAAATGAAGTCGACTGCCACATTCCAATGCATTAAAATCTGGTACATTCCCATTTTGATTCACTAATTCCCTTCCGTTTCCGCATTTAAACAGCCCTATACCATGACCACCGACACACAACAACTAAATGAAACAGATATTGGGAAAGATGCGAATTTTCTTATAATGGAGTTAAACAAAGGTACGACTTTGTACAGGCACCGGAATCCACGTTATTATAGGGTTACAGTCTGTTAATTTGGGCGAGCAATGTAAAGCTATCGCACAGTTCCCGAATTTGCTCGAGAAATATCCCTTTCCCATCGTGGTCAATTCCATCTTTTTGAAGATCACACAAATCTTCTGCGATGGGTAGGTTTTTAACCACAATTAGAATCGAACAAACTTAGAACCAACTATCTTCGACTGTGCGTTCTCCGAGCTTGCAGAACTTGTCAGGCTCATTTGGAAAAGCTCACTGTTTGTGATGATATTGTGAGAAAACTGCGCCCTTTCACAGAGAGCAACGATCCTGTCACCCGTGCTCTGACGTTACGGTAAGTTCTATCCTGCTTATGTTCTTATTTCCCCCCAGTCTGTTCGGCACCCTCTGTCAAATTACTCGTGAGCATATTGGGGTACATCATGCTATTCTCAAGCAAATCGAATCGCATTATATGGTGGAGGCAGACGCTGCTATTTGGTCTAGTCACCAGCTGGCTCCCATCTCGAGGTAAAAATAGCGTAGTTCTGGTTTATGTCACAATTTAAGTGCATTTGCTGTCAGTCTATGCCCCATCCTTTGCAAGTTGTTGGGCAGTCTGTCCACGGAACTGGAAGTGAAGTTGAAGTTGTTGCGCCTAGGCAAGCATATGCATCACGGTGTGCAGATTGTGGAGCAGGTTTGTACAGGTTTTTCAATCCACATGTGTTTCTCTCGTAGATGCGTAGCTGTCTGGTCGAAATGCTGACAGTGTATGGTACAGTTGAATTCGTCACAAACATTCTGGACACATTAACCGTTCTCGAATCGGCTGCTCCATTGCATACATCGGAACAGGTATTCGTCTCATGTGGCATTCTGTATTCTCACTGTTTTTGGTTCAGTATGGAATCACTGCCATGTGTTGCCACATTCATTACGTAGGCATGTTGTGTGTAAGGTTGCTACATGGTTTGGAATTTTGACAATTTCACGGCTCGCGGTATTATTTGATGAGCTGTCCGTTTTTGTCTCCAATATGTTTTTTTCGCGACTGCCGTGTCGAGCTAGTATGAAACAACCACAAATAGGATAAGCCACAGCGAGCAGAAAGCCAAGTGGTGTTGTTCGAAAAGTGTAAGTTTCTAGACTATCACCTCAAAGGATGAACGACCAGAAACCAGTGTGAAATAATTACAGATGCCTTATGAATCATTGGCTCTTACTCTCCTTGGCTGACATCAAGCGGCATTTTCCGTGATGTTCCAGTATCCGAAGTACGTCGAGTTATTTACTGGTGTTCTGTTTAGCTCACTACTGTATGATCTGGGTACATATATTCAGCAGGGTGTAGAGCGGCCCAAATAAGTCGGTTCGCTTAGTGTGATTCTGGCGATCCTGGAGGTAGATTATGCCGAGTCAAACGAACGGTTTCAGTGGAGCCGAATGCTAGATAAAAGACAAAAGCTAAAGAAGTTTTTACGAATCTGATGCGTTGTTCCACGGTAAAAGTGCCGGAAGAAGGATTGGGGTATTTTAGACCTAGTGAGTCAATTATCACATGGTTGATTGCCGGCCGACTCACATGGTCAAAGTCAGCGTTCCTCTAAAAGCACGCCAGCATCTTGTCAAGTCATTACTTTCTTTACTTACCCTAGCGAACTTCATATTTGATACCCAGTTGAGTGAGCGAAATATCATGATGTGGTTTACGAAGTGTATGACATGAACAGCTTGACGACCCCTTCATAGATTTTAATACTTTTTATGACGACCTAACGGACTCTGTATAGAATTATGGATCATGTTCAGCGCATCGGTACCGCCTGGTATCATACTCACCATGGCTTGACTTGGGCAAGAGTGTTTTTCTGTAGAGTGATGCGTTTCTTCTCAAGTCTACTGATACGAAAACAAGGCTTCTGGATCGAACTGCCAGGCTTTTAGGTTTAGCATTTATCATATCGGATGGTATCCTCATCGAAAACCTATGGAAAACACTAACATTACCAACTGGAAATAGATCTATCGATTGTTACCAAGCTTTTCCGAAAACTAACAAGTTGCTTATTGCGCATTTGAAGCACGATTGATAAAGCCTCCCAGGAGCATCTGTGCTAAAGATGGCGGAGCAATTATCAATATCTTCTGAAATTCCTCTGGCCTATGTATATGGTGCATTCCACTTGGCAAAGCAGTGGATAATTTACAGCCATTCTGTCCACTTAAATGTTGTACACCATACTTGTGGTTGTTCATTTCACCGCCAAGTGGGTTATTTCCAGTATTTTCCGTTGTTTTCACACAATTCTACTGGACAGTATTTTTTCAGAAGACCTGGTGAATGAAGCCCTATACTACCATTTTAACTCTCCAGGTTCCGGTTCCACACGGACGCTGGTTCCCGGCCTCCATCCTGATAAACTATACACGTTTCACTGTAAAAGCCGTAAAAATAAACATGTAATTTAAGTTGGATCGCTCAGATGCGATATTTCCTTAGTGAATGACTGATATGTATTCCTGATTAAGCGCGAAGGTTCATTTGCTCTTACACCGATCAAGTCCAGACAGGAACAGTTGAAAAGCCATTTGAACCAACACACTGTTAATCACAAACTCAGACCTTCCATTCTGGAATTTCACATTGTTCAAAACCGCACAAACTGCAGGATGAGACAACAGTAAATGTAATGAGACATTATGCGAGATGATATAAACCGATGGCATCCGGAACTGCCATACACTTTGCCTTCGTTGAGTAGTTTTTCAGCGCACATTGTGTCTTCCTCGTACTTGAACAAACAACCCGCAATACAACTGCAAACTAAGATGTTCGGGTAAGCGTAAAATTTGACTACTGATCAGCGCAACGTGCTAGGTCTCGAAATCTTTGAGTCATAATGCAGCTGGTCTGGTGCGACTGACCTCCATTTAAAGTTGCTTATCCGACTCACTTAATCTACCTTCAGGCACTTAAATTCAGTTAGGAACTCTTGCTGTTCTATAACATCCATCCTACCAAACCTCAATCCTTTGAACTTTCCTTTCGTATTGCATTTGGTGGAGCTATGTGACTACCTTTCTCCTGCCTGACTGAATCAATAATTCCAGGTGTGCAGTGCGTACAGTGTGATTGTCCATTCTGTCCGTATTCAAGAGGAAGTTGAGCCTCGCCTCAGTAACGGTGCGATATAAGACTAGAATCTACCCACGTCACTCTGCATTTGCACTCTAGTTATGTTACATCTTATGGCTACTCCATAGTGATTTCAAACGTTCACTGGAATCGCTAGGCATGCGGAAGATATTGGTCCATTATCATTTAAATCACTGGCTGTTTCCGAATCCATCATTTTAACCCAGCCCGTTTTTTGCCTTACAGTTGGATCTTCTACTCGGATATCTGTCAGACGAAAGGTCCATTGTCCGTCAGAAAGCACTACGGGACCTTGGAACTTTGGCGCGCAATGTGCCACATCACTGGGAACGGAAGCATGTGACCGTAAGTTTAACCTTCCGTGTGTACTAATCAGTTGCCAACCAACTAGTCCATAACTGTTACCAAAAATACCCATGTAGCAAGTGCGAAATCGGTCTTTACTCTCGTCTGGAGACGATGCTTTTGTGCAGTCCCCCTCGTTAGTGGGATTTGGACCAGTTTGTGATGATCTGATGCACACATACATAAGCCCCCTAGATCGCAGTCTGGAAAAAGCAGTATTCTATGTTGTATGGGGTTAATCGATATATTTGAACCTCTCGGTCTTCATCTTTTTTATTTTTTGGTGTATAACGCGTGTTCCACGAAACCCGAGGACGAGTTGAGGTTCAGATGTAATATGTAAACTAAGGGTGCAAACTGAACTGAGCCCGTTTGAATTAGAGGATGAAGAAACCAAACTTTGGCATGATATGTTTAAGATGGAGCGTGAAATTTCAACGGGAAGCACACGTAAATATACACCTTAGGGACATTGACACACCAGTTACCACACGCAAACCTTTAGGGGAACCGCTCTTGGGTAGACATGAATTCTCGGGTACGAGTGACCTTCAATTCTGGCATCCCTTCAACTATTCTTGGAGGACCCTTACGATTACAGTGGGACTATTACCCCTGGCCCTAATAAGCAACCTTCCAGCATGACTAAAGTGTACTTATCAACAGAAAAAAACTTTTCAGAACTCAGTGACAAATATCTCATACAGAATTCTTACGTTGGTTGTGGTTAACGTCTATGGCTTCCGTTTCAAAATCCGCAATCCAAATCCCTTCGTGGGTGCCTTTATATTGACTGTCAGTCTCTTCTTGAAAACAATGTACATATATCGTTTCGGCAATAAAAAAATAGGGAGACTTTTTCTTTTCCAATGTTAGGTACTTTTAAACTACCCAAAACACATTTTTATCGCAGTTAAATGAAAAGCTACCACGTCTGTCCTACGACTATTCAAGCTCATTTTCAGAGAAACAGCAGAGAGGTAGTGAATTCTTCCATACGTACAGGCTATTGGTTCAGACCTGATCGCACGGTCACCAGAGTCGTGCTCACAAGTAGAAATCATAGGGGTTCGTTGGGCTTTCAGTAGTACAGCTGAGTGATTGTGTGGTTGGGTTGTTTGTGGCGTTTTCCTTTTCCATAAGAGCAGGGAGAGATTTCGTCGCTTGGTTCCAATTACTTGTACATTCTGGAGGTGTTTGTCTGTCATGACACCACCTGATGAGGTGTTGTTGGTAAAAAAAACAGCCCTTGCCTATCTCCGGTAATGCGCCTGTGGATTATTCGGGCAGTTATTGATGTTGAAGAAACGACCCATTTACACGTGAATTAGTTTGAACAAGAGTCATTCAAGATTCACGTGAACCTTTCGCTTGTAGTATCCCTCAGTAATTCAGCTGGTAATGGCTATCAGAGCGAAGTCCTTCCGCGCTCTTCCAGTAGGCAGCATTTCACGCGGTGGACCTTGGCCTCGACGCGTTCCGGCCTCGGCGTTCGGCCGAGTGTTTATTGCAATAAACCCAGGAGGGTTTATTTGGACCGATATCCGAGATATTGAAGTATCTTTCTTCCGTAATGATACTACACTTGTGATCGATATTGGGTGATGTTGCAACGGATGTACGGAACTCAGTTTTCTGACGCACTCTCCTTAGAAGCTTGTCCAACGGGAGGTTGTGACCTGTCACCATGTATTATTACGCATACTCTTTAATTCGACAAATACTCTCATTTGCACACGCTACGGCAGCGAAGCATCGGTGTTCAACACTGATGTCATGCTGTCGATGATGCTGATGATGATGATTTGCACACGAATTCGGTTTCTACAGAGGACTCAGCTGAATCCACCTGAACCTTCCGTTTATGATGGTCTCCTTCAGCTGAACGTACTGCGTCAGGCCGCCTTCTGTTTCAATTGGTACGATATTCGAGATATCGCAATGCATTGTGTAGACGTAACAGCTGGAAGAGACCACCATAGGTGAGAGATTCAGCTGGAATCAGTAGAGTTTCCTGTCAGAACTAAATTCGTGTGCAAATGAGATTATTTGTCAAATTCTGTCTAACTTGGGTTCAAGTAGAAAATAAGATTGACGAAATCTCGGGGACTGCACCTATCTGATGGCCCCCAAGACGGGCAAAATCGGTCGCCAATTGTCGAAGAGTCTTCAGCAACCTTTTGAATAGTCTGTTGGGTTTAGACATCTTTAACTGTTTGGCTGGCTGATAAGCAGCATTTCAGAAAGGATGTCCGAGTGTGACCTATCGCCTGTCCACTAACAACCACTGAAGCAAACGGTCTCAGAGAACGTTGTTTCTTAGGGGCGACTAGTGCACATGAAAATCGATGCGTCGAACGCTGCTGTCTCTGTCAGCAGTCTTGATGGAAGAATTTTGTAACTGAACCCGGCAAAACTCTCGAAGTTTCATTAGCCACTGATCAGCTCCATTAACGAATATCCTTCAGCGCCAGACAAAGTCATTTGTCTCCAGGTTTATGTTGGTTTGCATAATTGGTTTAACCAATTATGCAAATTTGTGTTTGCTGTGTGCGTTGAGAACTCCTTACTTTTGTCCGGGGTCATAGAAACCTTTAGCAAAAACTTTCTACTCCCAATCTATTTATTCAAGCTGTTTTCTCGTTCGCCTGTCATCGGACGGTGCACCATCTGTTCTTGTTTCTCTCCTTCAGAGACTCTGCCTACATTATATGTCATCATCTCAAGCTCCTGTCGAACAAGAAGAAGTGTTTCGAGTATTCTACCATCTTGCCTGTTCTTCTCAAGCAGTGGACTTGTTTGAATCTGGTTTAGAAGATTCAGGTATAGTTCTGTATTCTGATTTTGCCTTGGTTGATGTTTGCACATTATCTCAATTGCATGAGAGGACACCTCACCTTTCAGCTTGTACCGCAAAGATTGTTTTGGTTCACTTTCTCCCAAACAACTATGATGTTCTATTGTCGTTGTTGGTTTACACCGGTTAACTTGGAGGTATATTGTGTTAATTACCAGTGCGCGATGCCAAGCTCCTCAAGTACAATCGCATTTGACACCAGCACTCGCTGTGAACAAAACTGAAGTACGATTCACAAGATACTACCGTGGTTGGAATTGGGAAAGGAAACGAAATAACACGAAACAAAAGCTTTCTAAGGTTTCGGAGGCGCGTTGGTTTACTGTGGCGTTGGTGTGTTAACAGCGAAACAGCAGGAATGTGTAAGATGGAACATTGGGGTTTTTGTTTTTGGGTGCTGAGGATCAAAGCGTACTTGAAGGTTGCATCAGAAAGCTTACTAGGCCCTGCAGCTCTCGGTCAGAACCTCCAGGCTTGATCCAGTCCGAATCCGGAGCATACATAAGATGACGGAGATGCGCTGGAATATAAAGCCAGAGAAAACATTAGTTAGTTAATATCATTGATCAAACAAATTATTTTTCAGAATGGTACGATTTGCTTTAGTTGCGGACAGAGTCTGGTGGAAGCACCTGACCCCAACCGTATGGCGTTGAGATGAGCACTCCAAAAATTCTTCAGGACACTGTTTTTGTGAAAGGCATTGTAATTTCCAGCAGGCTTTCTTTTTGTCCTAATCATAACCAACCCTTCCACGCTGTCTTTTTTGGCTGTTTTTATTGTAATGTCATCTCTCACTCTCGGCAAAGATGCAAAAGGCTTTACTCAGTTAATTGGAACCTTAATCTTTATCCTATAGGCAGTTGCAATCTGATTGTGTATTAGTTTACAGTGAGAAAATAGACTTTTTCGCGCTTTAATTTTAACACTGTTTGGCTTAGGTCTAGTAAAATTCTATTGTTTTTACGGCTGCAGTAAACTAAGCCGAGGCGCGGGAATTTTCCACGCGGCCAATTTTACTGGTCGATTCCGCGACGAATCGTGTCCTTCATATTACATCATCAACCCAAGCTCAACTCTTCCGGACTAGTTCACTTTCATCTAACTGTCCTATACCTCCGGTTCGCGCAACTTACATGCGCTAAGTCTAGTCCACACAGCGTTTTTGGAGCTCAGCTTGAAGTCTATCCACTGATTGGTCGAGGTCGTTGAATGTGTAGACTCTTTAAAACCGTAAACTGTGTAGTCTATTTGTTCGTTTTCTGAAATGAACAACGGCCTGAGAGAAGTTTGAAAAATGGGCTTGCATGGATAAGGACAATTAGATAAGCAGCGTCGAATTTGAACCACGTTCTATGAACTTCACGTCTTTACCGCTGAGCTATCTTGACATAGGCACTCATTTTGTTTACAAGAGGTCAGTGTTGCACAGCTGCCATGGAGGACGATACAAAATTAATCGTTACTTGTTCCATATCTATGGTCACCCTAACTGATGTGAGGCTGTGTATCCCATTGTTGTTCCTCTTTGTTTTTTTATGTGCCCAATTTATTTGATCTCATCTTCCCTACCAGATCCCAAAGTCACAGACTGCGTCAGAGACGCTCTTCTCACCTTTCAAGTTACACGAGTGACGTTGAAAGCTATGCAGTTGGCTTGTAAGCTTACTCTACTTCAAACTGCATCCGATCTACCGTCCGAATGTGTTCTTCCACCTGGTCAGTTGATCTGTCTCTTATTCGCTCAGTTTCTGTCGAAATCATCCTCCTGTTCGGACAATGCAGAGTCGCCTTCTGAAAATGGACCCTGGTTTTTAACTTCCACCGATATCTCCCCCGAAGAACTTCGGGTGAGTACCGTTTGTTTATTGTCCTAGCCTCCTTCTACACCTACACCTTAAAGCCTTCAGCTAGGATGCCCATAGCCGCACTTGTTGTGTGCTACTCTGTCCTACCACTCTGCAGTCAGTGTGATGCCCTTGTCTCCTAGAGATATCTTGAGCTAACTCAGCGATTAAGGCGTGAACTTACTGACGAGGTCACTAATTTGAACCCAACCTTTGCATCTCGATTGCTCCTGATGATGATGACGGTGGTGCTGTCTAGGCTTTGGCAACCTGGCAGTATCTCAGCCCTCGGGTAGCGTAGCAGCTAGGCACCGAAAGGGTGTTACAGCTGAACGGTTATTATTACAGTTATTCCTGGCCTCCTGAACCCTAGCTTTCAGTATCGCCTTGTCTCAAAACAACTTGGTTCATTGGGATTGTATTAGGAAGAGAACCCTGTTTTTATACCACCCGTGCCATATGGTAGTCATGATTGCCTCAGACATCCGCTGCCCCCCAGATGAAGGCAGAAGTTGTGATGGAACTTTCCCAGCCCCGGCACCGAATCCAATAGGACTCCATTTGCTGACATCTTTAGCCACCTCTAGATGTAGCAGACATTTGGCACGTTTTCCCACCGGATGGTCAAATCACTATTTAAAAAAAAGATAATCGTTCAGTTGTAACACCCTTTCGGTGCCTAGCCGCCATGCTACCCGAAGGAAGCACGAGGGCTGGGATACTGTCAGGTTGCCCAAGCCTAGACAGGGGAAGTCGAGAGGTAGAGGTCGGGTTCGAACCACGGACCTTCCGGTCAGTAAATTCGCGCTCTAACCACTTGAGCCATCCCGCCTCCAAATCACTATTCAGAATGTTTCATTTCTATTGAGCCGCTTACCAACTGTCATCAACTGGACGGATCATTCTGAAGCTTAGAACAAACCAAAATTCAGTGAAAAAACTGACATTCAAAAGTAGTTGTGGTGTTACGCAACCTGAGATTTGTTCTGCATTTGACAGAAGTCATCCTTTCGAAATGCTTCTGCTTAAGGATGTCAGTAGTTGAAAGATTTGGTGTATCACCAAGACTGCCACAAGTCGCATGTAGCCGAGTCGCTCACAGTTGTTGCATTTCAGTCCGCGTTCCTTCAAAACCACCACGCCTGAGGACCTATGGCAAGCTTCCCCATGAATTCCCATCGAATTCTCATTGGCAAAACGTTTTTTCAACCTCTCATCCTCATTATTGCTTTCGTAATGAACTTTCCCGCACCTGTTTGTAATGCACTTCGATTCGAACTATTCTCCAAGTGCTTGTTTAAAGGCAAAGTGATGTCTCTACTTGTTAGCGTTAAAATCTACCGTTTGGCACACCATTCACTAGTTGTAGGTGGTGGCGATTGGACAGGAAAAGGAGTGTTCAAACGAGAATGTGAATTGGGATTCAAATAATCCCGCAACCATCTACACCCAATCAAAGGTTGTCCAGCTGGCTTCAGCTGTCCGTGACTCTACCTGACTGAGAATTCCTGGCAGGCGAGTCAGTCGATCGATGCAGTTGCTGTAATTAGTGGGTCATCGTTGGAGGCGTCTCGCAAACCATTCATATCACCCAAGCGTGAGCACATTTGCCCGTTCGGACGTGATAATTCATATCCGTCCAGCGTGCGCAGATGGAGTAGTGTTTATATGTTCATCTCGCATATCAGATGTTCGGATATGCGCTGTTACTGAGGTCTACTAAAAGCGAAACTCCAGTTCAGTGCTTCCTCCGTTTTGTGTGGGCTCACTAGAATAGTTGCGCCAGGGCAGGAGAAAGATTGTTCAGTCGGGAGTGGTATGAATGTGGATACCATTTATTGCTTCTTAGGTAAAAAAATGTAGCCACCATCACCTGAACAAACGAAGTAGTTTTCCGTTTGTCTTACAGTATGCCCAAGACATCGACAAGGTTGGGATTCTTCGGATCTTTGATACTGTTGGAAAGTAATGCATCTACAATAAATAACCTGATCATAGAGCTCGAGATAGCTCAGTGGTTAATGCGTGAACTTACTGTCCGGACTGTCCGTAGTTTAAACCCACCCTCTGCATCTCGACTGCTCTTGTGAACCCCACAATATCTCAGCCCTCGTGCTCCCTTTGTGTAGTGTGGCAGCTAGGTATCAAAAGGGTTTTACAGCTGAACGAGTATCATTTCATTACAATCTGGTCATATCCACAATACTACCACCTAGGTCCTGTACTTCACTGTTTGCCTTAAAAATTCGGCATGCGCTGGATCAAAATGATTCACAAGTGACTCGGTTGGTGAACTTGCTTTGAAGTCTTTGTAAGCAGTTTTGGTCGCAGCTATCTATCGAGCAAGATACATTGGTGCCTAGATATATTGAGATCGTATCTATTCGTGCGATCAAGAACCCTCTGCTACTACCTTCACATTTATCCCCAACATGCTCCCTGCCTGACAGAGGTGCTCACCACACCTTAAGGCCGGCACCCTTTCAGCAACATTAGTAAAGGTCCCCGACACGTAGCTGTTCTTGTATTTCTCTTCCTCTCGGCAAGCAGAACCATGATGGCTCGAAGCACCGTAGAATGGAAGCATTGGAGATTGTACCTCTAACGTATAGTTTTGCGTCACTTTAGAGTCGTCTTAGTTATCACTGAGGGTCATATCTGTCCTCTGGAACTAACCCCTTCCAGCTTAAATGCAGGGAATTGACTTTTCCTCATACTTTGCCATTATTTCTACCTTTCCCATTCAACAGCATACCTACTCGTTATTGGTTCAATTCTTCAGCGCTTACCCTGAATACGCACCCAATCTCTATAAACTGAGGTTGACTGACTTCGTCCAGTTAGGTAGGTCGGATGTTCCAAAGGTGGTGAGCCAGTTTTTTTCTTCGCACTGTCTAGTTGTATAACGGTTTTGCCTCATACGGTTTCTGCGGTGAGTTGTCAGTGAAGCCCGGGAGTTTAGCACTGTTGTTGTTTTCGATGGTGATGGATAACCTGGCCGTTCGACCTTTCGCCTCCCATCTCCGAAACTTCAAACTGGGTAGGCTGATACTATGAAAAGTTATTGGTGCTAATCGAGCTACCGGATCTCGTAATTACTTGGATGATTGCGCTAATGCTGGAAAATCACTTCATCCATGGCAACCTTGAGGTCAGCAACCGCATTTCACTAGGAGGTCAACAGTACGAACTGTCCCCGAAAATCTCATATGCTCCAGTCCACGGAAATCAATCACTTTAGCACGTTTGAGGACATTAGGTGTTTTTTGGTCTGGTCGAATCCAGTCATCAATCAGAACGAGACGCAGAAACGTGACTCGAGCGCCTCTAGTCTAGATTACGTATACGCTCACTGAGTCCCATGTACGAGTTTTTGGCTATGAATTTGTGTTTGACATGTCCGGTAGGCAGGCTCCCACGGAAGTAACAGTTTTGCAGCTCATTGTCATTCTACATGTTCAAGGTTCTGCTCAGCCTCACTGCGTGTGGCGTCCGACGCGCACTTGTTCAATGCGAAACTGCTTATATACATCTTGGACGCTGTTAGAAAACTCCCGTTTTGGATTACAGTGGATCAATAATTCTGGAAAAGCTGAATTAATGGTCATCGAATGCGCCTTTAATCAACTGGAGCAATATGCCGCCTCATGAGCACTTTTCACCGGTCTGAACAAGGATGCAAGGTCATACTCGGCCCACGGATGCAGCAGATCGTCTCTCTGATATTTGGAGCGCATTCACTGTAGGCGTCTGGCTAGGAGGGTGCTTCATCAAATGACGCTAAGATCACACCCGGTTCATACAAGCGGTTTTCAGACAGCTATAACGCCCATTGAGTGTACACCTCACACAAAAGAGCGTCTACATCCCGCTTCCTGGGTACGGAGACCGCCATTTTGAGAACCAAGTGAACACATTTGATTTTCACCTCTTTAGATTGTTTTTACTTGACCGGTCAGATACAAAGACGTTAGCAAAACAGTTCGAAAAGCAGTGTTGCATTCAGTCGATCGCGCTACCTTTTTGGTGATCTTTTCTGGGGTGCTCCAAACATCATCACAGTTCAATGCCCGTGGGTGCCTGAAAATCTGCGAACAGCTGGAAAATCAGCTAAGAGGTCCCTTTTTCGACACATTTTTACGCTCGAAGGTCACATTGTGGTTAAATCGTAGAGAGTGCGCCCATCTAGTACTTCTACCTTTAGCATTTAGTTCTAATGCTTTCGGTATTAGTTGTGTGTAGATATCATTTGGGAACATCAAAAATTTCGGTTTCGTACTTTTCTATCTGGAAATGAAGTATGAAAACACTAACTTGTAAACCTAGTCGGGTCGACAACTGCCGCGTCCCTGGATGGAGACCCTGGGAGCGAACTCACCAATGGTTAATGACACTGGTAGAAATGGCCCAATCGCGCAATCAGTGGCGCTCGTACATCAAAGCTATCGCGTTCAATGCGTGGCCACCTAGTTCCCGAACTAACTACATATACCATCTCCTCCAAGGCTTGGCTGTACGTCTCACTCCCGATTTCCGATGACCGAAGCTGTAGCAGCTAGAATCAGTGTGCCTATGATACACGGTTTATTTCTGGTAAATCGGTATGGTTGACTAACCTGGTTGGTTGCCACGAGATTAGTTCGGATCAATTGATGCACAGTTGTTCTTTGATAAACTTCTCGATGGGAATAGTAGTTGCCTTCTTTCCAGTAAGCATACGCGTCTTTCTCTCTGGTCGACTGCGAACACTTGAAGCGCCTTACCAGCTGTCTCATTGATGTCACTGGATGGTTCATACTTCCCTTAAGGTGTACGTAACGTTGAAAACTCCAAAATCCTAATCTTAAAAGGTCATCGACAAGCCTGTTTTTCTCCATAAATTTGCACAGATGGCGGTCCTCGTGGTGGCATTTTGTGCGAATTTCTCAGCACTCTGAAAACTCGCTTACCTTCACTATTCTGTGATCAGGCACCAACATTTCTGGCGCAGCTTTGCAATCGAGTATCGGAGAACAATAACAGTACGAGCGACATTGGTTCCATTCTATCTGCCAGCGGCCTCTTGTTTCAACTGAGCGAGCGTTCTATGTTATCGGCGAAGGATCAGGAATCATTCCTTTTGGCTGTTGCTCACTGCGTTTCGCGACCAGCAGCTTCTTCATCCCAGCTACCCACGTGGCTTGCATATCAGTTGGCTCGACAAGCAAATCGCTTTGGCCAACATGATCTTGCTGCCAGGATTTACACGAATCTTGTCCCGCTGGTACGCATATGTTTATCTTACCCCGTCCTTTTCCTCTACAGCGCGAACAATGCTTTACTCTTGTTGATCAGTGATGTAAGCGTCGCCGAACCGTTGCACTGGACTATTACTTATCGAAATAAACAGCATATATTAATTATGTCACAGCTCACAGTGTTGTAGTGTAACTTGTTCTAGATGAACCCAGTTCCAGAAAGCAGTAGTTTTTATGTTAGCGTTAAGCACGCCTACACCACTTTTACTTCGTCTAGCCCTATCAAAACCCTCTGTTGAACGTTGCCGTATAACTGTCACAAGTTTGATAAAAACTCATCGACAGTCCAACAACCCTTCCTGTATGGAACTATACCGCGATATCTCGAATATCGTATCAACTGAAACATGGGGCGGCCTCTGTGCAGCACATTCAACTGAAGAATCTCATAAACGAGAGATCCAGTTGAGTCTCGCGTGGAAACCAAATGGATTTGCGAATGAGTGTGTTTATCGAAATCAGTCCAATTTGGGTTCAAGTAGAAAATAAGGTTGACAGAAACTCGGGGACGGTGCCTACCTGATGAGCCCCAAGAAGGTTGAAACCGGTCGTGTGCTGTCGAAGAGTTTCCAGTAGCCTTGTGAGTAGTTTCCTTTGTGAAAATATACTGCGATTCCTTGAATCTCGTCACAACCGAAACATGAGGCTGACTTCGTGCAGCACATTCAGTTGAAGAATATCATAAACAAGAGATTCATTCGCGTCTCCCGTGAAAACCAAATTGATATGCGAATAAGTGTATTTGTCAAAATTACCGTCTTGCTGTTGCAAAACCGGGATTATTTTTGATCGCCCGGTTCAACCGAGCACCGTCCACGGTTTCTTTGTTCACTTCACACTTGAGTTGTTTGTGCCTGTCAAGCAAGCGAGAGAGTGATGCTTGCTTTTTAGTTGTGCAGATTAATATGAGTCAAGTGATGCTAAAAAGCCACAAATCTCCTTGTTAACCGTCCTCGCACACCACTGACTGCTTTTACATGCATTCCAACCTGAGACCTTCTCCATGATGCTTGAAATAGTTTACCTCCTCGCATTTTCTGGAGTGGAAATGAAACGATTCGGCCGTTTCATATGTAAGCAGTTCTCAAGGAGCAGTACATATCAAAACAAAACTGTAGGTAAAAAAGAGAACAGGTCAGCTTTCTTCAAATTAAGGAGGTTTTTTCAGTCCACTATTTTTCCGAGGTGGATCAGTTTTTCAGGATTGTACCTCTTCCTATTTACTTTTCGCATGGATGGATGGTGACGGACTATTTTGCACATTGGTGGTTTGCATATCAGTACCATTTTTGACAAAGTATATCAGCATGGTTGGAAAGGCTATGGAAGTCCGGTCGGGTTGGAAAACTTATCAGATTAGTGAAACCTAATGTCCGGTTCATCAGTATGACCGATGATACGTTTCAGATAATTTTCGGCTACTCACCATAACGATGACGCACAATTTATTTCTGTACCCAAAAAGACCCTAACGGAACGAACGAACTACTGGCTTGTGGGTTTGTCCGAGTTCAGTCGTGCGGAAGCTCAGCTCGTTACTTTATCTCGATGTATCGCGGAGGAAAACGAGATCACTCACGTTCTGGACTCCAAATTTCAACGTTGGGTGGATGATCTAATCGAAGGACTTCGTAATGCAGCTGACTCCATGTTGAAAGCCCGCACATCACTTTTGGTGAGTTTTCCTCGTTTTTCCTTATCATCATACTGCTGAGAAAAGGTGTTTGCTTTCAGTGGAACCTCTCACAAGGGGACATTTCTTGTTCAAAAGACTGAGTTGTTGGTACCAGATTTGGCGGCGTGCAATTGTGTCCGTACTGGCGGAAATAAATACTGTCCTTCTGTTCTTCAAACTCTCTGGGCCTTTGCCATGTGAAAGCGAATGGTAATATGTGATTAACCGCGACTGGTTAGTGAATCCGGTCCAAGTCGTCGTCATGTGAACCATTCTTACCGATAATAAACTTGCCTGATAATGGCGTAGTGTTTGATATGTATTGCCTTGCACTATTTGTTCAAAAAGGTGCATGTGGAATGTTCGACCACACTGCTGCTCTGTTCCATGTTCACATGATTATTTAACCTGAAATGCGACCAACCAAACCACTTAGGTCTCAATCCGAGCTGACGATTGTTCTCTTGTGGTGTGATTCACTAACTAACCTTACGTAGTATGAGGCACCGTGATGATTATAAACTTTCGCGCTGTACGTCTTTTGAGACAGTGAACAAAACATGCTTGGCGGCGCTGTGTCCACGGCAGAAGGATTTCCTCGTACGCTGTATTGGATGTGATCCCAAATTTCGTCACCAACTAATGTGGATGGTTATACTTTTCACCTATGAGTTGAAAAGTCATACCATGCTGGTTTATTAGAGACGTATTCCAGGGTTGCGAACGCACTTGTGCGTTAAGTTGAGGACTGCTGTTCATTCGGATGCTAATCGTTTACCTTACTTTCATATCATTTTGTGTTCTAGTGTGTCGGCGGTCCGGAAAATCGCTGGTTCCAAGCCGAATACGTTGGAATTCGTAGCAGTCTTTGTTTGAGTCTGGCCGAACTCTGCATAAGCGCCAACTTTTTCACACATGTAGGTGTGCGGTCCTTCGCCATCGAGGAGATCAATGGCAACAGCAGTTCACAGCCCACTCCCAAGCCCCTTCATGCTACTCCTGTTTGGGTTAGTTTACACCGAATTTGAACAACAAACAGTCATTTTCTCCTCGAATTGTTCTGTGGCCCATGTTTTTCAGCTTCCTTGAGCGGTATTCATTTAATCTTGCATACCTCTTCATTTAAGTGGAACACTGTTTCTGCGGGTTTTCCAACACAACGAAAGAACACCCCAGGATTATGATCAAACAACATGTAATAACATCCGAGTTGAAGAGAAATATGAAGTTTTGACGAAAAGATTACATTTATTCGCAAACCACTACTCTCTGAATGCGACTTGATTTGTGTTTAAAAAGACTTAAGCTTACTTCATCTGCCCGAAAGCTGTATGAATACCTATGTAGGCCTTATCCAGTGATCCATAAGATTCGCCTTTGTAGCACTAGTCACTGTCTGTTCCAGTTAGGAGTACGTTGTTTTATCGGTTTTCTGCGTGGAGCTTCTGGTACTTGGAGGGAAAGTAGAAGAGTCTTTCATTGGAAAAAACAGCTTGAAAAATCTTCGAAGTTAGTGGTTTGAATAAGTGTTTTGATTCGTATGTTTTTGTGCTTCCTGACTAACCACGTGCGATTGTGTTTTGGAATGAAATAAATATGATAGTAAGTTATTTTTGAATAGGTCTTCGTAGAATGTGGCGCGGAGTTCTTTACATAGTTCACACGGTATCCTTAATTAATCTTCAGATTTGAATCACTGATGTTTACTACGTCTCACCTCAGTCAACATGCAGTGACTCCTCAAAGAGGGGGAGACTACTCACCGGCTTTGCTTTATTCTGGTCGTTGGTCTGACCTATCCGTTTCCTGTACCCGGTTTGATTGATGTGTCTGCTTTGAATATCTGTGTATTACGTGCGTTGGACGGGCGCTTGTGTAATCATTCGGGACTTCACGGAAAGTGCTTGGGTATTCCCTCCCATCAGAACGAAATTGTCTTGTGGTCTGTTCACATCAATGTTGTCCTCTCCGTGAACTGCCGTTGAAGGTGCGTAGTGAGTTGAATACTAGGCTGGATACACTAAGCTAGTCACATTGCTGTTCAGTGAAGAGATTTCAACCTCGAATAAACGGAACCTTCAACCCCGTTGAAAGGGCTGTTTAGATAAAAATGTTATGGTGAAATTTTCCAGATGGGTATATAAATTTTAGCTTCGGCTTATCCAGCTATTACAAAAGATTGGACAAACTCGACAAGAATTAAGTCCTAATTAGGATCGTTTTGGCGCGTTCACATTCCACTGTATTTCCTTATCAGTGCAGTACAAACCGCACTATTTACCAACACCTCAAAGAAGGCTCAACCTGGTCACTCTGTTTTTGTTGCACTTTATTGGACGATTATCGTAGTTTTGTTTGCGAGCCCCCTGTTCTTCATGTGTTTCAATCCCTTTTTCAGGTAAAACGCCAGTTGTCCATGTGGTGTGACCTTGACGGGCGTCTCGCATCACTGCGGGCTCAATGTCTTGATGCCGACCAAACTACACACACACATTTGATCGCGTATCCTTTTCCCGTCACTTTTCATCTTTTATTCGCCCTCACTAATCGTGTCGATTTTTTGCTGCTGTTGAGGCTTGAGTTCCGATTTTCTCGTCTGCATTGTGTCTCTTGTGGTTTCTGTGCCGCCGAAAAATCATCCTTAACTCCATACCCTCAATTGTAGTATAAACCAGTTGGTCGGCTTCTTCATCCGCCTGCTTGAATCTATTGATTCAGTCTACAAATCTGACAAGTGAGTTATCACTGCTTCCTGTTAGACCCTCGCAATCAAATAATGTCGAACATTATATCTATTAGAGAGATGACCAGACTATGATTTTAGGACCATTCATCAGTTGTTGGGGCTCTGGGCATCAGTGCTGGGAATCCTGATATCGTGTGTACAAAGGGACTCCTGAAGCAGGCATACTCTTCCTGATTTTTCACACGTTCACTTGAGTTTTTTCTGTTCAGCATAAAAGATTTACATCATCTCGCCTCCTATGGACTGGCATCCGTTTCCTCATTCGCCTGTCACATCCAGTGATGTCGGTAAACTACCGACATAAATTAGTTGTTGTCACGTGGTTTGCGCTGAGCCCCTGCGTGTCTGAACCCTCGACTATCTGAAAACTCGAGGGAATAGGACCGGATGGTGTACAGGAAGGGCCACCGACTTGCTCAGCTGACGTTCTTTGGTTGCCAAATCAGATGAGGGCAACCAAACATTTGAAATCCACTGTGTGTAGGTCCTGTGGTCTACAACATACGACCCACTCGATGCAGGTACATATGGGTAGTATTGGTCAGAATTATGTTTGGCCTCTGTAATGGAGTTCACAGAAAATCACTTCTAGCGCCGTTATAGGGGTAACGCTTCTGAAAATCCAATGCGGTGAGAACATCTTTAAATTTCGGTTTAAATAACTCTGTACCAGCTCAGGTCAGATGGAGAAGTCTGTTCTTTAATGTGGGGTCGCCATTCTTGAAGAACTCAGCTTCAATCATGTCCTCCGCAGCTGCTTTTCCACGTTTCAGCCGCATATTTGCTTGAAGTATCTATTCAATAGCTGTAAGAATGTTGGGTGACTGTTTTGTTGCCCTTTAGAGTAGTGTCTCCACTGCGGCCCAATCAACGCCTGTGATTCCGCCCCAAGGGTTTGTTGATTAACTTGCACTTATGTTTCTGAAGCTGATCTCTGCTCCAATCCCGTATCAATATACAATGTCTGAGCTGGCTTAGTGTTTTGTCTCATAGATGGCATTCTAGACTCATAACGTTCGACACCACTTTGCTCAATCTGTTCACTTCGTTTTCTCCGTTATTCATCCTTGATGAGGTTCAGTTGTTTAGTCAGATAACTTCGAGCACCGTTTAGCCTTTACTTCATTATCCCATTGCCCGACCGGGAAAAAGAAGCAGCAGTCGCTCTGTTCCTTTCATTTATCAATTGCTTCTTGTGTTGCATGTTATTTTCAGACTAAATCTGACGTTATTTTAGTGGTGCAAAGTTAGTGGGTAGTCCCTAATTTAAGCAGGCTCTCACCGTTAGCGTTTCTGTTCACGATAACTCATGGCAACATAAGACGACTCCAATTAACCAACATGTTCAAGTCTCCCGGAAGTAGGAGGTCGCCCTTTCTTGGAAGTGACTTACAAAGACTATCAACTTCGGTGTCGAATTTGTCCTGTTCGTTCTCCGATGAACATGTCGTTCGGGTAAATGGGCTGATTACCTTCACATAAATTTGACTAGTTCGACAGGGTTCTAAACCTAAGATCAGTAGCTAGCTGTACCACAACGAATATAAACAGCCACATCAGTAAACTGACTCCAACATAAGACTTAGTTTTGAGTGGTGAGGATAACGTCGGAGACCGTTTACTGCCTTGCTCGTCTCATCGAGAAATGTGTACACCAACCAGCCAATCAAATTCCCCATTCTCGCTCTGGTAGGGTTCAAGTTCATTTCATAGTTTTTCTGATCCCTTATAAATTTCGATCACTGGGCGCACTTAATACCAGTTTTGGTGCACATGTCCACACGTGTTTTCCTTTCTCTAACCCTGTTGAAAAAAACATTCCCGAGTGTCCTGGCTGCCTAAACTTTCGTATCACCACTACCTCAGAGAATCAGATCTCATTTATTCCCTACTAATGAGGCCACCAATGGTGATCAAACCACAGTACTATTCATTTTCAAGGTGATCATTGGGCGGCCACGACTCACTTAAACGTCCGCGCAACTGACCAATGCGGTTACGTTCACGTGCACCACAATATAGACTTTTTTGGGTATCAATGTAACTTTGAGTAGTTTCTGGTGAAATTCCTCTTCCTCTCCTTCCACGAATTTCTCGAGTCCCAGCTTCATTTAATCCCCCAACTGTTCTACAAACATCTTTCCACACGAGACTACGTGAGGTGAATTCCGTGGATGAACGATCACTGCCGTCATTTGCTCTTTGAGTAAGAGTTTGTCACGCTGTTGGTTAGCTGCTCCTGGCCTTAGCAGTTTAGTCTTCAACCACTAGCCGGGTGGTTTTGAGTTCGACTTTCCCTGGACGTTCGTGGGATGCGCACTGCTGATGATTCCCGATAAGGATAAAACATCTGCATAGTGCTTTTCGGGTGCTGGGTACCTACCGACGTCACCTACAGGACGAAAACTCGATTGGCAAACGTCCGTGTTCCCCAATACACGGCTACACACTCGAACGTACCCTCGGATTAGTAAAAATACGCTGTAAGTAGCAGGCTGGTTCCGAAGTTTCAACAGTAGATATTATCTTGCAAGTGAAGTCAATCCATTCAGAAGGGTTGAGGAAAACTGCGAGCTGCTGCATCCTTAGTGGTAGCATCAGCAGTGCGTATCTTACAAATCGTACTACTATTGTACTACGTTTTATTTTTTCCAACGTAGACAAGGGCCGTTGTATGGGTTTAGTGTGGTTCGCTTCCCTTCCTATGGTTATTTTCCAGTAGAAGCTTACCTTTAAAATACCTCAAGTTTTCCACCGGACTCCGCCCTAGCTTTGCCAAAATACAACTTAGTTGTAAGGCCCTTGAACAGATGATGTTTCGTTAAGCAGATGTTTCCGGCCAACTAGTGCTTTCTTTTGCTCCCTTTTTCAGCTGCCAACTTTTGCTTTCGTCTGTTGGCCTACCCACTCAGTCACCTCGAGCCGACCCTTTCATCACTGTTTTGCCAGAACTTCACAAAATTACACAACTTTATTCGAAGTCCAGTCCAAACCCGCCATCCAAATTAGCTTGGATACCATTTCTTGTTCTCCGTGTTGCACAGGTGGCCTCACACTGGCCACGATTTTTCTTTCAGCGACTTCAGACAACAAATGTACGCCTGGTTCTCCTCCCTAAGGCTGGCAGTGGTCCAGACGATGTGCTGACCATCAACAATGAGGTGGGACACATGGTGCAAGTGATGGGTGTTGTGCAGCAACGCAGTCGGTTGCCAAACAATCAAGTTGCATGTCGCGTAACGGCAGTCCAAGTTGAACTCACTGTCATGGAGGCAACTGCGGAAGGTCATCATCGATTGATTCGGCAACATTGTAGCGGAAATCGACCTGGGCTAGTATTTTTCGCGCAAAGGTCTGCCCAACTCCAGCGTGATTACTTTCATTGTGAATTCTGTGTCCGCTTCCATGGTCATGCGCAGCCAAAGACCGGTACATCTCAACAGCAGAGACCACCGGACAAACTCTACTCCATCAGAGCGACTCCGATACTCTTGGACGCCTCGGGTGCACGCTGGCGCCTCACCCGGGCATCGGGTGCGCCGAAGGAAACAGCACTTGTTCGCGTGGAAACATTACACAGTAATCAGACCGGTATCCTCTCTTCCTCCACAAACCAAGTGGACCAATCAGACAACAATACTCCCATCAGCGCCAGTTAATCGATGTACAATGAGGGAATAGATTTCTGTTTTCTATCGTGTATATTTTGATGAACAACCTTTCCCTTGTCCATTCATTTCGTTTACTTTCCGTGCCGTAGAGCGGCGTTTTCACTTTTCGTATATTGGAAGGCTTAGACATCTCACATGGAAAGTGTTTCGTATACAGTCGTTGAAGTCGGAGGGCGGATGGTGAGCTGGGTTGCAGCCGACAGTTAACGATGAATAGAGGCTGCTCCTTTTGATGACCTCACTTTCAATAATGCATCATGGTGATACATCCGCGTCGCTTTCAGAGGACGGTGATGAATTCTCTGGAGATACGGAAGCATGAAAAAGTGTTTAATGCGATTGGCATAGTAGTTGACTGAGTGAACGTAGATTTTCAGAGTTCGTTTTAATAAGTTACAAGCTCAGAAAGAGGAAAAGTGTTTAATGCGATTGGCATAGTAATTGACCGAGTGAACGTAGATTTTCAGAGTGCGTTTTAATAAGTTACAAGCTCAGAAAGAGGAATGTACCGCACACCTAGACGATGTTGGTCTGGATATAGACTTTACGGAAGGATTCCGTCAATTTTTTTAAAAAAAAGTTCACTGGAAGAATCGGTCTTTTTGGGAAAAAATTAAAAAATAGTCCAGCTGTAACACCCCTTCGGCACCCAGCTGCCACGCCACCCGAAGGAAGCATGAGTGCCGAGATACTGCCAGTTTGCCCCCGGCCTAGACAACAGCAGTCGAGATGTAGGGATTGGGTTCGAACCACGGACCTTGTGCTCAGTAGATTCCTACCTTAACCACTGAGCCATCTCGAGTTCTCCTTATAAGGGTGTTGCCTTTATATAGGGAACCTTATGGGGGGCGATGATATAATGGTTTGTAACTCTTCAACGAATAACCGGCGTTCGTGAATTTAAGAGGTCACGTTTTTGCTGTAATTAAATCCTTCAAGGCGGTAAAATGGTCGCGCTGAGCCACATATTCGTTTTGAACGACGGATAATAGATAGGATTTTGTTGGATTGTCAACCTTAGGAACCAATTCTTGATTTTCTCTCATCATGCTTTGTGTAAGTCGTTTACAGACTGATCCGTCCGGTATGTAGATCACCATTCTGACTGCACACAGCACCAACCTCATCTTCAGAGACAGCAAAGAATCTGGATATCCACCATCTCAACGACTGCAGTTGGTGCATACGTGAGGGAAATTCAAGGATAACTTGATGTGAAGTAAGGGTGTCCAGAAAGGCTTCCAACTTCTGGCGTGAAATTCGCAGTGTTTGGCGCTACAACTCTCGGGACATCTTGATCTTTAGTTATCTGGAGCGTTTCTATCGAGACATCTTTTGACAAAATGCTGAGGTACCGTAACATGAAAAATGAGTCGTTCTTTTCTAGTCTCAGCTTAGTAGATCAAGGATGCCAGAACCAGAAGAGAACTGTTCAACCGATAGCAGTGTGCATATGAATTCCACGAACAAAAGCTTTTTCGCAGTAGATCCATGTGCATGCTATTTTGTGGCAAGAGAGAAAACCAAGGAAAGCTTGTAACCACTGCTGTGTTGGTTCGAACGTTAACCCGAAAGCAAACTCCTGGTGTTATTCTAATTGATTTCGCTAAAACTAATGCGTCTTAAAGGAGTTGTCCCCGTAGTGACTGTTCGTGGACGATACAGGTGGCCCTTTGTGGGAGGGTTGATCAATACATTTCCACTAATATGGGATAGGGTCAAAATAATACTGGACTAGTCCGATTGTTCGTATTATTATCAAAAGGCACGTGTTTGATTATTTGCTCACACGGTCAATGAAGTGTGTTCTCAACCCCGGAGACAATTTGGATCGTACGCCGTGGTTATGCTATGTTCGGAAGATCCACTGTGTTTAAAAATTGGCTTTTACCGTGATCACAACACAATTTTGAACCGACGGAAAACGCATTTGGGGATATATTCGTACGTAGTAAGCAAGGAAGATCCTGAAAGCATTGCACTTTGTCACAAAACCAATAAACCGGGCAATAGAAATTGACCTAATCTACGTACCATTACGGGCAAAGGATCGTCCAGTTATTCAGATAGATCAGAGAACCAAAACGTTAATCGATAGGCATCATAACCAAACAACCGATAGGACAGGTGAGTCGTAGACTTCAAAGTTCATCAAGCCAAGTCAATTTAAAAGTATATGCCTTCAGTACGAGCGAGATGGCTCAAGTGGTTAGAGCGCGAATTTGCTGACCGGAAGGTCCGTGGTTCGAACCCGACCTCTGCCTCTCGACTTCCCCTGTCTAGGCTTGGGCAACCTGACAGTATCCCAGCCCTCGTGCCTCCTTCGGTTGACATGGCAGCTAGGCACCGGAAGGGTGTTACAGCTGAGCGCATTCCATGCCTTCAGTATCGATTTTCACTCAATCTTTGATTTTATGGATAAGTGCTGAAAATGAAAAAATATCCTGTCGTGCGAAGGCGATGCATACAGTGACAGTATGGATCCACTGGCCCTCAGAAAATACGTTTTGAGAGACTGAGTTAGTTCACTTTGATCCACGTCTGTTTGAGAGACTTTCTTTCGAATCTTGGACGACAGGTCCCAGAACCTACTGATAATCAACTCTGGTACTCTCTCTTTGATGGGGTCGTCTGTTTTGTACAAGGTCCAAGTGTGATAAATCATCTATTCGTTAGTTTGGGAGGTATTGCATTGATCCATGACGAATTTTTCTAAATTTGTGGCCCAAATATGATTCCTAGAATCGATTGCAAGATGATTTCTCTGACGAATTTTTCCAAATTTGTGACCTAAATATTATTCCTAGAATCGATTGCAAGATGATTTCTTCGGGTACGGTCGCTACGCCGTAGGGATGAATAACTCGGAGGATGAGCATGCCCGAGAAGACACATTTATTGATTAGTACTGGGGGATCCATGGAGGTTTTTTCCACTTTAAATTCTTCCTTGGTAATATCCCGCATAAATCGGTCATAACTTCTCATTTTATTTTGGTCAATCTTCGATTCTCAAATATTCCTCTAAATCGGCACAATGGGCTGGTTTCCACGGCATTAACGCGTCTGTTTGTCTACGAGTCGCACCGCATGCGTGTATTATTCCGTACTCGGTATTCGACCGTGATGCAGGCTTCCCCGGGCTACTTGCTTTTGGCTGTCGGTAAGAGTCGTACACTCCTGTCGCGTCTGTTTGAGTTTCAGAAATTTGTCGTGGGTTCGGAGTGTTATATTGGGAACATGGTCAATAATGGGCAAATGGTTTCCACTAGGTGAGGTAGTCAAAACGAAACTACTCCTAATTTCCGCCATCTAGGATCTGTCGGTAACCATCGTCTTTGTATAAACTATACAAGTTTGTTTAAATTCACAAGTACTATCTTTGTGACTCAAGCCAGCACACAATAAAGGGTAGAGACTAATGGCAGGAAGATGATCATTCTCCTCGAAATAGCTTTCTGTCTGGGAGCCCTCATGACTAAAGTTCCAAGTTTGCTTTTGGTGGAACTGTGGCTGAGCAACACTGTCAGGTGTTCCTTTGATAATTCCCCAGCCCTTCATTATACGACTTACGCTTGATGCAACTTGAAAATGGACCTTATGAGTAGTGTTCTGGCATAAAAACGGATTTTTCCATCCCACTACGTTATATGCAGTTGCTTTTTAATGAAATTCAGTTTTCATAAGGTAGTTTACCTACCCCATCAGATAAAATTTGGCCTGGCTGGTAGAATGAAACCATAATCCTGCGAGCTGGCCGTGAGGCCGACGTAGTATTTGGCGTCTTCACGTCCCCATTTTTCTCCCGCAGAAGTGTGCTAGAATCTGCAGTGATTTTGGTACGGATTCCAATGAATCCCGGGTTCTTCGCGTCTCACAAATATCTCTTTAGTTCTCCGAGTTCTGATTTTCGGATGGTCCGTGATTTCATTTCCGCCAGTAAGAGTATTTCAGATCTAAGATTTGCTGCTTTGCGATATATGGTGTGTGGAACCAACATCGTTCAAACTCATCCGAGTTTCATTTATCGGAATGCTTCACGAACATGGTGATTTAGCGTATCCGGAAGATGATATGCGGAATCCCAAGCCAAGAATTGTGAGAGATTCATCAATCAAATGCTAGTGTCCATTTCTCGAAATATAGGTAGCTCGGGAGTGTTTACTGGTGGCTGCGTGTTTGCACTGGTGGTGTCCATTGCAAACCTGTTATAACCAACTGCTGTCCCTCCTCCAATGCCTTAGTGTCGGAAAAAGACTAGGCAGCAAGGAACACAGCAGCTTTATTGCGAACAAGCGAGGGCATCCCGGTATTTGAAGCGCATTTTCGAACTTGCACCCAGGCTGTCCGATCGGCGTTGGGTGAACGCTAGTCGTCGTCGGCCGTTTATACTATGACATGCCTGAGCACTCATCATCGTCGGCCGTTGCTGTATCGACTGACTGCTTGAGCGTTCAGTCGGCAGCTGTCTTTTCTGGCCCAGGTGCTTGATCTCTGCTGCGATTTTGGTCGGGTTCGGGTTTCTCAGTAGGTTTCGGGCACTCTGGGATTATTTCCAGGAATTTGAGCTTCCTGACAAAACTCCTAGTCAGAAGTTGCCAAACTCGGATGACTACTTAAAACATCCAAATTTAGGAACAGTCATTTGTATCAGCCACAAAAACACATTCAGAACTTACTAGTGGTAGTGCAGCAGTCTTCGGTGCTGATTTTTACGTATCGCCCTACATGCATACCATTTGTTTATTGGCTACATTTCACAAGGCGTGCCTTGCCGAGTGCATACAAAACCATGCTAGGCGGAAGGGACGGCACTCGTACGCAGTAACCTTTCTCTTGCTTGGTGTTTCTATTAGATGGGGAAAAAACAATCGCTGTTTCACGCCCCCAACATGTGACTTTAGCCGTTCAGTGCAGTGATAAAACGATCAATACATCCGCAGAATGTCGTGATAAAAGTATATCGTAGTAATTGTACGCAGGAAGCTAATTACCATCACATATCAGAAAAGAGCAAAAACACGAGCACTATCAACCTCGGTGCCGAAAATTTGGTAATACTCTGTCTTTATGCACATAGATTAACAGGAAAGAATTTCATGCCTCCTAATCGACGAACAATGGAACGACGGAGAACGGTAGGTATTCAAAGCCCAGCAACACTGACAACGTGTGAGACTTGGTCACTAACTTTCGGTTACGAAAAATAACCCACCGCCCCAATTACTTACCTCGCCGAAAAGGCTGGTATTGATCCTAAAGGTAAAAAATCTGGAATAACCATTAAGTCCGGCGATAAATATTCAAATAGCTTCATCAATTAAGCTACTGAGATACCGCAAGTAATTTATCAGTAATCCTTTCGTTACATCGAATGCGGCTGCAGCACCCGAAACGCGGGGATTTCTGGTCCCAAAAGTGTTCCAGGAATGTTTGAGACCCACCTTACCAGGTATTTATAAAAATTGCACTTTACCTAGTTGATTTCGAAACCAAAAAGCAAGAATATCCATACTTTGTTGTATCATAAACCGCAATGCTCGAGCAGCCGTACGGGAGAAATAATTGTGGTCCCAAACAATATAGGAAACAAGTTCAGAAATCTTGAACAAACTATCAATTAATTCACTAAGGTTCCTATTAGACGCAGAGGACTAAGAATCCAAGATTCCAATGGATAAAGAGAGAAATTCCGTAGCCACAGAGTGAAGCTTAAGTTCCTTTCAGAAAATTTTTTCGAGGCATTGCAGAAATAACATGGAACTTATGCAAAAATGCAATCAAGGGACCTAGTCGTCAGCCACTCAGCAACCACGAATAAGCGCAGTTGGAATTAAAATGCGCACTATAAAAGCGGTTTAAATTAACCCCGTTGAAATGGGGATGTGTGGAGGCAATCTTTCAGTCCCCTAAAACACTAGGCTTCACACGTGCAGATTTTTGCCTCTGGTAGTTCACTAGTTTTTAGGGCTTTTGGGTGTACTTCTAAGCATCAGGTGGGCACTGCTGTCAGTTACTGTCAACCTACCACATAAAACATAGTGTCACCTTACTTACTGGCCGTAAGTGGACTTGTAAAAACTACCTTTTCAATGTCCACAGATAACCCAGCAATACTCCAGTGATGTCCTTCGTCAAATCTGGTCATGAAAGCAAGCAATCATTCGGAAGTGTATCTTATTTCGTCCCTAAATCAAACAATGTTCTCACTTCCCCTGGTTGGCGCGAATTAAAGACAATCACGAAGTGACTGGACCTTACCGCAGTGTGACGGTTTATGCACCACCGTAGCCCATTAGGCTGTAAGGGGGAGTGTACCAGTGGCCTTTTATATCAGAGTGGTCAGTGCGTATAGGTCTGACTAACAGTCTCCTGGTCCTGCAGGTTTGAGGTTGTAACATATATGGCGACTTGCTCCTTAAAAATTTGAACATCTCTGACGGTAGTACATCAACCTCCGTTGCTTTGCTTTTGAGCCAAAAGACTCAAGAATCCTAGTAGCCCTCCAGTCTGGACCTGGGCGCCCTGGCGGTATTCAACCTTACGTATAACGATGAGGTGTGCATTTAAAAATGACCTCACGCCACTCCGGGTGTCAGATGAAGTCTTCAGATGGATTACATTATTTGTTGCACACATCAGGGTGGGATGCCTCTCTTCTTTCTTCTCCATATATTTGTTCTTTTCCCCCTCTTCATTCCGTTTCCGGTGACATCTCCGTAGGCCTATTCTTAGGGTCGGACAGTTCCTTTCGCCGCCCACTGCCGTTCGCTGCGATGTCTACGGTTAACTCGGCCAACATAACCACAGGCACTTTGAAGTTTTTCTTCAAACCCCGTTGCTCATTTCACCTGGCAGCCTTTAACGTTCGTACTCTGAAACACGGTGGACAGTAGGCTGCTCCTGCATGTATGCTGAACTTGCTTTCTAGTGGTGTGTGCCGTCTGTTTGAAACAAGGATTCAAGACCCAGGTCTGGTTGTTAAAACAATCTTTCCACCAGTTTCCTCTCGCTTCCTGTTTGGTAGTTCTGGTGATCCAGAAACCGGTGAGACGAGCTCTGCTGAGGTTGACATTGTTCTGAGCCACCGAGCTGAAGTGTCTCTGCTTTAATTGTTGCTCGACACTAGATAATTGTGTGCAATTCGTTTGCCATCTTCTGCGAGATTGTCCCCCGTAGATCTAGTACTCTCAAAGGCTATTTTTACGACACTTTGAGCACCTTGTTGTGGCAGGCTAAGAGCTCAGATATTGATGTGGTTTTCGAGGATATGATTGGGCAAGTAGACAGACTTAGCGCTGGTAAGGCTCAGTTGGGTTATCGTCTCGGGCACGTAAAACAGTGAAAGTTGGCTGCAGTTATATGCTGATCCTAGACTTTCTGTGAAGCACTAACTTCCAAAACAACCGAAGCCGCTTGGCCACATGGGGCGCTACTTCCAATGGAGATAAATCACATCCTTATTACTTATGAGTCTCGTGGTTCACGTACTGGCATTTGCTTGTTCTGAAACACTTATGTAAATTCGGATGAATTGCCTGTCCGTTGCTTGCTCGTTGTAATTTTCAGGGACGCTGAAGATGCTTACACTTCGCCTGACCCTTGAGAAGCTGTCCGACTCCGGTGTGAAACAAGCCTACAAGGACAAACTACTGAAGTCCTTTGGGACAGCAGGTCTTCTGATGTTGACTCTTAATGTCAAGTACTGTCTGCAACCCTAAAAGATGCTAGGCTTTAAGCTTGCAAAACGACGCAACCAAGTAGATCTAAGCGGCGGATCTCAAGCATGCACTAATTTTTTGAGAAATCTGGACACGTTTCCATCCTTGCCTGAAATACAATGTAACCCGACGAACTGTCGGACGTCAGGTGAAAAGAGTATCTGCGCGAATCAAGGAAAGTAATGAATCCAGAAAGCTGAGGAGGAGGAGGAATCGTAAAGTTCTGGGAACGTGTGAAAACTGTTTCAGCTGATACGCAAAACACGCCCAAAGAGGCCTCTTGTGGGCGAAACAGTCACTAGTGACTGTCATGGGAACCAGAATGTGGCCAGAATATGACCGACTGCGGTCATCCTCTATCAATTGTATGGCAAGAACTTGCACTTTTAGAGCTTCAGCAATTTCGTCTGTTACTGCTACCCAATTCCTGGTCGCAGTTCACATTGGACATACTGGAAAAAAGGAAGTCGCGGCAGCAAATGGGGAGATAGGTTACAATACTTGCACCTGTTCCCAGATGATGGGAGAACTAAGCCTGGAAGCCCAATAAAAACAATGTAGGTTGTTAGCGGTCGCACGAACATGAGTTTGCCAGCTTGTTTGTCTTTCACAGTCATGCCATCTTCAGATGAGGTAACCCAAAAATTAGTTGAAGCCAGAGGGGTAGATGATTGGTAAATAAGGTCCTTTTCGCTGCACGTCACCGTTCACAAAAAAGGCAGATCAATATTAGGCTCAAGTTTGAATTGCTTACCCTATGGCTCATCCACTCCTTGAAATAGGGTTTTACTGGTTCTACTGTAGATCTACATAGAAAATAGATGGGGGAGTTCCTCTTCCAGTTTAGGTTCACTGTGCTCTAGAATAGCAGAGATAAACTTACTTACTTTCATACAGGAAACTACTCTTCGACGGTTGCTTGTCAGCTCTACTTTAACCTAAAGCTAAACACCGAAAAGCAGAACTACAGCCTTCTCTCAGTTACAGTGAAGACAGTGAAACTTCACATTCTTTGATCACCTAAAATTTGAAAGTGACTGCCGGTTGAAATATTTTTAAAAGTAAAAAGTCAGTGCAACTCAAAACATACTTTCCGAGAAAAGAAGAATTGACAATCAAGCTATACTTTACTCCCCAACATCAAGTAAGACAGACTCTCTAGTCGTTGGTTTTCATAAACTCGCCTCAATAAGAGAGAAATGGCCATTGAATCACCGCTCGGACGGCTGAGACAAAGCATCAAGAACAGGCAAAAGATCTGAAGGTTTGAAAATTTCACCGGTTAGCAACCCCAAAGAAGCGTGACGACGCGCTAGCTTCAACCTGGAACGTTGAAATGTAATTAGTGTCAGCATAGCTGCTTTCAGCGAAACTCGGTTGGCCAATCAAGGAAGATGACAGGTAACTGGACACATTCTTCTTACCTGGAACTTCACAGGATGATAGCGGGAAAACAAGATGGTCGGTCATTTGAATGAAAAATCATCGGATGAGCCGAACTAAATCAGTGTAAAGACAATGATTATCAGGACCAGCATGCTTGTCAAGAGGGGTCAAGACGACTGCGATTAAAACCTCTGGATTCGAAAAGAAGGTAGCAAGACTGGCTCTATGGAAAAAATCCATTCACTTATTCTTCCCTGGTAGATGAGGAGCATTCGTCAGATTCCTCAGCTGACGAGGAGCCTTTGAAATTCAAGGACCAAACTTTTGAACAATCTGGACATACTGAAGAAAGCAAGGTGAGTTAAAAGAGCCAAAAGATCAAGACCAGCTATACAGCTGGGCGATTTCATTGGCAATTTTTCGAAGAAATGAAAGGAATCCGCTGGCGCTCAGTATTCGCACAATGGAGTTGATTTTTCGAAAGCTACGACGTGTCCCTGATGGACTTAAGCATACAGGCAATGGAGTTCGTAGTATCAGTCCAAACTTTTGAGCCCCATCTAGGCATCCTGAGGTCTCAGTGATGCTAGGAAAGTATTCCACCAGACGTTTTCCGCCAGAGGTATGTTTGCTTCAGTGGGCGATGAAATTTGGTGAACTGCGAAAATATGAAAGTAGGTTAGGATGGTTTTTGGTTTGAGAATGTACGCTACAAAATGCAACATTTCGGCGCAAAAGGTTTTATTCCACCCGCAAAGGTTTTGCTGCTAAGAGCATTGTGCACCTAATGGGCCCCGAATCTGCTTCCAATGTATCCCGAACACTTGAACCAGCTGGAATCTCAATAAGTCTATAAACATATTGCGTGCTTGGAAGACATGTTTCTTGGCATCGATTAACAACTCGTTCAACTTAGATTAGGACCATTTCAACCTTTCCAACCGACCTACGAAGAGTGAACTTTAAAGGACTATAGCTGAACCGGAAAACACAAAAACTGTCATAGACGGGGGATTACTTGTTGAAATGTTCTACATGAGGGACGACAATCGGTAGCCGAAATTTTAGACTTGATTTGTATTGTGATTGCTGATGCGCTGCTATACTGTCTGTCGGTTGGGGGAGAAAAGCTGCACAAGCGGCTGTGGAAATACTGCATAAATTAATGACCTGATTGACAAGCGTTGCCCAAACAATACACGACATGGGTCAATGGTATACAACGAGTGAGGTCAAGCACGAACATATTGGAGTGGACAAGATGTCACCTCAAGTGAACATTGAGGCACGCAGAAACACAAGTGTCACATCCATTTAATTGGACGCTAAAGTCCGTAAAATATGAGGGCTGAAAATGCCCCACAGGAATTCAAGGAGGCCGCGATCGTACCACAATTCAAATGGAAATGGAAACCGATAGCAAAGGGAAGATTGTCAGTCGACCAGTCTTCCCTGCACTGTGGGGGAGATCCCGACATTCATCCTACTCAACCTCCTGAACGTTAACATTCTGGAAGAGAATAGCCCTGAAGAACAATCTTGACTCTGAGTCTAATGCATCACGATTGACCTTATTTTTGCAGTGCGTCAGCTGAATGAAAAGTACTAGGAAAGAAATCAACCGTCATGCGCCCTGTTTGTAAACTGATTCCATCTTGATTCCATCAAGAAGGATCGTCTCCAAAAACTCGGCTATCTAAAAAAACTGCCAACATTTCCGACTCCCTTCACTCAGGCACAACGGCCTGAGTTCGTAACTGCGGAACCGCCTCTTCCACGTTCCAAACGGGCACGGGTGTGAAGCGAGTCTACGTCCTCGTTGCAAATTTTCGTTGATCTCTATCTGACATACGCAGAAGCTTTTTTATTCCGAAGAAGGCGTACCAGTTCAGGACTGTCTGGTCGATGAACTCTTCAACTCGAAACGCTTAATGACCAAAGCGAAGCTGTTCGGATCGAAGATCCGTATGTTGCATCTTGCGGATGGCTGTGCTTGTTTGCATATTCTGGGGCGGGATTGCAACAAATAACCACAACATTTATCTAGGCAGCATCTAGCTTTGGTCTCGGAATAAATCTGCTCGGGCTTTACAACTTCAGGTACCAGGTATTCAAATTAACGGCAGCGTGTTTTGGAGATATTCGTTAACCTGGCATCACTATGTGCTGTCTGCGAACTTGATATTCGAATTAAATATTCTGGTCGCCAAGCTAAGCACCGTTTTCAAACGCCTATAAAACGAGTTTGAGGCAATCAAGGTCTGCGCGCGAACAACAAGGTTGTACTGTACCGAATTGTCGTACTGTCTTCATTATTGCATAGCAGCGATACATGGACACGGCACAGTGGAATGGTTGATCAGTTTCGGCTACACTACTTGCCTAAGATATTACAAATTCACTGGTCAGATAGAATCTCAAACACCGAATTTCCTAAAAAGAATGGAGTGCACCTCGATACACAGAATGACCGGATAGACTAGGTGAAAAGAATGTCCGATAACGGTATTCCAAAACAAATTAATTACTGTCAGTTGAAGGACGGTGCTCTAACTTGGAGACATTCTAAAGTCCACTAATGTGACAGCTCTCTGGTAAGTGTCCGGCACTTCAATCTTACTGTTATAGCTTAGAAGAACCTGACACCTAACAGAGCGACCTGGCTAACTGTCGCCTGCACAGGCCTGAAGGTCTTCGAGGCACAAAGCATCTCCATGCTTCGATGCAAGTGCGTTATTCGGAATGGCCGTACAACCACAGCCACATGAATCTGTGCAATTTGGGGTCCCACGTATCTGCAGAGAATCAGTCTCACCAATTAGAGCCGGTAAGGAAGAGTCAATGAATAGTCTAGGCAAGTTCCCCTCATTTCTAGCCGATATCTGAGAGAGCTTAATCAGCTCAATTTCCTTGTCAAAATCTGCTCAACCCTGGTATCACACTACGAGCTGACATTAACGCTAAACATCCGACTACCGGTTTACCACCTGGCTATCCACTGTCATTTAAAATGCGTTGTAATAAGCTTTCCTCAGGAAGCACCACTGTGGCCATTTATATTTTGGAAGGAAGTAACTGAGTAGACCTTCTAACCGGTGTGAAACAACTGATGCTGGTGTTCGAAGGTTATACCATCGTGCTTTGGTCGGTGCACTTCTCTCAAGAGGGAGAAATAGGCGTTTTTGGCCGCTGATCTTAGACCCTCGGTTCTAGATCGGCACCAGCCGCTCGCAACGGAGAGTCGCATTCGGTCACGCACATACCGTTTGTCGTCTACCTACTGCGTGCAGGCGTCCAGTGGATCAACCAGTGTACACTGGCATATCCATTTCAGCTGTGAAACAAACAAACAAATTAATATGGCGAATGAGAGACTCAGCAGAGCCCCATCTGATCCTTCCTCTAAAGCCGTTTCAACTTGGAGAAGGGTTTGTAACACTATAAAGTTGGAGTAATTGGAGGAGCACATTGCAAGATTTGGGAGAACTTCTTCAGTGGAATGAGGTTTTATGTTCACTGAATGCGCTCGGATTGGTCGACGCTGCGATTTGCTTTGGCACCGTGGTCTTGTGGAAGTGGTAACTCTAGACGGGTGTGGACTCACCCAACCGAATCGGAGTCTGTATCGACAGCTGGGTATGTAGACTTGGTCAGTAGAGATAATATGGGTGGTTTGCGCATACAGAGATACACATGCACAAACACTCACTAAGCTCACCAAGGCGCAATGGACTCTGTAGTCAGGTGACGGCCAGAGTGACGCATACGTATTTTTTGCTTAGTAGCTGACCAATGAGTAAAGCATGCTGGGAGCCAACAAGCCTTCGCAGCCTGACGTTCCCAAGATCCGCTCTGATGGGGAAATATTTCACCAACGTTGTGTGAAGAGAACGAACCACTCATAAAGTAGCTGAAAACTCGCTAACAGCCCACGGCCGCTTTTGCTATTCTTGGGGCTCGTCAGTCAGGCGCAGTCCCCGAGTTTCCGTCAACCTTGTGTTCTGCTTGAACTCCAATTGGACGGAATTCACCAACTAACCTCATTTGCACAAAAATTTAGTTTTCACGGGAGACTGAACTGAATCCTCCCGAATCTCTCGTTTATGATGGTTTTCTCGTGTCCTAGTTGGTACGATATTCGAGTTATCTCAATACATCATCTAGACACCATCCATCCTAATGACCAAACTAATGTTTTTCTGTCGTTGTATATTGGGTGTTTTAGTGGAGGTTTGTTAATGATGCTGAGTCCATTCCGTTGATCACGTCCTACTCCGATGTGTTTAGTTCAATACTGTTCGAAGGTGTATGCATCTTAGACGTAATACATTACTAATTAGGTTGCTGAAGACTCTTCGACAGCCCACGACCGGTTTCACCCCTTCTTGGGGCTGTTGATATCGATATCTCAAACATCGTGCCAACTGAAACATGGGGCGGCTTGATGCAACACATTCAGTTGATTAAAAACATAATAAACGGGAGATTCAACCAGGTTCCAGGTGAGTCTCCCGTCAAAACCAAACTGATATGCGAATGACTGTATTTGTCGTGTATGCGTCTTGCTCTTGGTCATTTTCCTCAAGACTGTTTCTCTCACCTTCCCGCCCTTCTCTCTCCTTTTCACGTTTTTCTAGACTGCATTTCTCAGTAATGTATAGCATTCAGTTCCCAAGACCCCCTCCTGCTGACGGTGATTCTGTCCTTACTGGCGTACCAGAAAATCGTTCACTGAAACCAGTGGCGGTGCCTAAATATTCTGTTATAACGAACAGCTGAAAGACAAGTAATGTTTGAATCGAGGATCCGAAAGAAAAACAGCGATACCAACTGTACGTTATTGTTTGCGAACTAGGGCTAAGCTCAAACTGCAGTGATAACAAAGGGGACTGAGTAGTTCAGAGGTAATCGGTCCATCAGCTTATGCCCCAAAATTGTCATTCGGTCCTGGAACCATGGAGTTTATAACTACTCGTGTGAGCTAAAGTCGACTATGGAGGAAAGTAATCATCTACCCACCGGAAGAGGTGAGATGAGAAATGTTGCCTAGATCTCTCGGAATATCTTATCAGACAAGCATCTGAAAAAAAAAAGAAAATAACCATGGGCATAAAACGCTACTTTGTCTAGTTACACTGAACATCGGATCCTACAAAACTACCAGTCTCATCATATAACAATTTATCAAATGCGCCTCTTACAGCATTTCACAATGTGCCTAATTTCATTCTAATATGATTTCTGTCTGTGGAGATTTGCATCAAACTGCATGTGTAAGGTTTCACAGCGAGTTCCGCGGTCAGTCATCTTAATTGTAACTCATCAACGATTAGGTCTTGCTAGCTACTGGCCAGATAAACTTTTTCTTGGAGAGATGAAACAAATCAATCGTAAAGCCTCCAAAAGTATATTGTCAAAGATAGACGAACGCTGATCCAAAAGCAGTATATCCCCAAGTCTTCTTGTCGCGTATGCGCTCAAGCATTTGCATCTTGGTGCGATCTACATTCAACAGCTGAGCATGAAATAGCAAAGCAAAAAATGTGGATAATCTTAGTGGGATACGAAGATTGACAGTTGAGTGCGCTGTAAATGTTCCGGACAAGTCGTACGTCCACACGGTGTAGTCCAAAGCACGTATCACTTGAGTACTGACGTCGCTGTTGTCTTGTGTTCGGAGTAATGGTAGTCAGTCTAGCCATCATGGAGATGACAGGCGCGGTAATGGGTTGGTTGCGGGTTCATTTTTTGTTCCACCCCCTTGATCGCCAGGCGGTGTGAAGAAAAGCGTTAGATGAACAGCCACCAGGTCAGGCGACTGATCGATAATCACACTGACTGGAGCGACTAGGCCAGACCGACACTCGTCGATGATTGGTGGATAGCAAAAATGTCTACCTGGTTTTTCGGGGACAAAACATGAGGCATTTGGCGTGGACATTAGTCAGTTTTGATCCCGCCGTACAGAACGCATGATGGTCTCTTGCATCTCCTCCACTAACGTCGAGCATCAGCGTCGAGCTGACCAGCAGACGGATGGCAGTTTGGATACCATACTAACAGTACCGAATGTCGCACACAGTATGCGTCTGTCTACCGGTTTGGCCGCCTCGGAGGACGTCGACCGTCTAATGTGGCAAGGTACGTTCTGGCTGGTCTTTTAAAAGCACACTTTTCGTGCATCCTCCATTGAAATATGACTGTTATCTTTTCTTAGACACTCCTCACTGTTTGCACGATCCTTGAGTAACCTACGATCTATAGGATTTCTAGGCAAGTATGGTACACCAGAATTGTTTGGGCGACCAATGGTCTGAAGTACTTCCTGTTGATGCCTGACATGATTTCACAGAAAGCCACAGCTTCAGTTACTGTGTTATATAGACCACCTACTGAAGAAAAGGTAACAGGGGAGTGGGAAAACGCAACAAGTTTCGAAGATCAGATAGATGTCTCATTCATCCGGCTCACAGAGAACACAGTGGGCACGAGCATACAGTTCCTCAGCATTCGTCCGAAGATTGTGTGAGTCTCGTTGTTTGTAAGTTCATCAACCTTAGTTTGCCGGCTAGAAAGCTGTATTTTTATAGGGTTTGAAAGTGTTGGAGTTACAAGGGATTACCAGATTGTTGATTGTCTCAAGAAATGCTGAGATCCAGGTTACAGCTGAAATTCCATCTTCTCCGACTGTCTTTCCATCTTTCGGTTGTTTAACTATCACAGCGACCTCCTGTTAGTTTTTAATAGGTGAGCTGGTCCCGAGTCCCGGAATCTCAGGTGATATGATCACAGCGACCTCCTGTTAGTTTTTAGTACCTGAGCTGGTCCCGAGTTCCGGAATCTCAGGTGATAAGCAGCTTAGCAGTTGTTTGAGTACTACGCCTATCTTTTCATTTTCCTGTCGTGTTTGCTTCGAAATTCTTTCTTCGCGTCAGGCAGCAAATTTTTTGTGATCGAAATTTACCTGAAGACGCCGGAATGGGAAGAAAAATTTTCTGCCGAAATCACCAGCGTTAGAAGCATATTCCAAGTCTGATGCCATACGCAGCCGGCGTGAGATGTAGTCTCTCTTGGCGGATCTCACAACCATTTGCCAGAGCATTCGGAAATTAGCCGTTCTGGTGTATGGAGACCACCTAATTTAAAAAACCACCAGGTAAATATATCCACGATTCCTCGAACAACCCGAAAAATCAAACCCTACTACGACCTGCTGCGCCAGGTTTCATCGCACACCCGGGCAGTAACTATCACTTTGTACGAGGGTATAAATTGCCACATGTAATTGAAATCAAAAGTAGTTTTGAATAAGACCGTTGGTGGATTTGATTTTTTAAACGACACCTCACATTCCCTAGGTAACGGATAACTGCTTCAATTCATCCTTTTGAATATGTATATTCATTCCGGTAAATCAATACAGTCTCTTATAATATAAATAAATAATCGTTCAGCTGTAACACCCTTTCGGTGCCTAGCTACCATGTCACCAGAAGGAAGCACGAGGGCTGGGGTACTGCCAGGTTGCCCAAGCCTAGACAGGGGAAGTCGAGAGGCAGAGGTCGGGTTCGAACCAGGACCTTCTGGTCAGTAAATTCGCGCTCTAACCACTGAGCCATCTTGCCCTCATTACGGTTATTTGGTCCATCAAATGGACTGGCTGTTCAGTTTCTTCCCATCATTTCTTCCCATCTACCACGTCAAGTACATTTCGGAGTTGCTTCTGTCTGCTTCCAGTCAGTCACTTAAGAATGTCTGTTGCAGAAGTTTCAGTCAGATTTAGCTCTTCAAACTCACACCTTTTGGTCATCCATCTTAGTTTTCATCCTTCTTAGTTACCGGCTTCTAAATCTAAAGCTTGTCACCTCATTCATTCTCCATTCTGCCTTGACCCAAATGAACGTATTCTCTAGATTTTGTGATGCGATCACCTCAGATCGTTCATCATTCTGACTGGAGATTGGAATCCTCGCACTGCTTTTTTACTCTCTCACACCATCTAAACGTCCACTTTCATCTGATTTCCGCACCCTTGTTTTAAAGTCTCGAAATTTCCAACGACTTTGAATGAAGGTGTGTTTGAAGTGTTTTATATTCGGATTCACTTCTTTTCGTCAGCCTTAGGGTTGATTCGAGCATCTGCTGGCTCATCTGAAAGAACAGTCTGCAAGGGACAAACTAGCAGGGACAGAATAGCATCCGAAAATTCCGCTCTTTATCAGAGGTCTTGACCCATAAGACCGTGGAACTTTCTCCAGCGAAATTGTGACAACCCGAATTTCGATAGGAAATTTGGCTACTCAACATGATCTATACAAAAGAAAGCAGAGTTACAAGCACTCATTCTGAGATATCATAATGAAGCACTGTCCCTTAGTTTACCCTGAGGTAGAAATCCACTGGGCGAATCGAAATTAAGAGGGTACGGAACAAGTAAGTGGATATGACTGAAATAGCTGCGAAATTTAGGGCTATTTTCGGGTCAAATCCCATGGTGCACACATGACTTCAACCAACCAAAACCGATATTTGCGTCCTCTTATTTCAATGTCTTTAGAAGTCATCAATTATGTAATGTGGAAGGAAACGATTGTTCATTAGGCACTGTTCGGTTCACTTTACCCGTGGACCGAGATGGCTCAGTTATTAGAGCGCGAATTTGCCGGCCCGAAGGTCGTGGTCCGAACCCGACCTCCCCCTCTCGGCTTCCTCTGTCTAGGCTTGGGCAACCTGGCAGTATCCCAGCCCTCGTACTTCCTTCTGGAAGCAAGGCAGTTAGGCACCGAAAGGATGCTACGGCTGAAGGATTTTTTTAACCCATGTAATTCCATGGTTTAGTTGAATCGACTTAGTATAACAAGAGTGATGAAAGCTCGCCAGCAGTCCAATAAAGGTCCCTCCAGGTGGATATGTTTCTTAAATTCGAGTTCTTCTTCCTACCAATAGGACAACACAACTGAGAGATTCATTCGAAGCTTTGGATGATCCAGTCGAGTATATGAACAAGTGATTTATTTAGCACTTATTCTGTTGCGTTGCGCAGCATACTGATGGTTGCTCTGTACGCGAAGAACGCACTAGTATACGGATCTCAAAGACCTATTGTTATCGAATCTCAGCTAACTTCGGACCAAGAACACGAGTGTATAAAACAGCCAGCCCTCTGTACAACAGTTGTAGTCGTTTACGTGAGATCAGAAACGAAACAGGAACTAATATTTTAAGAAGCTTCCAAGGCAGACTATTTCGCATTGTACAATTAGTTAACCTTTAGGTTTCTCGAAGTCTTTTTCAACCATCTTATTTTCGAGAGGTCCTTAGTTTATTTTAAGCGTGTGATGTAAGATTTATCGTCTATCGTTATGAAATTAAGGTGACCTGAGCGAAGAAAATGTCCCGCTTGCACACAATAACGTGCGTCACTTGGCGAAGCCGGAACCGTTGGTTCAGTTATCGGGACGCGCAATAGACGCATTGCGCAGACTACCACACGCACGAATTTTCGACCCATAATTCAATGAATGAGCAGGTCCAATAGTCAGTCAAATTGGCTAGTGTGTGTATGTATGTATGTATGTATTCAAACGGCCGGTTGGTCGAGCAGCGAGAACTGACCCTCACTGTCATAAGGGTGTGATCAGCGGTCTGTTGGAGGCGTGTGGACGACCGAGAAACACGTGTGAGGTGTGACGTCAAAGTCAAGACGGTACACTCAGGAAGTTACGACTCGAGTAAGCGTGCGAAACAGTCACGTCTAACAAAAGTGAATCCAAAAAACGATCGATAGGCGTGTCACTGACCTGCCGACACTTACAAGACCGGAACGAAAGAACTGGTCACCTCTGCGCTGCAGGAAGTATTTAAGAGAGTTCAGGTTCACATCGTTCTCGTTTGAACAGTCCTTTGGTCCTGGTACAATTATTCTGGGGATTTCACACCAAATAGGTAAGCACTGGGCTCGAGTCTCGCCCTTGCTAGAGCTCATCAGCAGTGCACATCCTCAGCGGTACCGACATTTGAACACCGGCTACCTGACATACTAGGCGAGAATGCTGCTACTACTCCACGTTAATACACGCTCGCCCCGCATGTCAAATACCCAGAGCTCAAGCCCGGACACCGTCAAGGATAGGCACTGCTGATGAGCTCTAATAAGAGCGAACTCCGAGTCCAATGCTTAAATCCTTTCTTGTAGGCCCACCAGAATAATTACACAGGACCGGAGGAGGACTGTTCAGACGAGAATGATGTGAACGTCGGTCCTAACTGTAGACGGCCAGGTTTTCAATTGTGCTCCAGCACGATAGCGCCATCCTGCACAGAGCGTTGACGACAGGTATACAGGTTGAGCACTACAGAGTCTGGTTTGCGACGGATGTGTCCCAGTCACTTTACTCTGCATCGCTTGATCAATTTGAAGTGGTGTAGAGCGATATAACAGCTGTTCCTGACACCATCATTAGATACTCTGTCGTTCTAACGCACTTTTAATATCTCCCCTGAACACCAGTTGTCAAGTACTTCGAACCTTCGGACATCAACAGTTTGGTGAGGCTATATGTTACACGCATATGTTAGTACGAATCGGGCAATCACAGTGTACACACAGAATTTTGTTTGTAGGCTGGTTTCCGAGCGTTTTCGTATGGCGACCTGAACCTGTATGAGCATCTTTCTGGCATTATCATGGCGCTTCTACCTCTTGCCGTGTTTGAGAATTTTGGCGGATGATGAAGCCAAAATAACTGAAGGACTCGACTTGGTTTATGGTTAACACTAGGCGCGTTAGACTGGATATCCATGCCTCTGGTGAAGAATCTCGTCTTTTCGAGATTTATTTCCAGTTTAACCAGAGAAGCGTAGTGGTTGATTTGACCAGGGATAAGCTGCACTCATGTTGGATCTCCACTCGGACCGAAGATATCAGCAGAGTACTCAAGGTCCGTAATTCAATTGGTAGGATTTATGGATACTCCAGAGAAGCTGCTGAAGGAGTGCTACATCGAAATGCATTAGCAAAACTGGACAGCCGTGCCAAACATCAAAGCAAATGCCACATCCTCTTCCACATATACTCGGCTGCTGGCTTTCCTAACTGAGTAACGGGCTCTGATGTGATTCAGCAGCCTACTTGGCACGCCATCATCCTTCAAAGCAGACGAAAGGCATTCCCTGTTGACTGAGTCATATGCTGCGACAAGTCAATGAAGCAAACAGTGGTTGATTGCTGGAGCTTCCGGCACTACTGCAAAACAGCGTGGCGTAACTATTTGGTCTACACAACCTCTCCCTTCATGGAAGTTTCCACGATCCAGTCTGAGGTGAGACTGTCGCTTCTACGAGGCGGTGAAGTAGTATTCATAGATTTCGACTTCGATATCTATCAGGCTGATACGCCGGCTGACCTCACAAACCGTTCTGTTTTTGGGTATCCGAAGCAGTGTAGAGATATTCCAATCCATCGGCAACACTTCGGCTTCCTATATTGAACAGACTGCCGGCAGGCGGGCTTTGTAGATTTCCACCGGATGACTCTTGTTCTCTAGTAACTTAATTAGCTCGGCTAATTCACCTTGGCTAGGGACGGTGTATGGTGTGAATGTCGTGATGTTGGTAGTGGGTATTTTGTAGCAGTGTAGGCGAATGAGTAGCAAAGTGAACTTTTCATTTTATCCTTTCAGTCCTTTTTCACAGGCCGTTTATATTTGACCGTCAGCCTCTTGGTTACTTTGCTAACCTTGCTGTGGGCCTGAAGCGCGGTGAAACAACCAGAAAAGATGGGACGTTTGCAACTGTGTGTATGGCAGAATCCATTTCTGACCAGTAAACCGTACGACTTTTCCGGGTGAAGCGGGTGTCCTGACGACGTAAGCTTTTGAAATTGGAAGGAATGACCTTGTGCGCCAAAGTAGCTTGCTGTAAGAGATGAGTGACCTCATAAACGGACAAGTCACCCTTAGAATATCTTGTTAAAGCCGTTTCATCATGCAAATTATTTCTAAGTGGGAAAACTGGTGCTCATTTCACAAGTTATTTAATATCATTGTTGGGTGGTGGCTCATGTTGCCACTTGCGAAATATCGTCGCCCAAGGGTATCCTTTTTCATTTTGTTGCTTCAAGTCCGTGAGTTGCAGCTACCGGCCTCGCAGTGATCAAACAAAATGGTTGTTCATCTTCCTTTCTTCCAATATTCCTCCTGCAATTTCACATTCATGGTTTGAATATTACCCCTAAATCAGTTCACTGATTTCTATCTTCCTGCTGTGCGATGCTCTTCAAAGGAGCCTAAATCTTCGGGTCTGGTGACCTCGCCCATCTCCAGCTACCGAACTACTTGGTGATTCATCATTTCGGATTAAGGGTAGCGTCTGCCCGTCTGGCTAGATTTCAAAGTAGTCCGTTTTATCCGATATTTTCGCCGTTTTCATCTATCACTGAAAAGCAGTGGCAAGTAATTTTCAGGCTCCTAGTTGCACATCACTTACGAACCTATTTTTCACTCCAACCTCAAACTAGCACTCTACGTTTTCGATAATTTCCACGCTCCGGATGTGGGATGGCTGTGTTACTCTTCCTACACTGATCCTCCTTGCCATAGGCCGACTGCGTTTCAATTATTAATTCCATCACTTAACCTTTTTCCCCTCCGACGCTACTCGTCGACCGAAAATAATCAGAATCTAGCTCCACTTATAAGCACACATCCTTCTTCATTCTTGTCGGAAGCTCAATTTTGTACGTCTTTCAGATTAGCGACTTCGTTCAGTCAGTTCCTCTCCCGTGTGATTATACAAACCCGCCTAGCCGAACCAGCCTAAAAGAAGTCCTGGCTTGGCGGAGGAAGGTTCGACTGTGATTTTTAGCTTTTGGAAGCCGTTCCCAAACTCATAGGTTAAAGGCCTTCTGAAATAAAATCTGGTTCTTGTTTCCTTATATCCTTGGCGACACTGCAGCTTTCTTCAGCATGCCTGACGTTGTTTGTATCCTATCGATTTTATTTTCTATTGACAGGGCAACTTCAGCTGAGTTTGCGCATCCTTCTTCGTTCAGTTTACGTACACGGTGAGTCCACTTCATCTTGTATTGCGTGTGCTACTCATTTTATTCTGCTCCATTTTTTTCTTGCTTGTTAGTTTCGGTCAACCACTCATCTAGACGTTGCTATTAGTTTACCGAATGTTTCGAATATGTTCACTATGGGTTCCTTGAGCGCACACACATACACGTCCATTACTGATGATTCCCAATAAGGATGAAAAGATGTGTGGTGCTTCTCGGCTTTTTAGAGTGGATTAAGTCTCAGCTGTAACATATTCATTGTTGGTTGGGCCCGCCCAATCCTGCAATGGCGATGTCCCAGCGATTGGCAATGAAGTGTTTGCAACCTAGTTGCCAAACTCAGCGACGAGACCGGAAACCAAGCAAAGCACCGAAGCTACCCATAGTCTTCGACATGCCAAAAAGATATAGTGTTCAAACTCACGAAGTTAGCAAATGAGTATTTGCCACTCTGCATTCGGCGAAGTATAACCAGAGCGGACAAAGTTTGGGCAACTAAGAGCGACATACACGCCTTCTAAAATGCAGGACAGGCACGTACTGTAATTTCACAGTCAATGTGCTTTCAACTGGTGCAAAGCATGTCGTGCAATCCGATATAGCTTAGTTTTCTCAGGTTATATCTCACTTATCGTGACTGTTTCATACGAACCCCAGTTATCCCAAATACTCACTTTCAGTTCTACTTGTTCCCACATTAACCAACACCACGGGAACAGTTTATTTGTTAATGACGTTACCAGTTGACCGTTCGGCTCCAGATGAACTTATAGCAATCATCTGTCCTGCCATGCTTGTCCCCTTTTGGTGAGTAGCGTCTTTACCTCTATTAAGCTGTTTGACGTCGTATCATGCCTGAGTAACACGGACTACTGATTTTACCCCTCTCGAAAATATTCACATTCTTCAAGTAGTTGAGATGAAACATGACATTTAAGAAAAATATGTTAACGTTAAGGATTATTTCACCAGTACGAAAGCAAAAATGTCCGTTTTTGATAGAAAGGCTTTAAACGCAAACGGTCATAAGAGAGTTCATTCTGTTTAAATTTTTGATGATCAACATCGATTCAGGCACCAATATACGTGATCTCTTTAGCGATTCGTGTTGTACACTGCTGATGATTCCCCACAAGCATGAAATAGATGTACAGGGCTTCCGGGATTTTAAGCACAGATTAGCTTCCATCATAGGACTATACCTCGACTAAAGGGAGGGGACCTTATGTGACTGGGCTTATGAGGACCCGACTTTGTTTTCCCAACTCTGGAGAGACTATTTAAGGTTATTTTTTGACCACAGACTGCATTTCACTATGGTTGTCTCTAAAACCATCCAACTAGAATATGCAGTAGCTTTTCTCTCTAGAATATCTATAACATAAGAAGTTGCATTCTTATCCACAGAAACGAAAGCATAATGAGAAATTCTTGTTACAAGACCAAGTTCTTTTCTACCCACAACAAAGTCTACCGCTCAGTTTGAAAACCTCATTGTAAAGTAGCTCAAATATAGTTGGCTAACTTTCAAGACCAACTGGCAATCTTTGTTGAAAAAAATCTTTCAGCTGTAACACCCTTCCAGTGCCTAGCTGCCATGCTACCCGAAGGAAGCACGAAAGCTGGGATACTGCCAGGTTGCCCAAGCCTAGACAGGGGAAGTCGAGAGGTAGAGGTCGGGTCCGAACCATGGACCTTCCGGTCAGTAAATTCGCGCTCTAACCATTTGAGCCAGTCAAGTCTTGAGTTCTTTTCAATCAAAACTTGACGAGCTATTGATTCATTCCCTCAGAGTTTAAAGGCAATCTTTTCGGTGGCACAATCAATAGAGTAAACCAAACGAAATCGACTAACGCCAAGGTGCGTGTTCGCGAATAGCCTGTAGCTGGGTTCTCTAGCACCGGCAAGCTCAGAATACGAGCCAAAAATGCAACAGTTATGGCTGCAATCAATCGGAAACTGTCCAGTCCAGTGACAAGGATTAGCACTGTCAAGGCACCAGAGTTCGCGGGTGTTGTTTCGAGGTGAACTGGCCCCAGTAATTGCTCTTAGGCTGGCTGTCCCATAACACGTATGGATGCTGGTTAGGACATGGGTGCTGTTTCAAAGGCCAACGTAGGTCCTGATGGTCACAGTCGTGCCGTTGGTGTGTTACGGAGTGGTACGATGCGCTTGATCTGTAGCATCAAATCGAGTGATTACTATTCAATTTCACAAGATGCTTAACGTAGAAATGTCAACTTCGCCACAGCAAACAATAGCAAGACACATTGGAAGTGGAAACTTATTGTGAGTATCGGTTCTGTGTACATGAACGACTTACTGCGTAACTTTACGTATGCGGATATCATGTTGGACACAAATGACCGGAATTTTTTTTGGGTATTCCGATGCCATTCAAATGGATGTTTTTTTGACGATGCACATGGGTGTAGCACCTTACTTGCACATGTAACCACTTTCGATCGTTATCGCAACGACGGTCCCAATGTTTGAGTAAGGCCTTCCCAAAAACCACAGTGGTTGTGACAAATACGTACACTTTTTAAGGAAGGATATAGCCGCACAAAAATTCAATGGAACCTCCAAGAGACCTGCCAAAAACGATCGCTTTCGAAGTAGTAAGCTTCAGGGTAGTCTCTCAAGAGGGCAAACGGGCAACTACACACCATCTTCCATGTACACTTTGGCTGATCACCTCCAGGTCCCAATCATCTGACTATGTTCACCATTATCATCTTCCAACGCCAATCAGGCGGGCGATCAACCCGAGTCAATCCATTCAATGAGTTAATATCATTATAAGACCTTCAGCGATTTAACTAGGTAGCACTTCCACGAGGTAGAAGCAAACCCGATGAATCAGTCTACTGATTCACACCCTTCCAAACACAAACCTCCGTTGTACTCGGACTGCTTTCCGAGTGACCGAACTAGTTTTCCAGTCTGATAGATTGATTGTAAGTGCACATGTATCCAATGCATATCTAGGTGCTTGACGGTTGGTGTGTTCCTACCGAGGTGTCAGCCCTCTTACCTGACCTCATTATTGCCTGACTGCACCAGAGATCATTGGCTGTTGAACTACAGCACCTAAGATTCACACGATTGGGACCAAATTTGCTCAAGTCGATGTTTAGAACATTACCTACTGCATTATTTCCCACTGTTCCTTTTAACTACTCTTTCACTTAAGATTTTATGGTGGCAGAATATCGGTCGATATGTTTTGAAGTAAAATGCAAGCATCTTCGATTTGAAAATTGAAGGCATATTCCTTGACTCAGAAAGAAGCCGTCCTACTGAGATCTAATATCTGGAAACACCATCAAGCTTGGCTACTGAACTAGGCCAATGGCCGTGGGTGTTTCGGTTAAATAGCTGGAATTCTGAACACTGCATTATGTAGATCACCAATTCCAGTTGATCTTTTCTGATCAGTCACCTTCCTGCCGATAATCTTCAAATATCTATCTTTAGTCTCTCTCTATGCTTCCAAAATACTGCTAATGTAACGGACTAATTTCGTTTTGCCTTGCCCTAGTTGGTTACATGAGCAGACCAACCATCGGGCAGTTGTCAGCGCATTTCACTCAAGCGCAATTATCGGATTCGGTAGAAGCCTGTGCCAAATGAATGCCGTCATGTTACGCGGTCTGATGGAAGAATGCACTTTCATTGGTGCAACAGCAGAGCGAAAATTCTCGGTTTTATGTGCCTGTTGCTTGTAACCAAATTTGTCTGTCCTAATGGGCCGGGGCTTTTGCATTTCCATTGACCTTTTCAACTACTTAAAGCAACTATAGTAGAACTTTCCTGTTCAGCAGGCACTAGAAAAAAAGCAGTGCTGACTCGAAATGACAGTGAATCCGTGAGAAGGCCCTTCGAAAACCGACTGTGAGTCCAACCATAAAGGATCAAACCGAAATGGTAATCTTTAATGAGGAAGAACATTTCGATCTCTAGTCCGACAGCTATCATGAACACCTGTTGCCGCCAGCTAGTATTCTCTGGCCATGGACTGTAAGCCTGGAACCCACCAAAATCTCAAAGGTTTATGATTATATAGCTTCCCTCGAATGCCACCGAATCCCCGGTCCGAGTGACGTCCCACTCACATTGTTTAAAAATGGGACTGAGGTTTTCAGTCAGCGCTTGTCTGATTTATCTCAATATGGAATGAAGAACATGGAGTGAATCGGCACTGGTGCCCAATTCAAAAAAGGGGCCACAATCAGACATACCTACGGATGAGTAGAATTGATTCCAGTTGTGGTGATACTTGTCATGCATCCTCCACAAATTACTGACTCGAGAGTAGTAGGTAGAATTTCGGCCTGGTAGATGTTGCACCGATCAAATCTTCACACTCCATCATTTATGACCCACAATCTTGCTATTCCTGAAATTTCGAGGAGCATTCGACTCTTTATCCGTTTGCACTCCTTAACACGCTTTCTCAGCCAGGAATGCTCCGGGATTTTGTCAATGCAATACGTTTTCTGGACTCAGATTTGCGGGTGTTTGAGTGTATAGGAGGAGCTTCCCACAAACCTTCGTAAAATAGTGGTGCCCGACAAGAATGCTTGCTCTCTGTTTGTCTATTTAATTTTGTGATGGACGAGATGATGAGTAATAGGAGAACCAACTCCAAACGTGACTGGACTACACAACTGCCAATGGGATAACCTTTTTCGTTGAGACTGACTCAATTGGTTGTTCTTCACTTGTCGTTGACAGATGAGTTCTATTTTTAGCATCGCTTGTCGGCTCGCCTGGAACTTTCCCCGTGAGCTTTATAAACAGCCCGTTTTCGGCTTCACAGGACAGACCTGTACGCATCACTGTTCGAGAGATCAGTTGATTCGCACGTTCATTGGTTTTTCTCGTTTGGCTAAGCCCAGCAAGCTCTCAAGCGGCTATCCAGATTCGGGTTCACGGTATTAAGAAGGCATTAAGAAAACTGTGGTCCACAACAATGAGAAAAACGCTAGAATATCTCAAAACCCTCGGTCATCAAATAGCTGCTGGCGGAAACCTTATCAGTCTGAAATATGCAGACGACATCGCCCTTGGCCTCGAAGAGCAGAAATCACAGGTGTTTTTAGATGAACTGATGAAAGTCATTCAGTCTTTGGGCATTTACTCCTGGTCAATCAGTCACTGAACAAACCACTTACAGCTAAGGAGAGACGCTTGAGCTTGTGGAGATGTATTACATATCTTGAGAGTTGTATCATTTCTGGATGTAATGTGATAGATGAGATTGATACATGAATGCCTAAGAGTCGGGTGGCATTTGTTAAGTTGAAATACCTATGACTGCAAAGTGTCATATCTCGGAATTTACCAGTCTACAGTATGCTGTTTTGTTTTATGGTTGTGAGCGGCGGCCCCCGCTAGCAGGGAAACTGAGACGTCTTCCGGTATTCACTAGTCGTTGTCTCAGAACCATAGGTTTTATAGGATGGTGGCGGTGAACACGCAAAGAGAATATCAGAATACAAATGTTTAGGTATACAACGGGGACTTCAGTCGAAGAATCTCCAGCGCCAAAAGCTGTGGTTGGTCGTTGGTTTGTTCACTGAGTTGGGCAATTTGACTGCAAACGTTTCATCACCATCGAGGTGACATCATCAGTGCGTTGATAGGGAGCGTGGTGGAGCGTAGCGATGGGTTGGTGGTTGTGCTCAACCACCAACGCACTGATGATGTCACCTCGATTGGTGATGAAACGTTTGCAATCAAATTGCCCAGCTCAGCGAACAAACCAACGACCATCTATACTACCTGAGCTAGCAACATTCTCGTCTATAGCAAAAGCTGTGATTGTTTGGTTACGTGTTGCGCATGCCGAATCATAGATTACCAAAAAGAATGCTGTTTTCCGTACCCGATTCAGAGTGACGCAAGCTGTGGAGTAATCAACCTTTGAGCAGATATAGAGATAGTAAATCGATTAGGGGAAATCTGGGTGCCATCATCGCGACGTGTCTTCCAGGATGGAATACGCTTGATCCTCCCTTGGTTAATTAGAGACACTGCAATCAATTCCGATGGTGATCTTGTTGTCAGTTTACCAGAATGCTTGTTTTCAGATGTTACCGCCTTGGAAGTATCCTAGTGGGCTACTTTAGTTCGCCTTTCTATCCCATTATTTTTTTCAAAACAAACCTTCCAAATGACGTTTTTTTTGTATAACAGTGAAGTATCAGTGTTAAACATTGATGTAGAGTTGTCGACAATAATAATAACGTTGTAAAGGTATAAAGTTGATACTTTTTCCTTTAGTTTTGGGAGTGTAATTGGCCAAATGGAAACAAAATCCTCCTGCCTCTTTCTCTGAGAACCATGGAGTCTCATTTTAGGGTGTCGTGCTGAACATCTGACGCTACTTACAAACAGCGATCACGGTGGACGACAGTCGCTTTACCTCGTTTATCAAACAAACTTGTTTGTCTATTCTATTCCATAGTGGCGTGCTTTTCATAGCCCTTGTTGACTATATAAGGCAGACGTGCTTTAATGTGTACTTCATCACGTTTTTTTTAATTTCTGATTACAGTCGTACAAGCGCGCTATTTGCAGCTCCCGATCGATACTGGCTATGCAACGCACGTTGAAGTGAGTCTCTATGTTTAATTAGGTGATAAAATGCCGATATTTTATAGCACTATCGTCATCAGATGATAACGCATAGTTGTGTGGTTTTCCTATGCTGTTTCTTGCTTTCATGTGATGCAAATTCCACTGAACTACAGGAAGTCCAAATCAGCTTATGTCACGTATCGAAAGCATTCAGTTACACTATCCTATTCCCATACAAGGTAGTTGGATAAATCTGATTTAGGACTTGTCTGATATGTTTTTCAATCGAAATTTCCTGCTTTAGTCGCAGTCACTATATGTCGAAGAGGCGAGAAACACCGTGCAGCTGTTTCAGTCTTATTGGAAATCATCAGCGGTGCACATCTCACGAAACTCCATCAAGCTTCGAACCCGCAACTTCCCGGCTAGTGGTTGGAGACTAACAGTCGATCAGCAGTGTTACTAACTCGCACTCAGGCAGCATACAGACCTACTGAACCCTCAATGGCGGAATTCCCATCACGTGGTCACGTGATGGTTGGCTGCTCGAATGACGACTTCTCGAATAGAAGGTTGACCCGTCTTGTGAATCCCTTCACTTCTGAGCTACTTACAGTTTGTTGACTTTGAAGAGAGTTCGGAATTTTCATCCGGCATTTTTTTGTGCAAGTGAAGCCAGTTTATACCGAAAAGCTGAAAAGCACTGCACGACTGTTTCGTCCTCACTGGGGACCGTCATCAAAAGTTCGATTGAAAATTTCCAATTGTTCTCACTTTCAACAGAATCATATCTTTATCAACAGGATTCTTAAAAGACTCTACATGGCGGAACTTCTCTGAGTCCCCTCAACCGCGAGACGTAAAACTTGAAGGCTGTGTACAAAATAATGTTGGCAACAAAGTGGAGCCGACAGACTGTCGACCGTTAAGAGAATTCACGTGATTAAATCCATGGAACATGGACGTCTTGCTTCAAATCTTTCTGTGCACACACTGCTGGCTGGTGAATGGGTGAAACCTCACGGACTGGAAGTACTCTTGAATTCCGGTCGCATGGCAACATTTGTTGCAATCGGGTCACAGATGCCCAAAACTACTGCCACCGTTAGGCCTTACTCCTCAGAATTCATAGGCAAGCGCTCCCACTCAACCCCGCACTGATGATGTCACCTCGATTGGTGATGAAACGTTTGCAACCCAACTGCCAAGCTCGGCGAACAGACCAACAATCAATAAGCGATCTGTCTTTCACGGTTTTGACCACGTAACCAATTAACTGTGGACTGTCTGTTCGTTGCACTTTGTTGCTGACACTGACGTATACATTCAGGATATTTTACGTCTCCCGGCTAAGGGAATTAAAAGACGCCGTGGACGTGTCTTCTATCTGGCGAAATGAGGTTACCGCTCTGAAACATCGGTCCTGTAGGGAAATCTGACAACTTGTATGGGAGCCAATGGATGGCGGAATATCTACCTCTTGCTTAGTAGTATAGAGTTAAGTCTGTACGAGCTAAAGTGGAACTACTTCGTCATCCATCACTACGGAACTGTCTACAGTTGCTGCTAAGCACGCTTTGTCAAGCTCGGTGACAAATCTGCATTTACTTTCCAGTCTGCCCCCGGCGATGTGACTGACAGCAATCAGTTTCGGCAACACCATTTTACGTGACATGCGTAGCGCAATAGTTGTGAGTTCGTTCAACATGTGATGTGTCACTTCTGAACTTTTGGCTACACGGCGCTAGTTAACTGTAGGTTGACTGGAATGGTTCTGTTGCCAAAATCTGAGTCTGCTCGCATGTTATTCGAATACACGCTGGTTGTGTTTAGCTGTTTTGGATGCCAGAAGTGTGCTAATTTGATGTTGACGTTTGCTGACTCTGTGGGATTGCATCTGGATTACTCACTCGAAGCAGTTGCATAGTTCGTGTGTAGAAATCGAGTGATTCCGTTCAATTCTTTCTGCTGAATGCCCCCCACCTAAAGCTTATCATGAGTGAATCAGGACTGCACTAGGAATATACACATCATATTTAAACCTCGGATAATAAGTACAACAAACTATTTTCATGGAGGAAACTACCCACAACTTTGCTGCGAAAAGAAATATCATAAACGAGAGATTCAGGTGATATGCAAATAGTTTATCGAACAAAAACCCACCTTTTTAGTTCTTTATTTCTGGGGAAATAAATATACGGCTCTTGAGGATCGGAGACAACAGCCAACTTGAAGGTGCCCATGTATTTTTCGAAACCGAGTTGCTGAAAGGCGAATCCATCTTCTTATCAACCCGACCGCACGAAGTTACGTTTTTGATCTTGTTTGAGTGAAAAGAATTTGCGTAGGAGAGTTGTGTGACAGATGCTCCGACAAAATGCGATATCGCACATAAATCCCTTCAAGAGAAAGCTAACTCGACTGCGAGGGACGTGCTGGTCTAGTTCTGCTAGAATGGTGAAAAATGACTAGAAAAGACGGAATCAGTATGATGTCACGAGATGGAGAACACTTGATGATGGAGACTACTGCACCGGTAGTTCCGCTTGTAACTTTCAGTCGCTGTTCTCATGCATCGTGACCACATTCTGGTTGGGCTGAACTAGGTGGTGATCTTGACGCTTGGTATGGTGGCACAGGGAGCACGTAACAGTAGATCCTTTTGGTGGATGGCTTGGTGATGACTTTCACCATTTTTATTGCTTCCCCGCCTTAGTTACACGGAAATCAGAGATGTGTCATTGAACAAAATCATGCAGCAACGGAACAGCTTGCTTAGTCAGTCCATAGTGAGTAGCTATCAGAGCCAAATTTTGCTCGCGGCAGAAAACTACCCCAAGAATAGGCAAGATAACTGACAGATGGGCTGCATGGCGGAAACTCCACTAACCTCAACTAGGGTTGTCCCTTCGCCTACTCTGATTCCTATCGTTGAAACCTGTGCCCGTCTGATTAGTTATTATTGTCGAAATTCTCCAATGTGCAATGCTGATATGCACATAATTGTGACTTGAAACGCACAAACGCATCTACAAGAGATAGGGCTATACATAAATTCATATGGTAAGTTTTGACATGACTGGCTTAGTTTTTATGAGGCGAGGAAGCCCCATTCATATGATCGCTACAACAATCCACCTGAGTATGAAAAACTCCAGTGGGAACCACTTTCGTAATGAGACTATCGTTATACAAGTGGTGTCACTGAGCCAATGCCAGATAACCGGACAGGAACTGAGTGACTGAACGAGGGGTGTGAGTGAATCACACCGTTGAACAACCACCTGAAGCTGATTGGTAGGTTGCGGGTTCAAATTTCCGTAAAGATTTATCAGAGGTTAATTGTTCCCAACAAGAATGCTTCTCAGCTTTCCAGCAAAGGTTGACTTCACTTATGAGTTGAATACACCGTATGGTGCTCCAAAATTCTTTTCATATATACAAGCTAGAACGAGTCAAAATTGTCTACATTGTTGGATAAAGTACCTTTGGATAAGGCTACTTACTCATCACATTCGTTGTGTTTGTTCATCGCTATCATCAATGTATAGTTTCTTCAGTGTGCATAAGCATTACAATGATAATTTTTCCGAGATGGACTTGAGCATAAGTCCACGTGACTTTTCTCAACGGTTTGCACATTATTCCACCATTTCTTATGTTTTGTTGTTAGGTGAAAGTTGCCTCTCGAAATGACCCGTCCAGACTCACTACACACTGCTTCCAAACAAAGTCAGTTTCGGACTCCTCATCTCCACAATTTGACGAGACATTTTGCTTGTAAGTTACCACTAACTCAGTGAGATACTTTTGGAAATAAGTATACAAGATGGAGGATTGACTGGAGAGAACAAGCTAGGAACTTTTGCTTCTTAGATCTGTTGTGCCTTCTTGGAGCAATCTATTCACACTTAGAAGTATGTCACTGCATTCTATAATAAGCAAGCTATATATTTTCAGGAATCCTACGTGGTGTGTTGCGCATGTTTCCCGAGATCACAGTAGTTAAAGAAGAAAATCTACCTAAAATTACACTAAGCACTTGCCGACAGTCTTTATGAGAAGCTTGAACCAGAGTTCTCGCCTTAATACAGGAGCGAACATCAAAGGTTACACCCTGGTGAAAAATGACCCTGGGTGCTCGGCAATATATCTAAATGTTGGTAGCACGGATGACTGCTGGTTACGTGACAATTGGTCTGTTCGCCGAACTTGGCAGATGGGGCGCAAATGTTTGGTCACCTTGCGAGGAGACATTGTCGTAGGCCTGTTGGGCAATGCCCCCACTTTTACTTGCGTTTATGCAGTTTCTACAGGGATCTTGGTGACTGCAACCTGATTGGTCGTTTGAAGATTGGCCATTACTTGATCGGGAGTTGTATTGATTTGTGTTCAGGCGAACTGATACGCACAACTACTAAATGAGTTCATTTTGTCACCGCACTCAGATACACATATTGCCTGCCATTCTATTCACCTATTAACGGAGCATAGTTCAAAACTTGGTCCAGATAGCTGATCGCGGATTCAAAACTTTTAGCACACAATCAACTAGGAAGCATGTCTCGGTACCGACATGATAATGTGTATGGCCAGCCTGACTCGTGCGCACGCCCTGATGAGTTTTCTTTTGGAGTTTTTGGTTCACTTTGGCAAGATGTTAGTTGTTCAAAGCATTCTGTATTCCTCTAATCCACGTTATAACTGTTCCATTGTCTCCCTACAGCAGACCCTGTCCGGAGGATTTAGAAGGGTGTCAAAAGAGGTCACTTTTAATGAGTCTCGATTAGAAAGGCTCCATTGTTAATACGTGTGACAGAAGTTGTTAATTGACCTTTTACTGTTGAGCGGTAACCAGAATGCTTACTGTAATAGCCGGAGCAGTGTCACTTGCAAATGTGCCATTTCATAAAGGTCACTGTTATGTGCCGAGCATAGGCAGGAACGTGCGGGGTTAATGTTTGTTGGTGAGTTCCAGCAATTGAGAACCAAGCAAAACCAAGATCTTGTAGCGGTGAAACTAACGGTACACTGCCCGTATGGTCAAGGAACACTTCTTGGTTTGTCTGCTGGTCAGACGCAAACACAGACATGCGTTTGACAAGTGCTAGTTGAACTGCCCTAAACGAATCATTTTGAAAAACAACCTCCAGGAATTCCTTTTGAATGTCACACAGATAATCTCAACCACATTGACTCTCGGCATGTAAGACCAGTACGCATAACGCGATCGAAAAATCATTTCATTTTAACTATCACAGTCTGTATAATTCAATACAAATCAAACAATTTCGGTATGGTTCATAACACGGTGCACTGAAGACAGGTCAAAGTGAGCATAGATACTAAGTTTATTTGATGCCTTTTGCTAGTCTCGCTTGAAGATACGCATGTACTGAGGGTCGATAATCTCCCATGGGTCTCCCCATAAACATGTTGCAGGATCAGCTTGCTCAAAACAGTTATGCATTTGCAATTGCAATTTCTGTCTGTAAATTTCCGAACCTCCTCTTACAACTAATATCTATCGCATGTGTCAAGAATCCAACGCAGTAATTTGACTGAATCCTCTAAGGAACTGACCCTACAGAACGTGTCCACGTCGCTAGGTCATACTATCCTTAGCACTGTAAAATGCATGTCAGTTATGAAAAGGTCCTCGGATTTTTCTTATTCCGTTCTTTTTTGTCAAGCGACGTTAGTCCGATTAAACGGCACTCCAGGATATTCATTGAGCTCTACCTTACTCAAAATAGGTGAGTTTTCATCCTCTCTTTCCACTGTTATTTTATAATCAAACTACGGAACAAGTGAAACATTGCGGATTTGATGCGGTGTTTTGTGGTCTTCGTGGATCAGCCTGGTCAGCCGGAGTGACCCCATATCGTCTAGTCCAAGAATGAGGAATGGCCAGCAACGCACAACTAAAGCAATGGGAATCCACTGTTTCACTAATCATTAATTTCGTTCTATCTCAGTCGTGTTCTCGGCCTAGGAGGAAATGCGTTACATTTTCGCACTTTTCGCATTCACATTGGCAATAAACTCAAGACACGATCGGCATAACTCCCAAAACGCCTAGTCTACGCGGGTAATCAATAGAACGGTGAAAGGGCTAGCTAATAGAGGCTAACATCTGGCTGGAACAAATAACAGCCTTCAACCTAAACCATTCAACAATGGTGCTTATGCCTATCCAGCAATGTAACAGCACAGATGTAGACAGCCCAGGTGACAGATAACTTACTCTCCCCTCGGTAGCATCACTTCACCCAACATGTATTTTCTGGCGGCGTAGTCCGAGTTCGGTGCTCTATTGTTGGTCAGTTCGCCGAGCTTGGCAGTTGAAGCGTTTGCAATCCAACGGCCAAGCTAGACGAACAGACCGAAAACCGAACTTGTAGTTTCTGATTATGCCGGCCCAACCACCCGATCTTCACTTCCTGCGCGTCTGTTCACGCCGATAAAACAGCCAACCCGAGTGGGACATGGCTGTCTGAGTCCGATGGGAGAAGCTCTTGGATCAAATAGACGAATTTGAAAAAGGAAATAGCGTGGAAATTGGACCGAGACCAGACGGACGTGGTTATATTTCTTCTTTCTCTGACCTCATATAGTACAATTGCTACGTGTGCCTCATAGACACCAGACCTTCAACACATCGTTGACCACGAGGATATATATCAGGTTTATTCGACAGAAAACTTCTGCCGAATAAGTTCTCAAGACTCCAAAGTACGCATATTAGAATGACACTGACGAAAATATGTAAACCTTGTTTATATGTGCTACCTGAGCTCTATTCTGCCTAATACGGGACAAAAAGTGTTTTTGACGAACTAGTCTACGCTCTTTCATATTCAACGACAGTGAGAACTTCCAGGTTATCAACCAATCTTTGGTCACAGGACTGCTCAGAGGAACGTTAGTTGACAAAGGCAGAAACATAGAGGAATCCGTCCAGAAAGAGTTTCCGTTGGCGGAATATTTGCATTATGTTACATTTTGGATCGCTTACATAGGTTTTAACAACCTATATTTATTGACTTCTAAACATAAGTAATCCATGCTGCAAGCCAGAGACCTAGCAGACCAACTGCTAAATACCACCAGAACCCGCTAGTTAGATGCATAAGCCTGCATTCGAGTGTGTAGGACAGAGGAAATAACTATCTCAAACCTGTGGTGTGATTTTTTACCTTGCTTTTTCAGTTTTGCTGGTTTGCCTTCCCAGTAGTTCTCTTGGTACAATTAAAACCTGTTGCATGGGTTGCGGACCTCGGCCATACTGATGATATCCCCATTCTTAACAACGACCGAAACGAACCAGCATGTCGTCCATCACTGTGTCTGTTACAATGCAGATAAGATGAGAAGCGCTGATTTTTTTATACAGATTGGGATTACACAGAAGGGAAAGACCTTTAAATAATGGTAGGAAGTAGCCCAGAGACCACATGTGAAATGGATGCGTGCTGGCTTTTGATTGGTTGAAGGTTGTGATTCGGAGAAGATGGGCATTGGTGATGAGTTCCAGTGACTGGATATTCTTGGAATAAAATAAGATGAGCAGAGGTCAGTTCTAAAACGTGTAGTAGTAACTTCACGTGAGTGACTGGATGAGCAAAAGCGTGTTATTTGACAAAGAAACATAAGAACATAACTACAGTGAACATTTCTCTGGTAGTAACGGTGGAACAAAGAAAGTGCTGACGGTCGGAGAATGTTTGCAGGTTGCCAGTCAAGAAAGAGCTATTGATGAGTCTTACTATTTTACGTGAATGGAATTGCCGAGAGAGAAGAAGGAACCACACGCAAACATGACAGCAGGTGGAACGAATTGTGAATTTCTAAATGAGGATAGTCTGGTCAGGCTGATGTAATTACGCGCTGAACAAAAGAAATCAGCACTTCTGTATGCTAGCGCCCCGAGGGCACTGATGTGTGAGGATCGGGATAATCTATCAGAAAAGGATAAATGGAGAATGATAGACGACGAAGAGGATAGGAAATGGTAGTAGTTCGTATTAACAGACTGAGTCAAGAATGAAAGGGAGATGGGTACATTGAAGACACTGGAAGGGTTTAATGTAGCTGAATTCTACAAGTTCCAATCGAGGAGGTCCTCAGAGCATAAATGGCTTGCAAGCGACTCACAACCATAGTGGAGCGGAGTGCCAGGGGGATTGGGATAAAGGGAAGTACAGGGTGGTGTCCGCAAAGCCATGTATAAAAGCGATAACAATCGACAAGAGATCGCTCACAAAAAGGGGAAACAGTGTGGAGTGAGCCTAGTTCCCTGGTGAACTGTATCGCCGATGTTCTGAGTCTGAGAGATAATTCTACTCATTACTGCTTGATTAGAATGGTTATACATGAAGCTTCCACTTCAAATGGACCAACTTATGCCCACAGACCGTAGAGACAAGTTCATCTCAGTTAGCAATAAAGGGGAGCATGTGTGCTTCAGTTAGGCTGCATAATTAGTGCAAACCTTATTTCCGATTCCGCCGGATTCAAACTGACTCAGAAGGTCAAGTAGGAAGACTATCGGTATTTTGGCGGTCTGATGGATTTCATTATTTTCTCTAGATTATTTAGTTCGCACAGTGTTCGGATGGCTCACCCGTACCTTTTTGTTCCCAACTCGGCTGTGTATTACAGCAGCCATTCTTCTGCAAACTACCCTGGTTCTAACGAGTCTGAGTTCGTTTACGACATTGCTCCGTCCGGTACTAACCTTGATGTCAACATTCGGTGCTTTCAACGGCATCGCTTGTCTAGCGGCAGAGATTGGGTCTAGTGGTAGATCATCATTTTTTCAAACGCATAAGTTTGTAAGACTAATTCTCTCATCCTGAATCGGGTCACCCCGTATCCCATTTTAGGTAGCGAGTTATGTCATTGTCCGAAGACTGTATCCGGAGCTCATCATTGAGTTCTTCGTTTTACGAACTCATTTGTCCACGCAGGTCGCACTTTTTTCAGCGGCTTGCTGCGTATGAAGCAGCTTCCATAACTTGTGTAGCAAACGAAAGGTAGATTGTTCAACCTCGGTAACCTAGGTCAGAAAATTTCAGTGTTATTAACTCTGGTTAGAACACCATATTCACTTTCACCATGACTCCGCCTCCTACATAATCACTGGATATTCTCACCCGTTATTTGCTCACAAGCACATGTGATGCTGGCTAGATCGATAGACCGCATAGACGATTCTTCGGTTGGCCAATTCGACCGTACTGGTGAGCGCGAGCGTTCATCGGCATTCTCCTCTCCGATTGGTCCACGCAGAGTTCATTCACATCAACTCAATGAATGTGATCAGTTGTTTGGTCTGTGTTTGTGTCTACGTGTTTTTGGTACTCACTAGTGAGTGTACTGCTTGCTTACGAGCCACCAACAGATGTGCTTCTGACGGCCAGCACAGTTGGAACATGGTGTAATAACTGTACATGGATTTCCTATCTTCTAGCGTCGATTCCGGGAACAAAACGTTTTTGGGCGGGATGTCCTTTGACCTGCAACATTTACAAGACAGAATGTTAGCTGGTACGGTTCCTGCCTCATTCGGAATTCTTCCCAACCGGCCACGAAGTGTGACTCTACAGAATGATTGTTCACATCCCCTCAGCACACTTTCGGACGGAAATTCTATCAAATCTATCTCGAGTCTTTCGATCTCCCAAGAACGGACACTGTCGGCACCCAGTTGGTATTACCTGTTCAGTAAACCCAATTCATATCGGCGGCATATGATGGTACCGTCTAGCCTGAAACCTTTGCGACCACTTAACGACCCGCGGAAAGGGGAACACCAAAAGGACAATAGAAGCGAAAACAGCGCTTCAGACCAACTGTTAAGTAATCACTCCTATCAAAGTGTAAATACGGCAGCTTCCGTCAGAACCGAATTGAATGGAATTACCAGGTCCTCATCAAATCAGCAGATTTTGATCGTAAGTCATTTCTTACGCGATATCCCACAGTTTATACTGACATTTTTTGGAATGCTCCAGAATTTTTAAGCGCAATAGACAAGTCTTATCAGCACCGTCTGAAGGGCAGTGGGGGCGGTGTATGCCAAACTTTCTTCTTTCTACATATATATATATATATATGACTAGTTGATATAACGTCAGCGGATTCATTCAAACTTACCCTAAGGATGATTGTTTAGCTTCCGAGACTCACTTTCAGATCTGCACTGTTTGATATGATAAGCGTCTGCGCATAGTAATTCAAGAGGTTTGATACTGCGTGCAAGTTGCTGGTGCTGATGTAAACCCGAGGGGGGGGGGTAAGATCGGTGAACATTTGAGAATCACCACCCGGCCTGAGCGTGGTGGTATAACGGGGAGCACCAGCTTTAGTTCGTTTGCACCAAAGCGCTATCCTCTCACATGTATTCCTCCAAGTTTCAGCTGAACGCCGTTCTTCTGCGGGACGAAGTAACCTAATGTAAATTATCGCTGAAATGGGCAATCGAGCAGATACCGATTAGGAGCCCCAGGGGACTTAGGCAACCCACGAGTACTTCCGTGGTGCCCAAGAGTGGACGCACTAGTGACCGGCAATGCAGGCTTTACTAAGGTATTTGCGGCAACAAACTACGAAGGTTCATGTATTTGCGGTTATATGTCATCAAGGTTTTATCCTTCAAGTGTAGTCAGCCTACGCCAAAAAGAAGTATCTATAAGCGTCACTCTCATTGAGAATCATCAGCAGTGCGCATCTCACGACCTTCCGGTAAGCAGTTGGAGAATAAAACGCTCTGCCTCGAGTGATCTATTGGCAGTGTGATAGATCCAAACTTAGAAAGATATAGCGCCTCTTGTCAGTCGAGGAACTCAACTCACGTGGTCACCAGTTGAATTTCTCTGCGAGCGAAAACTATCCACGTGGAATGTTCAGATAGCTTGTGAAACTTCAGTAGAGATTTCGTCCTGTAAGAGTTGTATTCTTGACCCAGCTCTGAACCCGCCTTTCCGTCGTATTTATCGCTCTAGCTTTCCACTGAAAGTCCATTTTGTCCCCATCAAGCCAGTCAGTGTGCGCCATTAAGTTTTGATCCTTATAGTATACCGAAGCGAACAGGCCATCGTGTGTTTCAGTCGTTCGTTCCGAGGCGGAATAAAGTGCACGCATACTATTTGGTAAAACAATGCACGTACACTCAGCCTGTAGTGTATTCACCAAATGCGAGTTGTCAGTCTGAATAGAAACGTCGTAGGCTTGTCCCCTAGCCAGAGAGCGTGTACTTCCCTAGGCACGAGGCTTATGACAACATTGTGCATTTGGCCTACGTGTGAACTAAATCCTACTCAGTCACACCGCAGCAGCCAACTACTGGTGGAGAATGACGAAGAGTTCAGTTAGGCCACAGGCAGGCGGTAAAGTTTGGTGTTTAGCTCTCGTAACCAGTACTGCCAAGTTATAGGATTAGGTAGCTTACGCATTCGATCCGTTCGTTTAGGAAAGTTTGTCCCAGGCGTAATCCACCTGCCATGTGGTAAGGCCTTCTCCAACCTATCTGAGCTCCCAAAACCAAGTTTCCACAAGGAGTTCGTTGTTTCTAGCTTATCAAACCACAAAGTTTGTACACAAACCACAAAGTTGTACTCATTCCCAATACAGTTTTCGTCCTTTCAGTGAAGCCAGTCTGCGATGAAAAGCCGAGAAGTACTGTGCAGGTGTTTCATCCTTTTTGAGGGTCACCAGCAGTACGTAGCTCACGAAAATCAGAGTTTCGAACCATCCTGTGTCTGAACACTTGACCTTTTGGCCACGAGCGGCAGTGTGATTAACTCCCACTTAGACACGCTATAGCAGGCACAACACTACGGTGACTTCCAAGTTGGCATGAACTCTTCAAATGCGTCATATCGATAATGCCAGTCCACTGATACCACGTTTCTGATACTTATACGTTCCAAGAGGTTGAAACTTCACAAAACGCCATTCAGCATTGTTCGGACACCTCATCGGAGGTCGGACGAACACAATGCGCTGAGGTTGCATAGTTCCGAGCGACCGGTTCTAGTAGTTATTGTTGACACGCTGTTAACTTCAACCGAAATCACTCGCCACCGTTCATGATTCAAGTTTTCTGCGAACATGCTTTTCAGAGACAGTTTGTGATTCCCTTTCCGACCAGATTTTCGTTTTTTTGTCAGTATCTCAGGGTGATTGAAGGTCACAGACAAAAACAAGACATTCAGATTGATCAACGGTTTCAGTTGAAATTTATCACACTGTCGACTGACTTCGGCGGTTTCTGCTTTGTTTAATTAGGATCAAGGTATCGTGCGTTAAACAATGACGACCGATTATCAAGTATTTTAGTGACTTTTTTTAACAGTCCCCTGAAACGTGAAGTCTCTGGCGTGATAGGATGTAATCATAATAATTGTAACAATTGGCTCCAGGTTTTCGCTCAAACAGAGGACCGCAGGTCGAGTCATCCAGATTTATGCCGTCTAGTTCGAATAGATCTTCACACAAATTATGATAAGCTTCGAACGCAGTTCTATCGTCCGTCGCGTGAGGACAATCTGAAACGGCTCCTGTCAACTTATCAGTCAATAATGTGGATGAGACTACGGCTGGTTAATTGGTTCATCAAATTAGTAAAAAGCTTAGTTTGCATTTTTGTTGCTTCCTGTTGTTGTTTGATGAGGGCCTGCAGGTCCCCCACTTTCGATAGAGCACACGTGGATACGACCTATCGCAACGTGTTGTTTGTGCCGGGTCCTCTTCCAATACTCAGCCTGACAAGACGGACGGAGTGGAACTGCTGGACGACTTGTTATTCTGACTCTTACAAAGGGACAGGAGAATGTAAATGAAATAAGGTAACCAATCGGGAAACAGAATAGATCAGTAGATGCGTTAGTCATGAAGCACAGGTCGATGAAACAGTCGAGTCAGCTGTCCAAACAAGCACGAATAATGCCAAGGTGGTGCAACAACAATCCTCTTCATGTGGTCATGGACACTTTTTATTCCATTGTGAGCACGCTTATTCAAGGCGAATTCAGTCCTCTACCGTTGGTCCTATTGAACGAACTTCTGGCCAAGCGCTTTGGTTCGTCCATTGTTTATGCTTCCGGAGAACTGATACTTGTTCTTCATGGTTCCAGTCAGCCGTCCAGATTCCACGCAGTCCTCGGCTTTGAGGTAGTTTTATCCCTTTTAGCTCCTACTGGCACTCACATTTATCATAGTCTGAGTTGATTCCTCCTCAGTTTATTCGGGGAAGTGATCTGCGTCTTCTCCCGAGCTCACAAACTCGTACCTGCGTAGTGCTTGGTTCTTGCTCAAGGGAATGGCGAATACAGGAATAGGCCAATTGAGAGTTAACAAGTCGGCGGTTTCTACGACCGGTAATCATCACCGTTGACAAAGGCATCCACAACATGGCCCTGAATGTCCAACGAAGTGCTTTGTGGAACACAAAGAAGCATAATGACGACACCGGAATCAAATATGTCGATTTGGTCATCAGTGTGTGTTGTGGCTGCTCACTGTTCTCAGGCTAATGGTAACTGAGTGTTCTGGATGTGAGGGGCTTGCAGACTCTTGACGTTGCTTGTGTACGGCAGCGAAGCATCGGTGTTCAACACTGATGTCATGCTGTCGATGATGATGATGATGATGATGACGTTGCTTGTCTATCACCCTTTAAGTTGGGTCACCAATTTCATCCTTTCAATAAGGAACGCATTACCCAGATTTGACCTACACACCAAGTTTTAGAACCTGGTGAACATTTGGGATCGCAGCATAAGCGCAGAGCTGCCGGCCAATCGCATATGATTTTGCAAAGATTTAGATTTTCGTTGGAATATTGTGAAATTTTAAGCGGCTTTGCGCGAAATGCTCTAGGGGATTGTTTTATACGTTACCCAGATTTCCTCATAGTGAAACTGGTCTTTGATGGATATCCATCTGTGATATTGTCAAAACTAGTGTCCGTTAAGCAACTGTAGATAGCTCGGAAGTGAGAATGATTCCCAATTTGCATGAACTCTCCATCTGAGAGGTTGTCTGCCGCATCTTTCAGCAGCATAAAGGTTGAACGTTCCATTATACCTCTATCGAAGAATAACCCTCATGTATCCCGCACAGACAAGCGGCACTACGTGCAACGGCCTTTGCTCCACAGTGGAGTTTTGACACATGGAGCATTGATGTTCCGAATGGATGGTACACAATTTGACGAATCGTATCACAGAACTAGATTGTTTTAAGTGGAAGCTTTCGTAGCTCTGTCATCTCTGTGAAGCGACGACATATCAGCAGTTCACTCAGTATTCTTTCGAGTGGCATAGCAACTATGCACCGAAAGGTTCTTACAGTTGGACGATTATGTTTTACGTTTATTTTCCGGCTATCCACTTATTCTGTTATTTTGGTGAAGGCCGGTTTGTCCTCAGTTAACGACCACGGCAAGAAGTAAATAGGATTGTGGTGGATCAAACTGTATAGAGTTACCGAGAACTTTCTGCGTCGGGGGTGGACCGAAACGTTGGTGTGTTGTGAATCCCCTTCACATCACTCTCGTTTGAACAGCCCATCACTTGTCTTGGCGCAGTTATTCTGGTCAGTTCATGCTAAAGGGGTGAAGCACTGGAATGATTTTTCGCTCTTATTGAAGCTCATCAGCAGTGCTGGGCTTTGAATTCCGGAAATTTGATATTTGGAGTGAGCATGTTATCACGGCTCCATCAGGACACGCTGGGAGCGTTGTTTACTCTTGAGCAATGTGATTAGTGCGCCCGACCCCTCGATCGACGACATAGTAACTGTCTTGTTTGTGTCGGTCACTTGATCCACTTCCCAGTCAGGTATCGCCATGGACGCTTGAAACTTAGTGGACAAACTTTGATTAACCTGGATTTCAATATACTGTGACTCGGAGGAAGTTAAATTTATTGGAGTTATTCAGATGATCAAACCACTGGAATGAATCTGAAACTTTTGGGAACTAGAGTGGTTATTGAACAGAATGATATCTCTTCTGCTCGCTGGGTTACTAGCGCCCAACTATTGAAAGTGGTAGAGACATATATATGAGGCCTCCGGCATTAGGAAATGCACAGGCTTTCTTCTACCCTCGCCAGCTTTCTTTCTGACAATCCTAATTGAAAAATTAGTTGGAAGGGGCCAAAGCATTTGATATTGCACAGGCTGATCAAATCCGCTGGACTTGAGAACGAAGATGGAAAGTCGACTGGGGGTGGCCTACTCACTAATGATAATTTGCTCCAATTATTCTTCTCCTACTACTACTACCACATGTGACCAACTTTCATGTAATACAGAGGCAGAGAACTGTGCAGTAGATTCGCACCCACACTAACCGAAACCAGACATTTCAGTCAATGAATCGACACACATGTCTGAAGTGCAAGTGAATTCTTGAAGTCCACGATATCGTTCCACATTGTCATTCACTGTGTACGATGAACAGCTCCCTCTTTTCAAACAGAGGGAGCATATAGTACCTGCTACAACCTGATAATTCCCTCCATCTGAAACGAATTAAAGAATATTACTTTCTGTTCGTAGCGTGTCGGTTTTCCCTGTCATTTTTTTTTCGTTTTTCCCCCCACTAGATCACTATTCCTCCTTCAGACGCTGGCTACGGATTCACTCTGAGGTCCAGTACTGATTGGTCAACATCACCAATTAATCGGTGTCAGAGTAGCACTCCAAGGACGTCGTCAACCACGACGAAGGTATCAGACACTGAGAAGCCAGTAAATGCCCACTCGAAAATATGCATTTGCCATGTTCAGGATGGGTCACCTGCTGACCAAGCTGGACTTCCTGTTGGAGCCTACCTGGTCGAGGTAGATGGCGAAGCACTGGAGCAATCCACAACACTTAAGCAAGCGGTTTGCCGTCTTCGCCGGTCAGCGAGCAAACATCCTCAAGGTGCTGTAACCATCGGCGTGGAGTTACCACAGCAACCTCATTCTCAGAGTGCGTCGTGCAAAGTGATGACTGGAGTTTCTCTTACAATGCCTTATGGTACACCTTTGATATTATCTCGGTAACAGCGGTTGGAACCTCGTGCACGAAACGTAACAGGTCCGCAGAAGTGCAGAAAATGAACAATCTCAGCAATATATTTGGCTCCTGGCTCTTTCACTGATTGATTTGGCCCTTACTTTTCGTTTTACGTTTTTCGTGTATATCTAGGTTCTCAATCCTCAAAACTTCATACATTAGGTGTGTGCATTTGGCGGGGAGTTTGAATGAAATTCCATATCAATCGCACTTTCCAGCGAAATCAAGAACAGCCTGCCGTACAGCTAATCACGGAAAGATCCACGATGAACAAGGTTTTCAGTGCCTGGTTGGCCGACTGACCCATTTATCCTGTTATTGAATCGGTCAGCATGTAGTTCGTACAACCTAACTGTATTTACCCAAAGGGATTCATTCCTGGGTCTGGTGAATGTGTTAAAGAGAAAGTAATCACTGTCGAAAAGGGATACTAAAATAGACTAACTTTCAAGCGAGTGTAGACGATATGCCGTTGTTAGTAGCGTTGGCTCAAGAATACCGTTTCAACTGAAATCTGAGGCAAACTTTAGGTAGCACATTCATTTGAAGGTTATGATGAACGAGGAATTCAGCCGACATTCAGTTGGACCTGCCGTTTAAACCAACTTAATTTAAATTTGAGTGTAGCTCGCCAGTTGTGTACAATCTGCCGTTCAAGTAGAAAGATTGATGAAATTCTAAGGACCACGCCTCCCCTGATGTACCTGACGAGGAGCGAATCAGGCAGTGGGCTGTCAAAGGGCTTTCGGGAGCCGTATCAGTGGTCCTTGGTCAGGAGAGATATACTCCTCCAGTTGAGTGTAAAACTTTGGCGTGTAATTGAGTGGCCTTGCAGGCGACAGTCTGTAGCAGTTAACTAAACGGGTCACGTGTCCGGTACCTCTCAGCTCATCTGATGTTAGTGAGCTTTCTAGGATCCGGTGGTATCTCTTTTGAGACATACTGTTTCTCATAAGTTTGTTGGGCTCCATCCTATAACACGGTCTTCTTGCATATTAGCTGTCTGATTACTCATGATGAGTCTGGTTCCAGTGCCCATCATTTCCGCTCACTATCGCCACGATATTTTGTGCTTGAATTTTAATATACTCTCTCACTGAAGTCTAGCTGATGTTGTTAACGTTCACTCAAATCACATACTTTTGCACGTTTCCAGACGGTAACCTCACTGGTAACAACTGTGTTCCAGTTGCTTGCGGATCTACCCTAATCTGTGAAGAACGGTGTATTGATCCGGTGGATCCTGTGGAATCTAATAATTCTGGACGCCGAAAGCGTTTTTTTAAATTAGCTCATCCAATCCTGCAGTTGAAGTGGTCCGACGTAACAGCTGAGGAGGCACTGCGGCAATGGGCAATAGCTGACCTACTGAGCAATGGGAGTCGCCTTGTAAACGAGCTGTTGGCTGGAGTGCGAGTCTACCTGGTGAAACTTCGGGAAGCAGGCTATCTGGATAGGAAGGAGTTGAATCTAATTTTTAGAAACATGACTGAGGTGAGCAGTATTTCTGACTGAAACTCCACTAGTTGTTGTCCTCCCACTAACCACAGTCCGTAGGATAAGTGCATTTGAACACTTCACCTCATGCTTCCATCTTTACGGTTTTCGGTTCAGTTCACATGGTGTATAGCAATCATAGTCAAGCATCCACTTGTACGTGGCGAGCTTTGACCACCGAAACCTGGCTGGAGACAATTCTTTTCATGGTCATTGTTCGGCAGTCTAACGAGTAAACACAGTTCTCACCCTTAAAGAGCCGTTATGCTGATCTCTAGAATAGGTCGCACTCCTTTGGTGTGCCTGTGATGCGGCCATGACTGAATGCACACGAATACAAATCCTACTAATTAGTAGACTATCAGTGGGCTCCCTCGGTTTGATTCCTTTTTCGGGTAACTAAAATCAGCTCGAATTGCTCCAAATGTTGTCAGGAAGTAAATATGGAACAAAATGCGGACGAGTGCCTCGATTTTCAACAAACCACTTCTATCGGAGTGAATTGCCTGTGTCATTTTCAATCACACCCACCTACATTGCTATGGTCATCCGAATATCTCGCTTCAAGTGTTGTGATGCTCTTCATTTCTTGTAGAGCTCCCAGGTGGCTGACGCTTAGTTGATCAAAACACACACTAAGGGAGGCCTTAGCAGCTCAACTTGATTCCGATGAGAACCACTATGCATGAACATCTGTTCACTATGAGTAAAAAAGTTACTCTTTTTACTGATACTACGTGAACTTTCGTGATAAATTCAAGATAATCAGAGAACTTGGTCACGGTTGTTTTGGAGTTGCAGTAAATGGTAGAACTATTTTCCCTCTTGGGGGACACCGGCTGGAAAACAAAACTGCAATCTTTGGATGTTGTTGAGGTGTTGTCCTCTCACCAGTCCAACCTAGTAGTAAATTTGACGATGCCGCCTCACATAGATAATAACGTGGCTCTCTTTGGTGAGTTTACAGCTATCAGAGACGAGTATACCGTATGCTCACTCCCAGGTGGATGGTTCTACCTACTGTTTCACTATTACTGACAGATTATATTGTTTGCGTTTACACAATGCTTACCACCACTTTTTACTTTTATTGGCGAGGAAATACGCACCCGTTATCATTTTCGATGTCACAGTGCGGCTGAGCCTCCTTTATCTGTTGTTTGTTTTTATTCAGATCACTTCCATGGCTTCCAAGCTGTTTAGAAGTCTGAATGATAGCTGTCTGCCATACACAAAGACTGACGACCCCCCGACAATTCCCTCCGGAAAACTCTCTCTTTCCAATGGCGGGACGTGGAGCACACCGTCTGAACGCATCGCTAGCAAAGCAGTCAGGATTCTCAAGAGAATTCGTAGGAGTTTGGTGGGTTCCCGTTCTAACAACGAAATCGGTGAAAAAAATGACTCAGACAGACCTGTAAATGATGTAGGCCCGTCAGTTTCATCTCCCCGCACCATTCTTCCGAGATCTGCTTCCGAAAACGCTCTAACCCGCATTGGCATCGTTATGAGTGGCAAGGAAAACGAAGACACAAGTACCGCTGACTATCCTATGCGAATCCTGGCACCACCACCACATGGGCACCTCGATAAGCCTGGTTGTTTAACCCGACCGTTTCTGAAATCACTTCTGGACGAATGTGTCATGTATTCGGTCGACTACCTCGACCGACTACGATACCTACAGGAATTACGCAGAAGCTCCACACAGCTAAGAGAATTCTTACGTGTGAGTTATTCGAGCATCTTGAACTAATATATTTTGCCCAACACGTAATTCTCAAATGGCGGTGTTGTTTTCTATACAAAGTAAGCCAGCAAAGAAATTGTTACTAGCTTCGTCAAATTCCAACACATAAGAGGCCATATAAGGGCAAATCAGAAGTCAACAGAGTTTGACATACCTTCGGGGCACTACTTTCAGAGAGTGTTTTGCCACCTCGTTTTCTTAGAATAACGTCGACCGAGTCTACCACAGTTGGTCTATGGTCTTCTTAGGTTTTTATGTAGAACGGCAACTGGTCGTCTAGTCAGAACTAACCTTGCCATTCAACTGTGGGTCAAAGCAGAAATTTAAGAGTATGCGCATGGCAGATTGCAGTTTCCTTAATTGCGATAGGCTATAGTCAGAGTGTGATTTTCTCTTCACAGTCGTAGCTTTACGAATCTTCACTCCATAAGTTCAAGCTAAGCTTCTGCTAGGAAGTTCGAGGTGCTGAAGAACAAGAAATTCTTTTTGTATGACACCAGGTAATTTCTGAAACTTCAAAAAGGAATCAGTTCACGTTGATTTGCTTCCATACAGAAAACTTCCAATCCTAGATGTATAACGGCACTTGCATCTTCTTTTGCTTTTCTCCAGAGGAAATCAAACACCCTTAGAACAATATCGACACGAAGGACAGCGTGATCTAGGTGGTTGTCAGTGCGTCGAAATATTGGTAGCTCGTCTACATTTACTGGTGGTTGCTACACGATTCAACGGCCATCTGATCAATTACCAGTCCATGTGATAAAGCAGTAATTGAAATTAGTACAGGGGGCTAAAGAACATCATAAACGAGACATTCAGTTGAGTCCCAGGTAGGTCTCCCGTCAAAACTAAACTGGCTTGCAAATGAGTGTACTTCGCTAGCAGGGGGGGCATTCAAGTACAGAGGACAGGTGCACCAAATCATCTGAAGAAATTTCTTATTGTGGGTTTCTTCAGAAGAATACAGAGACTGTTCTGGAATATGAAATGCGTGTGGACACTAACCCTTGGCCACAGTGGTCCTAACAAAAGTCAGAATAATCTTTTGGAAACTCTAATGATTTTCAAGTTAGACAAGCTGTTAGGAAAATCTGTACGCTATCAAAGGGATACAGTTCAACCATTAGAAGATGGTATCCACCAACACTGATTTCCATAAACGACAATCAAGGACACAAATTCGATTAGAATGATATTTACGGAATTCCTGTAATTCCTGGCGTTTTCAAGTATCCTTCAGCTGTGGCATCCTTTCATCGCCTAACTGTCATGCCACCAGAGTTAATAACGAGGGCTGGAATACTACCAGGCTGCCCAAACCTAGACAGGGGAAGTCGGAAGGCAGAGGTCGGGTTCGAACCGAGGAACTTCCGGTCAGTAACTGTGCGCTCCAACCACTGAGGCATCTCGCTCTCAGTTTTACTAACTGTTCAATGTTCTGACATGTCAAACTCGACATAATCTATGTACTACCATGTGCAAATGACGGGAAACTCAACACATTTACTCAAATTACACAAGCTTTGGTCACGAAAACCACAGGTTTACGAACCAACCAATAAGATTACCTATCCAAACGACCATTCATAATCAGTGGTGAGTCCAGGCTAACGATTTTATTACAAACAGATGGCACTACTCAACGGGAGAGAAGCCATCTAGCTGCCCAATGACGCGCTAATTAAGAGGTCTTTTCGCTGGTGACCAAACACATGCAGATAGTGTGGAGAGATTTGGGGATTTTCAATGGAAGCTTAGTCCGTCAAGCGAGGCCGATCTATTTCGAAGAGCCGAGAAGCACCTTATAGGTGTTTCATCCTTATTGGGAATCATCAACAGTGCATGTCTCGCGAAACTCCAGGGGGTCTTGAACCCGTGACCCTCCGGATAGTCGCTGAACTAACCTTTCGGTAACGTGTGGCTGATGGGTGATGTGATTAACTAGCTCTTAGGCAGGATATAGTGCCACTCATCCTTCAGTCACAAAAACCACATCACGTGGTCACGTGTTGAAGGACTTCTGGACTGACAATTTATCAGATGGAAGGTTCACTTGTCGTGTGGGTTCTTCTGGACTGCTAAGTGATTGTTGGCAGTGTGAGGAGATTTGTGAATTTTCAACGGAGTTTTCGTTCTGTAAGTGAAGCCAATGCATGCTGTTTCATTCGTATGGGAATCATCAAGTAGATATCTATCACGCTTGCAGTCGGACGGTAAATTGTTGCACTGGAAGGTTATGGGTTCGAAACTCTGAATTTCTTGAGATGTGCTACTGCTGATTCCCAATAAGGATGAAACAGCTGTGCAGTGCTTTTCAGCTTTTCAGCGTCGACTGGTTTCCTCTAATGGAAGAAATCCCCATTGCAAACGTCCAAAACTAACTTGCCAACTTCAGCAAACAAGCTAACAACCAGGACACGTTGAGTCTTTGTTGGCAACAAGTGTCTAATTGGTTCCGTAGCCGGTTAGCAGTTATCAGTGGAGAGATTGAGCCCGGGTCCGGGCTCGCAAGTCACTTAAGTCCGTGATCTTATCCACTGAAAAACTCGGACTCATGATGTGTTTCTGTGTTCATTTTCTCTAGAATAGAACAGTACGACACCAGCGTCGTGCAGGACGTGCCTGTATTAGGGACCCACGGATATAAATTTCCAGGTATTATCCCAACTCCGGTTTCTGTCATCCCATTCGGGTAGATAAGTTGAAGATTTTATCACACAGAAGCCGTCATTTCCTGATTACTGTATCAAATATCTAATTTTCTCCACTACAGAAACAGTCGATGGTGCCGGGAGTCCCCACTTTGTCAAACTTCCTTATGTTACCGCACGAAGTAAGTGGAATGGGCACTCTGTCTACCTTTCAATTATTCGGTTTAAGAGTTCAGTTTTTTCGTGGTGCTTAGAAAAAATATATATGTATGTATTTATATAGCCGTTAGGTTAGTCATTCTTCGTATCCGGAACTCCACCTGTGGCAGCTGGAGTACTTTTTATTCGACTGTTTTCTCCAGTAGAATCTTTGGTGAAAGATGGGAATGAACCTCACAGCGAGTCTTCTCTGTTTTTGGTTCTTTTTTTCTAGCTTAGTTGCTGTGCCTGCAAGTGTGAAGCTGTCCTGGTGTTCCTAGTTTTGACATACGTTTGCTTCTGAAGCACTTTTTTCGCATGCCGTTCAAAATATAGGCCTATTGATTATAGGGGAGACTGCAAGAAATTACTCAGCATCAGTCCACTCCTGAAGGTCTCGTTTTGTGTCGCGTTCCATGAGTTGCCTCACCCATTCTACATATTACACATTTGTAATAATAACACCACGATAATTGTAATTCGTTTTTTAGCTTACCCGTCGTCTGATGGTTGATCTAGAGAAGGTCAAACGCCACACGGGGCCCCATCATATTGATCAACAAGCCTTAGACGAATGCGTGTCACGTGAGTTCACTGTATCATGCATGTTTTCGTGTAAAGAATTCCTGTATAATATCACCAAGAAAAAATGGTCAAGTTCGTCCATACTGGAGAGTTGTTTGTTCTTCGGAAAGAAGAAAATCCCACTTCTTGTGCATGACTGTCAGACTAGAGAAACAGTCCTTGCAAAGAAAGTGAACACCATGTTCCGTACAAGTCAAGTAAACCTAGCAGTCCTTGCTGCGATTGATGTGGTCCATCTGTGTAATCACTCACTGTACATTACGTTGATGTAGTTGGCGCAATGGGCATTGTGCCCCGAGAGTTTTTCTCCAACTCGTACAATTTATAGCAAATTACACCGAAACTGTTGAACCATGTACTCAAGAGCAGTCCTACTTTAATGTTGTGAAGCTACCTTTAACCAAAGATTTGAACGGCTTTAAACTTTTGATCCTCAGTGTATTTGCAGGCGTTAGCTCCCTGAAGCGTGCTGGCAGTTAGGTGATAAGTAAGTGAGCACTTAGTGATGAATCAGAATGACCAAAACAACAGCAGAGTTTATGTACTTCGAACCAACCTAACTACCGTCTACGGAAGAAGGTGCTTTTTCACTTCAGATGCCTTCTGGAGGAAGGTTGTTGGAGTACAGGCGGTTACACTGTAATGCGAAATAGTGTCGACCACAGCCCATTTGGGTTCTGGGGCATGTTCACATCTCCCTGGATGGGACCAACCTGATTCTTCTTGCATTTGGCTGCAAAACCGTATAAAATCTGGCTTGTAACCGGTCCCGTTGACGAGCATACTGTTACCTAATAGCCAAACTGCCTAGCTACAATTAATCCGCCGTTATGCGTTGGGTTTTTGTTGTATATGCATCGCAAGGGACGGTGATGTCGTCTTAATCATATATGTTTAGTTCAGTGCTGTCTGAACTTGACCATTTTCCTTGGGAACATAGGACGGGTTGTTTGGAAACCAGGACATGGAGACAATGATGCTACTCTCAGTAGCCGTATGGCACTTTTTCCTCCTTCATATCCTTATTCACTTAACTGCTTGTCATCTTTTCGTAATTTAACCTACTGTACACTCGTGCTTTAATTTGCAGTACTACGTGACGTGGTTCTAAGCCCAAACGTCGAAAAGTCCCTTCTGAGCACCTCGGGTTCATCTAGGTCAGCATACCTATCTCGCCGGAACAGCGTCCCTGTGGATAGCAACTTTCCTATGGACTCCATAGAACAAACTGGGGTACCACAACTTACCATATCGAAGACGAGTGAACCTCCGGGTGGAAGTGTTCATACTCCACAAACCGATACAGAACTCGGGCGGTTAGCACTTCTCGTCCAGGAACCACTTTTTCCTTCCAGTCAACAATCTGGCGTGGCTTCTGTTCACATGGAACTCCTTCGTAGTTCTTGTTTGATAATATATCGTGGTCTCCTTGAGTGCGTTATCGACAGCTACGCTATGGCAGATACAGAGTTTGAAGGTAAAACACTGTATACCGGGAAGGTAAGTGAATCAACCACGAATGTGTTTCAGCCTTCGGTTTTAATTTATGTCGACCAATCAAATAGTGGATGAACTACCTTCCTTCTAATGACGACCATGCGGCTCTAAGATCGTGATCAGTATCTATGGCTTCACTTTGACGGATACTGCTTAACTTGGCGGAAATGTCAGGTGTACAGGGAGGCGTAGTTTGGAAAAGGTTTGAGCGCTTGGACTGAATCTGCATATTTTTGTTTCAACGGTTGGTTGTACTGGGCCTGCATTGGGCTCCCTCCATTTGGTTTCTCTAAATTGTTTTCATCAGTCAGTTTTCCGGGGTCACCGGTGACAGTATAGGCAAGAAATCTGATTAAAGTAGAGCTCGACGTGCTATCAGCGGGCTTCTGACACTAATGGATCAATAAGCAAGAGGTATATACTGTCATCTCACAAACGTCAGGGCATCGTTCTTAGTTAATTTCTGCATGAAGATTCGGGGTTGGAAAATTGTAATTATTGGGCTTGTCAGAGACGGCTTTAGAAAGGTTTTCAGTTAGACGGGAGGTAGTCTTTACAAAGTTCCTCAGATCGCAGATCAAAAAGCTAATTAGCCAACTGAACCCATCCGATTTTCCGAGAGATCATTAGTTCATAGTACATTGTGTTAAGATGGACGTTTCTGCCGGGACACAGTCAAATTAACTTTCAAAGTGTACATTTTTTGTTAACGCAAATGGTTATCGACCTTTGGAAATATTTGACGTTCTTCATTCTTCCTCGAAACCTGCTTGCATTCCAAAATAACCTCGGATCAGGAAATACCAGAAAAAGCTCCACTCTCAGAGAATACCCAGCGAATTTAGCTAAGTTTCGCTCAGTTTGTTTGCCTTCCTATGTAGTCAGTTGCAGCTCTGTTGAAAGATCGCTATTAAGGCAGACAAAAGAGGTTTGGAAGTTCCCCACTGGCCTTGTGATTTTGTCAAGCACATAAAGGCGTAGAAAAAAAACAAGTTTTTGTCATTATTTGTTGAGCACCGCTTCTATGGGAGAGTGCAGTTGTTTCCCCGTTAGTCTTCCTGCAGCGTCGAAGATACAGAAAGAAAATTCAGGTCCTATCAAAATTTTTCGACCGCAAAATATGGTTTCACTGTTCTGCTGTTAATGCCAGACTCCACTATTGCACCATATTTGATTATATATATGTAAGATACGTTTTATCTTGTGCATACGAAAAAGAGGATTAGCATGTCTGTGATGAGCTTCTGTGGATCTATTTGTACCCCCAGGATCGTTTGAGTAAGTTTGACCTGCCAGGGCTTCAAAGTATGTAAACTGTTCACATAAGCACACATTTCATCGGTTCACAACTTCATCCTACAAGATGAGCCAAACTATGCTATTATCGCTGTTCATCCCCCTAAAACGAATCAGGGAGGATTCGGTACTGCGGCCTTGTGGGCGTGAGTGAAACACGCCTCTGAGCTCCTGGTGACTGATTAGAATTGTGATAAACTCGCAACAAGGCAGGATGTGCCGTCACTCATTGTTCAACAGCACAGATTCGCAGTAGGTGACTTCCTGGTTTCATGTCGCTCATCGAGCAGAGAAATACCTTTAAATTTGTTGGGAACTTTTCTTTTCTGAGTAGTTTGCGTTTTTATTTTTTAAGCGGCTAGGAGTTTGTAGGAACGAACGTCCGAACTGACAAGCTAGTGGCTCGTCTGCGATTGCAATCAGTATTTTCGCGCTCGCGAAATAACTACATAGACCTACCCATGAATAATGGACTTTCAATTGTCAAAAACTGCAATGGATGACTGCTATGAGCCACATCCAAACAACTGGTCAGTGTATTATTTCGGTCAGGCGTATACTGTGCGAATATTATAAGTCAGTGTTATATGGTTACCCAAGAGTGATGTAACGAGCCCCCTTGTGCCTTCTATATGCAGACAGTAAGCAGCACTACTGACACTAGTGTATACGGTTTACGAGCTTAGTGATGTTACCGTAATCTCAGGTTGTTTTCGGAATGTTTGATAAAATGCACAATGGTGATCTCTTGCGTACTACTATTTTGTTGTGAGATGAACAAAAATCACAGTAAACTTGAGTGAGGATCGAGTCGCTTGATATAAAATTTTAATAACTCCAGTGGACCAACCAAGTGGTCACCCGACCCCGTGGCTTAATCGCTCGGAACGTATTTGGTCTGTTTCCATTCGGAATAAATTGAGCCAGCATCATAGACAGTCTGTAATGATCTAACTGTACTAACACTCTCTGTTGTTGTTCTCTAGTCCTTCACTTACTTGCTGCCACAACATCTGCTCTTGGTCGGTTCCGACACGGATATGCTGGTGAGAAACGAACCAGCGGCTCTACTTTGCTATCCTGTCCCACTGAAGAGTATATGTCTACAACAATGCAGTACAGGCAAGTTTGGCTTTGGAGCTTACATATCTTGTCCTGGTATGCAGTTAGTGAGACTGGAACATAAATCACATCCATTTTTGGACCAACAGGCGCCGCATTTATGTATGCTTGACAAATTCAATATCGGGTGGCACATAAAGCTGTACGTTACTTGAGCTTTGTAAAATACTCACCCCAAATGATTCCCTGGAAGAATTAGCCCACACAAAAAAGTTATTCATGTTTATAGAGAAACCTGTTTTATTGACCTTATAACTTTCCGATCAGTCCTGGGAGGCAGATTCCCCGCGATGGTAATGTGTAGGATGCAGCAAACGGTGTACTAGGTAATGGAAAAACCACCAAAACAAACGTAGAAGCTTTTAGAACATAGTTTTTAATACGTTTTCGCCGGGATTATTCCTCAAAATAAATACAGCGCAACCCCTGGAGAATGCCCCCTAGACTAAACATAGCTATAGGTTGTCATTTCACAGAAAACTGCATGAGTTAATCCGTGGTGTAAATACTGTCTATTAAGGTTAGTTGTGCTTCGTCTCGTTTTATCTCATTTCTGCAAGGCACTTTCATCAGAGGGCCCACACGAATCCTACCGAGGCTTAGTTTGAAGAATGTCACGAGGCAAAATTATTAGTAACTAGCGAAGTAAGCCGTCATATCTTGCATGAATGTTTGAACGTCACCGTAAAAGTAGTGGCCACTTGAGAGTCATGAACATACTGAGGAGCACGGTACCGATATTTCGCAACAAATGTCCTACTCACCCGTCCAAGAGAGCTATCTTAATTAGACTTTTTCTGTACAGTATTAGAAAAGCGATGCGATTTGAATCCACTGAACCTGAAGGATCGCTTACGTATATTCGATCTCCAGGCATTCAATTCAAGGTGTCCTCTTGACTTACCAAGAGTTAGCACACTGCAGTTGGCACTTAGTAACGGCCAGTGATAGCTAGAACAGCAACTAATGCTTATCAGTTTAAGGATGTTAGGCTTATACACGTCCAAACGAAGAAACTGTCGTTTTTCATTGCGGGGACATGTTATAGGAACGGAAAACAAAAGTTGCTACAGTCAAGCGGATATGTGGCCGTACCCTTTTGGCCGGAAATTGCGTGATTCTCACTGCAGGCAACTGGAATCCCTGCAGGATGTAGGATAGGCACCCAAATAACCCCAGTGGCTAGCATGCTGTCACTTTGTAGCCTGCTGCCAAGCATACTTTGACCTGTATTTTACTTTTTCGTTCGTAATGCAGAGATGTGTTTATTTCGATGTTCTCTGGAGTTGTGGGCACCTTATTCCCTTCGTCTGAAGATAACAGGCTTTTTGCATCATGCTTCCATCCACCTCCGTCCTACAATTTAATAAGTTGCTGTCTCATCTGCAGATGACGTTCCAGCGCCATTCTTTACTCCTACCGTGTTACCACTGTTAATAGTCCTCTGTCTTCACTAGCATACAAGACGTTGTTTATTAAACGAGCATTATGCTTGGAAGTTTATTTTCAAGTCACTACTTCGTTGCATTATGTTCTGGTATCACAAATTGGTTCGATCCTCCGACGATTTCCTTGCGCTAGATTGGGTGAGGCCGGCACTACAATTCCTGAACCGGTTTATTTGGACAAAGCTTGGTACGGCGAAAGGTGGCTTCGGAAAACGCTCGGTAGAAAGTTGCAGAACGTGGCAGAAACGCGTTCGGCGGGTTGGTACTCATTAAATTTGATAACTCAAGGTCAAATATATTCACCCTAACCAACCCACCCAAACGTGTCATGTGGTTTGCGGTTAGCGTGTTACTTATTTTCCTCTGGTATTACATGAAAACAGCAGCTACATCTTATCAATTTCAGATGGGCTGATTTGGTTTCGGATGGTCACGGTCGTCTGAGACAGCATGCAACTGAACAACGACTTTTAGACGGAGAAATAACTAAACTCCGTACTAGGTCAAGCAGGGGTATTCGCGACGAGCTTAGAATTGCCTAGTGGGAACACATTGTCAGACTGGTCGATATTTTGAACGAACGGTCTAGCCTCGGACACATCCCATGGGGCCCTCGGATGCAATAGGACTCCGTGGCATGTCAAAGGTTTGTAGACCTCAAACAGAACCCGCCAGCATGACTGAACCGTCGTCTCGAATAGTGGGCACTCAACTATTGTGTTCCGCCTAATTCCTGGAGGCTGCCTTCTGATAAAGGATTACTGCGTATACTGAGGTGCCTAGGTTCTCCATCTTAGATCTGGTCTAGCTATCCAAACTGGTCACTGCCCCATGCAAAGAGCTTTTAGGAGCCATTGATGAGAATGGAGCTAGGATCAATAATGAATATTGTCCTTTCAGGACTCGACAAGATGCTTCCCTGGATCCCTCTATTTTCTATTAGCATGACAACATTTTCAACACAATGTTTAAGCGTACCGGAACTTTAATTTTTGTTATCATCTTTTTACAGATATGAAAATTGCAGTTGGAATGGTCCAAGGAATTCGTGTCCAGTTGAGCTGTACAAATAGCGAAGAAAAAGTCGTCTGGAAAACCTTGCTGCAACACAGAATATCGCTTGCCTAATTTAGACATAACACGCACGAAACCATGTACAGATTAATTCGTTTTTCATTTTCTTCAGGTCACTATTTTGGAATAGTAAAGACGCATAAAACAGACATCCGTTGCTCTTTCCCATCAGTTCCATGGGCCACTCTGTACCCTACCAAGCGTTTCTCAGTAGCAGGCAGTGTCGTTTTTCACGGTCCTCGTGGAGCCTACTTTTAGCGAATTTTCCATTCCCCTGGTAAATTGACGCGTGCTATAGAAGCGATATCAGCTGCTTGATACCACTAGAGAGCGCGTATTTTTGGCTGCCTCTTTCACAACTCAGTGAGACACTGAAGGTGATAGCCTGTCGTATCGGAACTTTATTAGACTGACTTATTGTCAGTTTTGGCACGAAGCTACTACACCTAGCGAAAGTAACTGCAAAGCTTGTCATGAGGTGATGGACTCTGCTTTCGTATGCATCACTGAGAACTCAATTATGAATCGAAGGACTCCAGGATACGTATGCCATGACAATTAGAGCAATCAGTGTCGGCTACTTAAAAACGAGACAACCTTTTGGGATTTCAGTTGACAAATGGTCAGTAGGACGATCAATCGATGAGAATAGGTTGCAGCCACTTGTTGCTTGAACGATAGTACGAGGCAACATGAGCAACCGGAGGATAACCAAAAGCCATAATTTGCACGCAACTTACAAACCACTGGGACAAGTACTTATCCGTCCCTTTCGTCCCCTCTACAATGGCCAACTTGATAAAACCACACAGAATTTGGTCCAATTTGGAGGTTATCATGGATGTGTAGCATTTCTCGTGCCTAGGAAACTGTTGGTTTGTCCATCAGTGGCCTATCGTTCTGAAGAGTTTGTACTCTCCTACAAAGGATTCATCACAGCAAGCTTTGAACCCGACAATTTACATATTGTGTGAAAGATATTGCTGACTGACTATTTAACGACCAATAAAAAACTTCAGCTTTACACAGCAGCATTGTTCTGACAGGACGAACAAGGCTCGGGTTCAGAGAACGAAATCGTCAAGTTGTCAGTCAGTTATATTTATAGAAGCAGAATACCTTTAGTCTGGGGAGCTTTTAAGATCTGGGTGCATTGGGAAACTACGACTTTATAGCTGGCTCAGTGACAGTCGAATCCCTCACAAGGATGGTAAAATGTTAGGAGTTCCAAGTGATGGATTCCAAATAGTCCATTTTCCCAAGACTTTAATCCCATCGATTGAGACAAAAGATGCTTGGCCCGATTTTTCGACGAGGTGGGCGTGCAGGGCTAAATGACTTCGGGTAGTTACTTGATATAAAAATACAGCGAAAAAAATTAGCTGTTTGATAAAATTCTAAGTTTTGTTGGCCACTATGTCATGGGATAAGAGCGAATCCGTAGCTAAGAAGCAGGGAGTTGACCTAGCGAAGTGGCCTCAGCAGTCGTCGGAATTCGAAGTTTAGAGCTGCAGTCACAACTGTGTGACGTTTACCAGCTAGCCACCAATGAATGCAAAATTCGTGCAGCTGTGGTATCCTTTCGGTGCATAGCCCTAATGCGACAGAAAACTGAGATACTGCTTGGTCACCCAGACTTAAACAGGAACCATCGAAAAGCCGGGTGTAGAATCCGTGGCAGTGTGGCAGATTCCACACAGCCGCATTTTTCTGCTATTCGATCTCACGCAAAAAGCAGCTTGGTGTAGAAATCGGTACAAGGGATACTGGGTAGCAAATGGATCAGTACTGACACACAATAGGATTATGGCAAGCAGCAGTTGAGGCAGTAGGGACCAGGGATCTGGTTCTAAAACATGTCCTTTTAGATCCATCATAAATTTGAACATATCATCAGTGCTAAAAAACCGTAAAAGTAAGCGAGCGTGTAAGTAGCGTATAAATCGCCACTCAACGTTCGCATTGGGTAGAATGGGGAACAAGAACAGCAGTGTAAAAAACACGGAGAAACCGGACTACTTGGCAGTAGCTTGAGATGATGTAAAGTCTGAACATTTTTATTTCTGCACGGAATCAACATCAGGATTAGTTTGGACTCAAGAACCACTCGGTCAGTTTCTCGCACTTTGATCACCGGGGTATCCCCGGATAATCCATCTATGTTAGCAGGAACTACTGTTAGAAAGATTACTGCCACTGTCGTGATGAAAACATGTGTAATTCGCACACAGGTTAACCTGTCCGATAAACTTTTCATAATAAATGATCAAGGCGGTGTGTTGTTTTGTTGCTGCGGGTGCTGATCCTTCCTCCTTTTCGAGTAAGCACCATCGCAAGAATATCGTTACATCTACTGTTTGGCGGAGTGGCCAGGTGTAGTACCTCATCGTTCGGCCATTGCCGAATTGCTGGGACATGCTGGAGAAGACAGATTCAAACACGGATGTCTGTGTCGTCATCAGTGAGGTACGACTTTATTGGTCATTCCATGACTTGTGCATTGAACTGAGCAGACTCAGTTTGTCATGAATGAAACACGTTTGTCAAGGAAAATACTAGCCTGAAATGCGTAAATGAGTAGGCCAATATTGCATAGGCCAAACCAAAGACGAGTTGTACGCAAGACAGTATTTGGCCAACACACCATGCTTGGACATCAGTAAATTTCATCTATAATTCGTGGATTAGAGGTAACCAGCTTTAGCCCCATTGTTTCATTAACTACGTATAATAGGAAAGAAGAATGATGGCCTTATCAGTCGAATAACTCCGATTATCTATAAATCAAGCTAGGATTGGTGGTGACTGCCCTGGTAAGATAACCAGCCTAATTTGCGACTGATTACTCCAGTCTTCTGATCTCTATCTAAAGAGCTGAAACTTTCTGGTGACACTGTACTTGCTAATCAGTGGTTAGATGCTTCGGTAAGTTACAGGCTGCACTTAGGAGACCAGAGCGGCCTCCACGAAACTGAATATCTTCTGGTATGCGAGGTACGTAATCCACCACAGACAAAGAAGTGTGACTGGTTTGTCTAGCACACTTGGGTTCCCATTTTCTAGGCATCATCCATTTGGTGTTTGTACCACAACCTGACGTTGTTGGTATGGTACCGAGGCCGTCTGAGGAGTAATACTGTGCTGTATCTAGTTGGAGGTTGGGACAGCAATAAACTAGACGACCTGTGGCTACTTGGGTCTTTCCCGCACTATGACTTTGGCTGCACTTGAAGTCAGTGCTTCAAAATACAGTGACAAAAGCTACAATGTAGACAAAAGATATATTGATTTGCTCCATTGATTTGTCTGTTCCGTAAGGACAAATGGAGGGACACTATAAACGAAAGATTCAGCTGGTTTCTGGCAAAATCTCCCGTTTCCTCCAGGTTTATTTTCATTTAACGCACGCTCATAAGTTAGGATTAATGGAAACTCGGCAACCACGCCTAACTAATGAACGAGAAGGGCGAAACAGATAGTGGACTGCCAGGCAGTTTATGAGTAGTGCCCTCCAAGAAGAGATACTTCGGTATCTGGAACATCGTACCAAATGAAACATGGGGCGACCTTGGTGCAGCAGATTCAGCTGAAGAACGTCATAAACGAGAGATTTAGTTGAGAATCAGTTGCAGAGATCCACTTTTGCAAACTGCATCCAATTTCAATCAATAGCCACGTTTCAACCTTTTAATGACGTGCTGGACCAGAGCGTGAGGTAACGCAGCCATGTTGTGCTTTAACAAAGTCCAGTGCCCAATAATGACAGCCGCCGAGCCTCATTATACTTTACAGCCAGAAGAAACAGGCTTTATGTAATCTGGACGGGAATGATCCGGACTTCATGCAAGCATTTCGCGTCACATGCAATGGGCTTTGTGTAACTGTGAATTTAAAAAAATCTAAAATTGTAAGGTAAAGTCTTATGGTCCCAACGTTTTCTAAGTGTTTTTACATCCAAACATTCCACGGAGCCAGTGACTGTTAATGCCCAACGAATAAACGACTGCAAACCAACAAAACTGGGATAAATCAGCTGACGAAAAGCTGTAAGGCCGTTTCTGTCCAAACAAACCTGTCGAAATAGTAGGGAAGCGACCGGCAGTGTACCGTTAATTCACAAATAATGATGGACCACATACACGCCCCCAGTGAGAACGGGATACCTGATATACATGTCACTGCAATTTTCGAAGGCATTCACATTTAACTTGAAGGTGACTAAAATAAGGGGACTAAACTCAGCCACATTCCAAATATGCGACAGTAAAACCTTGATCAGATAATCAGAAATAGCTAGAAACTATGACCAAATACTGATGCATCACTTGCAAATTAAGTTGATGTCAATGGAAGACTAAACTGAGTGCAGCTTAATCTCTCGTTTACGATAGTCTTTTTGTTCTAACTATGCTACACAAGGTTGCTTCATGCTGCAGTGGGTACGATATTAGAGGGATCGTGATACAGTGTCCAGACGTAACACACTACTACTCTTAAAGGTGCTGAAAACTGTTCGAAATTCCACGACCTGTTTTCCCTTCTTTGGGCACATCAGCTAGGTATAGTTCCCTAATTTCAGTCTAGCTCATGTTCTGCTTAGACCAAATTGTATGCAATTCGCAAAATGTATTCACTCTTTTGAAAAGTAACTTCGTTTTAACAGATGACTCAATTGAGTGCAGCTTAACCACTCGTTTAGGATATTCCTCAGACGAATGTGCTGTATAAAGGTCTTCTCACTTTGCAATTGACAAGTTATTCGAGCATTGCGCGATGGTCCCCAATCTAAGGTCTTCAAGTTGACGTTGATTGCCATATGGAATCGATTAGCTCGTTTCTCCAGCGACGTACTAATATAGCATTAACCACATAAGGTGCACCCAAATCGGCAGTTTGGCTTCAGATTCCATCTCATCACTATTACTCACACCGGACTTCGTTCAGTAACATGAAACCCTCCGTTTACGAATCCGGCAATGAAGTATCATTGTAAAAAGCTGGTGCTGTCTCTGATGATTACGATGATGATGATAATGATGTGGAGGAGGTTAGGTAGTGCAGCTCGCCAAACGTTTCTCAAACGACTGAATCTCGCCGATGAAAAAAGCGAATCAGCATCTTAAATAGCTAAAGGATGACTCTGGTGGGTTTTGGCCAGTGTTGGTTGCTGAACGGCCGAATTTCCCTCACGAATTCCCCGAAGCTGCGATAAGAAAAGCACTTGGTTGACAACACCGTCGTAGCTGGGAAGCTGAAATCTTACAGTATATATATATATACATAGAACAATAGGAAAATGTAATGCGAGGTTGTTCAATAGAAACGATCACATGTTAACAATAATTGTGGCTTGTTCACTAACCACCCGCCGCACGTACATCAAGCAACGTGAGTTCCGTCCGTCACACAGACTGCAAGACACTTTGAACGCCATCGTTGTGGTTGGGAAGAACTCGCACCGTCAAATTTCACCAGTCGACGCCGAACAATCCCGGTTGCGGAATGCGTCAACGAATGTATTTAGGAGTTGAAACAAGGAAAGTGTATCGGACGGTTGAAACCAGTTCATTCTACTTGTGTGCACTAGTGGCGAAAATGTGTGGGATGATACTGCAAGGCAGGTGCCCGGTTTAGCCCATGCGTTGAAATTTGTAGGGACGTTTGACTTCCTGAGGGAAGTAAAGTGCTATTCCCCAATTTTCAGACACGTTTAGTCAGACAGGTTTAGTCCTGACTTCCAGAACCAATCACCTACTGCTACATCGGTGTCGGACTCTACTGCAGGGAAAGCACACATGCACGTTATCATCGTTACATCAACAATGATGAAAAACCGCTTGCGGCTGTGTGAAGTATTTTCTTATTATTTCGTCTTCCTTTACTCGATCCAGTATAGAAATTCACTTGAGTTAGTCGTGAGATTTGTGGAATTCCTGTACGCATTACTCACGCTTAAACAGCCCTGCTGTTGTCCTGACTCAATTATTCTGGTCAGATCAGGTCTTGGTGTGGATTAAGCAGGACAATGCGGGGACTGTTCAGACGTGAATAACGTGAACACAATCGTTTATGATTGAACGCCCGGCGTACTTAATGCTAGTTGGGACATGTCGTTTAATCTCTGATTAGTTCAGCGGATCACGTTGGTGGTGTAAATCAGCAAGGTTGCAGTCCAGCGCCCTCCTCCATTGCCGGACGTCAAAAATTTGGCGGTGGTATTATCTGTCCATTCAGGTTGTACGATATGGGGATATTTTGGCGAAAACTGGCCGCCAGCTTTTATTCTGCTGGGTGAAACCGTGACCAATATATATATATATACCAAAACACAAGGAATTCACAAAGTTTAAGAACTAGACAGAGGCAAAAGTCACCATCGGCGTACTAGGAATTTATGGTTGATAGCACTTAGGAAAATAGAAAAATTATTCAGCTGTAGCACCCTTTCGGTGCCTAACTGCAATGCCACCAGGAGGAAACAAGATGGCTGGGATACTACCAGGTTGTCCAAACCTAGACAGGGGAAGTCGAAATGCAGAGGTCCGGTTGGAACCACGGAACTTCTGGTCAGTAAATTCGCGTTCGGACCACTGAGCTATCACACTTAGGGCCATCACTTAGAGCCATCGCACTTAGAAATCCCCCGCTGAGACAGCATAAGAGTGTTTCATATTGATAAAACTGACGGATAGGCTCAATACGAGCTCTCGCCAATAATCAACCCAATTAGAACGCCACGCACGCTCGCTATCATTTTCACCTAGGAGGAAAATTTAAATTCTCAATGGCGGTTTCGTCCTACAACTGAAGCTGGGACGGACTTTGCAGCTGCTTCGTCTCTAACCCTACGAATACTGAATTCTTTCCGCTGGCACAGTGTTCGGTAAGCGTTTATACATCATACAGGAACACATTGTGGGTGGTTCTTTTATTCTTTCATGTAATTGCACGTTTATCATGTAGGCATGGGTAAAAGCGCAAATGCCTTTAATTTACTAACATGTGGGAGATCATGGGGTCGATACACCCGTAACCGACTTAAATAAATCATACATTCTACATCATACTCATGAAAGACAGATTTTTCTCGAATTTCAATCAGTAGTGTCAAATGGGATGAGGTTTTTTATGCAGTCCGGCTCCAAAAGCATTCGTACCTTGAAGTTGATTGTCCCATTCTCATTCTGCACTAATACAAACACAAGAACTGGGGAGCATTGGAAAGGGATTAGGCATCAGGCCATCGGTACCACCAATAAAGCCCAAGGAAAGAGAACAGTGTCCATTTTTTTCTTATTGAAAGTACTTGTAGGTGAATCCACCGTATTCACTTCAACCATGTCCTAAGACCAGGAGCCTTGCTTGGGAGATCAATTCTTGGGATCTAAATACGCTTCAGTAGCGCACATATCATGAACATAGTCTACAAAACAGAACCCAGGAAGTTGATATCCTTCGGTTTTGAGGGGTGGATTGTGAGTAGAGGCAACCAGTTCCGGTAAACAAAAGCTTGACACAGCAGCTCATCTGTACTATTGATGACTGGAGTCACTGCCGCTTGCGCTGTTCGAACTTGCTTTTTTATCATTCGGGGACTTCCTTCGATGGTTTTATTTGAAAACTTGTGTTAGCTGATGCAGTTTTTCCGTGAGGGTTCCATAAATACTGTGATCTATTTCACTCAGATTAGATCCACGTTTTCCTTTAATTTCTTCTTGTTAGCCCCAAATGGTATCATAATTGTTCTATGGGACTTGGAAGGACCGGTTTAGGAACGAGATTCCAGATTCCTAAAGGATCTGAGGTGGATGAGCTTTGAAACTGTTTTCAGCAACTAGAGTACCTACCTTAGGGAAGTCTTGGCATTTTTCAAACCGATCGGTCAAGTTCGCTTTCAGCAAAACATTGATAATTACAATGTACGACTCTCATTCCTTTTTCTGTTTCTGAAGGATTCGAATATCCAGACCATGGAGCAACTGCTATAGTTGTCAGTCGGACCCCATTCAATGGTGGAAAGCAAAGGGTTTGTAAGATTTTGGCGGCTGAGGATCTTACAGGACGATTGGAGCTATCGGACTAGATGCAGTTCGTACTGAGTAGACAGTAGGGACAAACAGATGAGGGCATCAGATGCCATATTGAGAACTGGTTCTATGAACAATTGCGTTAATAAATATTAAGAATTCAGCGAAACGTACAATTATCAATAACACAATCGGTAGGGACAGAAAAGAGGACAGCGAGGGAACAGGACTTTCTGAAAGCAATAGCCAGTAAGTACCAGGTGGTATACAAAACACGGAACTAGCAGTCAGACAGCGTTAACAGACCGTACACAGAGACAACGGCGCAGAAAACAATCAGGAGGGAAAACTTTTTGCAGTCTTTAGCTGACGGCGCGATGCATCAGCACGTTCAACGTGTCAGATCGGAATGTGCGCTTATGTCCTTCAAAGCGAAATCTCGACAAAGACTGGACTGCAGCGGAAGTCGAGTTGGCGCAGCGGACAGTGCACTGATCGATTACGCTGTCCTTCATATGTTTAGAAACACTATCCCTACTGACACCGCTTAAAATGTTTGTTTTGCTGGCTCTAAATCTATTTGCAGTCCTCCTGCTTTCCTTCTTTCATATGAAGATTTTTAGAAATGACACTGATGCAATTCTCCGGGCTCACACCTGAAAGAACATCAAGGCACTCCGCGGTCTTCCTGCCTCTCTCTCCACTTACTTCGGAGTTCAACGATAATATGGCTGAGGGGAGACTTCTTATGGAAGCTAATGGTTTCCAAATAGAACAGCTACAAAGTATGGCTCTGTGACCTGCCTATCAGGTCTTCTTCAAAGATCCCGTACACTTTGGTGTTCATGGAGGAAATAATTCTAAGGGAAACTCATGAACTACGCACACCTGGTGAGCTCCAAAACACGCGAAACCAATAGTGGACTGTGGTGGGGTTACCAGTAAACTTGTAGGTAACGTTGCGTCAGTTCATTATTGGAATCCTTGTCCTAACCAACCCCAGTTATCTTTTCAAAACTGTCAGAAGATTAATGCTGGTCAACGCCGTTTTATAACGACAACTAGTCTGATATTCAACCAAGAAGCTCGATGAAGGATATCTCTTTTGATCAGAACAGAACCACATGTATTCAGAAACGCAAACAGATTTTCTCTAGCATTTGATTTTGTGTGCAGGGACAAATATTAAATTCCACTCTTTTTGGACGGAGTTCACCGGTGTATGTAAATTTTTTCAAGTTACGACTATCGCCGCCCTTCATCCGACATTTGGCCATTTCCCTTGAGCTGCTGACTAGCATTTTTGCCCATTCATTTCTGCCTACTGATGAGTAGCTGGGTTTCTGAGACAGTTATTATGTCCTACTGATGCTTTCGCATTCCCGTCATGTCAATCTGGTTCATGACAGTTTTGTGAAGTCTACAGATCTTACAACGAATCTGCAGCAGTAGGTTTCAATCGTTTTGACGCTATATGACTGGGAAGTCCTGACAGGTGGGGCAGTCGATCGACGCAACCAGGACAGCTGCTGGACGTTGTTCGAATCAAGCGTGAACATGTTCGCCTGTTCATACGCCAAAATTCATATTCGTCCATCGTGCGCTGGTGGAGTAGTGATAACACGCTCGCTTCACATGTCAGATATGCGGAGTTCAAACTCCGGCACGGCAAAGTACATGCACAGCCGACGGGTCCTAACTCGAGTCCAGTGCTTCCCCTTTTGGTGTGAACTGACAGGAATAATTACTTCAGGACAGGGGGAAGGCTATTCAAACGAGAGTGATGTGAGCGTGCATCTTGTGTAAATTTGCCTCCACTTGCTTAACAGAGACACTTTGAGCAAACTGGTACAAACAAGGACAGACCTGAGAGAACTTCGCACACATTGGTACGAAACTGGTTTTGAGACAATCTGGAGGAAGGTTTTCGCACATTGACCGTTCAGCGTTGTCCTGTCATCCAATGAAATAAGTTGGACTGTTTTACGACATACTATGAAAGGAGAATCAGGTTTGTATACATAAAATGCTATGCATTCGTATGTGAAGTTCCAATGAGCTTTAGGCGACATGACCTCTTTAGACCAGTTACGCAGGCATACAAATTTTCTTGGTGCGGATCGACCGCTACCGTAGGCACTAAGTGAACCAGCAGCGCCATCAACGTTACCACAGATGCCTTGCGTAAGCCAACGTTCTTTGGTGTTTGGGTCGTTGAACAGTCCCAAGTGGCCACGACAACACAATAGTTTTTATAAAATGATGGCATTTGCATGGAAAATAGAATAACTCGGATGGGATCTTTTTTCCTGCAGGCAACTTTGTTCTCAGCATCGGATAACTTCATTCTCTAGGTCAGCTCTCAGAAAAATACCCATTTGGACGGGCCCCTGGAGACTTGTTTCACTCATAAATGTACTCATAAAGGAGACCATTTATGGTTCACGGAAACCCTTGGAGAGGTAACATACCCAAGTCGAACCTGGGCTTTGCTGACAAAACTGAAGTTCGTGTGAGTGGGTATGAAATTCACCGCTCAACTTCATCTGAAAGGCATTATTGATCCCAGTGGGACTGCGGATATTTCTGAGGATCTGAAAGTCACATTTGGGATTATTCATCAGCAACTCGAATTTCGATAAGGTGTTTTCCGAAAAAAGCAAAATAATTGAAAAAGTTCCGAACTCAGAAATCGGAGAACGGCTTTGGATCAGTCGAGCTGACACTTGTTGGTGTGCGGTTATCAGAAGAAGGAGTCATATCTGAATTGCACTTAACCTCACTCACTTTCCCTCCCCTAACTAAATTATCGTAACATTCGCAAGTCCACGAAGACCAGCGAAATCTACCAGTGGCACCCGCCGTGAATCATCAACTGAAGCATCTTGAAGTGGATGGTTAAGGAACCAAACCCGATCAAAACTAATTTGAACCCCCACTCCTCCAACCCATCAACGCAGTATTTAGGCAACTACATTAACCGACAAGAGCCACTATTTGACACTCAACACTGATCTAGTGGGCTAATATGAAGGAGTCTTACTGATTGCTTCTCCGTCTGCCTTAAAGCCTGGCCAACTTAGTGATCTGCTCACTTGGCTTGATGAAGCTTTTGTGTCAAAAGCGAAACGTTGCCCAAACAAAAACTACCGATTATTTATCAAGCCATTCTGAAACTCCTAACTCTTCCAAATTAGGAATCTGGACACATATGAGTACACTACAGGATTTCTCCAAAGGTCAACTTTATTTGGGTGGACCGTGGACTCAATCGTTCAAATGCTGAAGTAGATAATTCTGGTCACGCCGATATGGGCGGAAACAGAAATGTCTCAGAACGGAATGTCTATATTACTTCTCTAGGACTTTCGACGTTGCTTGACGCAACTTTGCTAAACGAATCTATGAGACGCAGAATTTACCGAGTGACTATTTATTTTCACCTACTGTCCAATGGTGTCACACTTAAAGCGCATCTCTTTTCTCATTTCTTCACCTTACATGTGATCAACAAAAGGAAAACATTGATGCGGGCTGCTTTCAACAGACTGACGCGTCAGTCTGTAAAACCGCCAAGTTATCGTCGGGTAATCTATTACAACAACTCCGTCACAAAACATCAGGTAGAAAATTGTATCCCGCCTTTCATAAAAATGGTTCCACTTCGGGAGTGGTCGCATACTACACCATTTCTGACTCTTGTCGGTTGTGTGCGTTCTCCACAGAGTGACCTATCCCAGGAAGGAGGGTCTCCTGAAGAATATTTTATACAGACTGAACCAGTTCCCGTGCTGCCTGGTAAAAGTGTATTAATTCCTAATACGGGACCTTCCTAAGATAGGCTATTCCACTAGGAGGCCAAAAGAGTGTTTCCTGTCAGACGATGCTTAGCGCAGAAGCCCCGGAAATGAACCTAATGCCCTGCGATGGTCGCCGTCTCAGAGCGACTATTGCAGTAGCTAGCCTGGCTGTAAGTCCAACAGAGTGAAGCTGATGCTGAGTTTTTGATTAGGGAGTCAAAAATGCTGATTTTCTATTTCCTTTTCGGTAGGGAACTCTTCACATCCTCTGTCCTCCATATTTTACCACTCATCTGTCCACTGCTCCTAAATGAGTGATCCCACCTAATTGACTCATTGATGTACTTTTCTACATACAGAAACATATAGTAGTGGTGTTGTTTACACCAACGGCACATTTTTGTTATATTTTAAGTACGTACTGATCCTATGCTGACTGCGTGATAGCAACAGCACGAGTATTCATTAGGATAGCGTTTCCAAGCGAACTGCGTCATATAAACAATCCTTTGACGCAATAGCTTGATGGTTGAAAATAAACAATATGTTACGGAGCTCGTGCGGTGACAGTCCTAGCCAGTGTGAATTATACGATGGTGGTCGCGTTTTCACGATATTTGCATCCACGCTAAGGGTGGATTAGGATCTCTACCGAAGTTCGTTCGTAGACCTAACTATCTGCTTGGGTTGGTTAGTCAGTGAATTTTAACGGAGGACTAAGCGGTAATTGGTGCTGTTAACCTGTTGTGATAGATTTGATAGCCAAAATATGCCACGTGGCACTACTTTATAGCCATTCGTGGTCGATCTCACAGTCTATCAAAATCAGTGTTGCGAAAAGTGAATTAGTGAGGCCAAGAAACAGGGTAAATAAATGGATTAACATGGTTGAGAGAGTCGGCCGAAGAAGAAAATAATGAAGACGGTCCGATAAGATGAGCGAGAGAATACATCGTCGTCGGTAGTACCCCTGGAACGACAAAATACACTTATCCCCTAAAGAGACACAAGGCCCCTTCCTAAGGTGCTCCCAGTTCAAAGGGATCAGTGAGACGAAAGGCTGTTTTTAATGATGTAGGGGCCTTTTTGAGAGAGGTACCGTAAAATAGCACCTCCCAACAGTTGACCTCCTTACATGCAACAACTTATACTGAGACAATAATCTCAACGAAAAAAGCACTCTGAGTGTACAGCCAGGTGGTGTTGTGACGGATTCCATAAAGCTGGTGTTCGTTGCTATTTGACCTCACACAGAACCGAAGTTGGAAAGGAAGTTGGTAGGGAAATCTGCAATTTGGATTTTGGAGTTTACTATTGGCACAGGCAACAGACATAAACAACAGCACAAACGAGACAGTAGAAACCACAGGTCGCGTCCTAAAATAGATGAGTTCAGTCATATTATACTACGAATAGCACACTACGATCAATAATAATAAGTTGTGTCGAATTGTACAGCTGTAGAATACAGTTATGACAGCAAATGTAGGGACGGAGATGACGGGTCAGCTGGTGACGCAAGTCAGATGGTCACCATTTAGGTCGTTGCTTGATAGGGAGACAAAATTCATATGCACCACGGTCGCTGGCCCTCCCACTCCCATTGTCTCGGTGTGATTAGCACATGCTTCTCCAACTTATCAAAGCCTTGTTATATCAGGCTTTCATTCGGGTTCAGTCTTGACGAACGACTCTGTTGAGCAAGTTCTGACTTACCTGGGAAACGTGGATTGTGGCTGACCGCCGTTCACAAGAGCCCAGGAGTCAATCAGTTCGCGCTTTCTCAGTCCTAGCTGCAACACCTAAGTGGTGAGGTACTCACAGCACTCCGTCAGCTGAATTGATTGTCTTGGTGTACGAGATATCTGATTAATGGTTAATTTGAAACGGACTTCACGTCATCCAGCTTCATTAGAGTTCTGTGTATTAGATTTGCACGGTCGGTTGGTGAAAACAGCACTGACCAATACAAGAACCGACTTATTTCTCCTCGTCTGTTCATGACGCCCAGTAATGAAAGCAAAGGGTTTAGGAGCGGTTCGCATGAGTCAGTTCCTCTGTGCTTGTTTTGCTTATTACGGACTCCGAATTAGAAAACCGGAGCGATATTTGATTCACTCATTAGTCACCTCTGATCATGAAGAACAGGGAGGTCATTTCCTGCAACAGAGCCTCATCGCGATTTTGAAAAGCTTTAGAGACAAGTTATCTGGATTCCTTACCTTGTGACGGTTAAGGCTCCCGGTCGTTTCCTAACCGCCGAATGTACGGAAGGATCCAGCGTAACAGGTGTAGAAGCGAAGGTGGGTACAGTTGGTAGTACAAAAGATGGCAAGCTAAACTGACAGTCGACAGTTCCATCCAGCTTTTGTGTACGTTGCATGCCGGTGTACCATTCGCTTCGCATATTGGCCCACCAACATAATTCCTTCCAGCGCCGTTGATAACCATGAGCTGAGTAACTCCAAGAGGTAACAACAGCATACGTCACCAATTTGAATTACGTTCAAGTTAACATGATTTATGATCAGCTAGGAGACTGGTAGTGATACTACACATTGGGACGGGAGCCGCTTTGCTGTTCTCACATTTCAGTGGTGGCTAACGCCGTGTGACAAGCAACTGGAGAGACCTAACAGAGATCAAGTGTCGGTGCACACTGACGACACCTGCCTGCTGCTGTTGAAGGTTTTCCTGGTGACTCGGGAGTTTCGGAGCTAAGGGGTGTTCAGCCTATCCTGTAGGTACAGGGACCTGCCACATAAGAATGTCGAGTAAGATTTATGTGTTTCGACACATTCCTCGTGTTTCTGCCAAATGTTATTGAAATTTATGCCCATAGCAAAGCATTGTTGGCCTCAACAAAAATAGACCATATGGAGCCATACTCCCAAACACAACCCGCTATCTGTAGCTAAAGAAAGTGTGATTGATTGGCTTTCGCCGTTGGGCTGCTGTAGCGGGATACCGGCTAGTGACACTTGGGTGAAGAAAGTCCTCACTATGAAAAAATAAGCTTTAGTTCGAGCATACGCTCAGTAGAATATCTCCGGTGTCACAGCAGGTGATATCGAGGATGAAATTAGCACCCAAGGGCGCATCCACCGTCGACAAAAGGCCCATTTTGCTGTGTAACAATGCAATGTAGGAATTGTGTGCTTTGTGGAGAAGTTCGTGTAACAGTTCATAAAAGCGCCTTTCATCTCAGTGAGTGCGCATGCACCTAGGACAAAGACTACGCTTGTCGCCTAGCTATTTATTGTTCCGAAGCTGGCGTTCAAGTGATACTGCACAGGGATGAGTGTCGAGTGGAGTCCATTCAAGTAGAGCAGTCACCGTCCCTTTGCTCAACACACTACCAACATAAGAATGCCTGAAGTGGAGGAGTGGGGTCTCCTGAGAGTCGCATGCAGAATTCCATGGTAGCCAGAGCATCAGACTAGCTGGTACACAAAAGATGAATCTTGTAGACTCGTTTTGTAAGGCAGCATGTATCAGGTCCAGGTATCGCCAAGGTTCTAGCCAAACCAGTCGGTTGACTGATGTATTGAAACAGGAAGGCACAAGGAGAGGTACTGAAATGACAGGCGGTGGGAATTACCAAGAATCACAGTGTGATTAGAATAGAGGAATTAAAGATGGCAGTGTTTGGAGGGTGATCATAAGGCTTAGTCACTCACACTGACCAAGAGAGTAGTTTAAACAACACCCGATACTGATGTAGGGGAGAAGGAGGACCGTGGCCACAAAATCGAAATGTGTCCAGTATTTTATGGTCTGTTGAATGTTAATACACATTCTAAACCCCAAATCCGGAGCTATTTTGTGCCCAACGAATGCGCAAGGAACCCGCCGATCTAAAACAGGGGGATCCGTGTAGAGTTTGCATTCTTTTGGGTGTATTGAGAGAGATTATCTTAATCATGCCAGAGGTGTGTAATTTTTTATTTATTTTGTGCTAGCAAAATAAATGATCGACCAAGAACGGACAAAAATAGAAGACCAGTAGATCACTGCGTCGGAAGGAAGTTTGTGTTGCCTCCCTACAGGCAGCCAAAGACGAATTGGTTATACATTCAACGAATCCAAAAGGGGTTGAAACCGAAAAGTTTGGTGAAATAAACCGGCAGATTTTTTGCCGAACAGTGACTATGCAATCACCGGGAAAATACCGTAATCGGTTGTTCAGTTAATATGACCTTAATTTGTGAATAGATGTACAACACCGAGGCGTTCCGTAGATTCTTCTCAACTACTTAAACGTCGTATTCAAGAGGACGAAATGAGACCTTTCAACCAAAGTCCCGTGAGATTCCACAGAGAAACGCCACTTCCAACTGGCCTTTCTAGGTTCCCCCGGGTTGAATACTCAAGCCTTAACGAAGAACAAGATAAAAACTTACATAGTTGGTTTCATTCTGCATCAAGTAGGTGTCTAACTACCTGCATTCCATGTAAGTTTGCTTCGTAGGTGGTCACTTCCCTTTTATGTACTTTATGATGAACACCACCTTTGGTATACGCCGGCTTCTCAAACATATGACAGACAATGTCGGTATAGACTGACGGTTACGTTGTATTCCAATGCTCCGGGTCTTACGCATTATGGTGGCTCAGACATTTGACGTCGGGTTTGTAGTTGTTCATCCGTGCAGTACCTCTAGCCCCTGGGTAATAAGACCAATCCGCCTAGTTCAAAATCGGCTTTGTATGATGTCCGAACTACTCCAATTGTCGACGATTACAAACCAATATGTCTGAGACGTTGTCGCTTGCAAGAGTAATCTAGTTCTCGAACGTAATTTCCTTGAAGAAACCAGGTTACGAAAGCAGACAAAAGTATTGAATGAATAGTGGCCTTGCAATATCAGCTTCAGTACCAAAGTGTACAATATCATGATCTCACAGATAGGGTTGATATAAGGCAATTCGAACAGCGTTGATTCGAAGCGGTACGTCATTCTTGGCTTGCCCGCTTGGTGTGGTGGATCAGAAGCTGAGGGAAAATATCAGTTAAATCGCCCAGATTCTAAAGAGGTGTCCTCGAAAGTGCTTAAAGCTACGGTTTTCGAGGTATCAATCACCAATCCCATTCGGGACAAACAGCGCGTTGCGTTTAGCCTCAGAAGTGAATTTTTCCCAAGGAATGCTGCCAGTGACGATGTCGTTAAAAACCGAGGTCTCCAGTCCTCATTCCTGGCTCTGCCTTGGACCCTGGTAGCAACTTAGTGTCGGTCACGTTTTTGAATAAAACTGGCGATAGCTTTGCTAAAATCCAGCAGTGAGAAAGGGGCTCTCCAACTCTTGTGCGTATACCCGAAAGTGTTTCCTTGTGAAGGTACAACAGAGGTTTTACAGGAATTCCGTTTACCTTTTAATATTCCAAAGGAAGTCGAGGTCCGAAGTTAATAAAACAAGCGACAGTGGTCTGTTGGGACTCGGCAGCATTCTAGTATGACACAAAGTTGGGGCTTGTTTGACGTAGCCACCGTCTTGGGTTGGCTACATTTGTAGATCGTTTTCTGGAGCGAAACGCCTCACGGAGTGGCAGGTTCTGCAACCACATCGACGGGACACATATGTACAACGCAAGCTAGTAGTTTTTACCTCTCCCAAATGATCATAGATTTAGGTCTAGAAGCAGTTTATGAGTCCCCTAAGAAATCCTAAGAATCCTGTCCTGAACATTTTGTCCTTAAATACTGCAGTACCGAAGTAATGTCCTCTTAGTAGGCAGCCTCGCAGGTTAGAATCTCCTCATTGTACACAACTCAAGATTTGCTGGACAAATTTTCGTAAAGTGGCGCGACGAAGTATTCCAACCATCTCTTCCGACTAAGTCTGAAGTGAGTTGGTCACTAGCGTCGCGCTAGGGTGTCTGGCGATGGATGAAACCCTGGTCAATTGCGAGTTAAGGCGGAGTGAGGTCTCATAATTTCCTTTATTTGTGCTGTGGTGGCCGCGGCCTTTTCAAGTGGAACACGTCACCCGTCCAAGACCGCGATATTCTGGTGGCCAGTTAACAAGCGTCGAGGGCCGCTCTGGGTACTGCTGCTCACTCTTTCCATCAATGGTTAGTTGTTCTTCGGAAGACCCCTGTTGAGACTAATCTATGCTGCTTTGATGTGTCTCTGTTTAATAGACCACCGGTTAAAGTCTCTCGTCGTCCTGAGCGTTGTGGCATGGTTACATTTATTTATTTGGTCGCTGAGTTTTGTGCGCATGAAGACACTCATAAGGACATGGTCTGATACCCTTTCGTTCCCGTCTTAGAGCCGCGACTAAATCTGCAGTCTTCTCTTGGTGATTTTCATCTTGTTAAGGTACTGGTTACCTATACGGTTGTCATTTGAGGGTACAGTGATGTGTTTCGACTTGCGCTGAAAATGTAACTGGTGACGTAGAGCTGACTGAAGGCTACGAAACTGAGCAAGCAAACTCCATTTTTACGTTGATCAAGCTTGTACTTCCCGGTGACATCCGCTGCCTCTAACCGAGCATGTCAATCACTATTCGGGGACTGAATTCACCATTTCCTAAAATCGTCGTTCAGCTGTAGAACCATTCCGGTGCCTAGCTGCCATGCCACCCGAAGGAAGCACGATACTGCCAGATTGTCCAAGCCTAGAAAGTGGAAGTCGAGATAGAGAGGTCGTGTTCGGACCCCGGACCTTCTGATCAGTAAATTCGTGCTCTAACAACTTGAGCCACCTCGCCGCCATTTCTTACAGACGGGTTACAATATCTCACTCACATCTGGGTTGTAACTTAGATACCAGAACTTGAAAAGGCGCCACAGATATTTTTGGTGAGTTTGGGGTTCGTGAAAACAAGACTTTGCACACAGCTATCCAGGGTTAATGCGGCTCAACGAAGGCCTAGTTGGTCATCAGAACCACTGCAGTATAGCCAGTAGCAGGAATTACCCACTGCAGATCTGTTGCACCTCAATCCGGATCCCGGTGGACGGACCTTCGATAGGCGTGCATCAACGATAGGGTAACCCTACAAGGTTTTGATGGTAACTGGCTTTTAGGGTCTAGTAGTGAAAATTCGTCAATTATGATGCATAAAATTTGACGTGACTATGATTGTTCAACGCAAGTTAGTCAGCCCAGCCAGTGGGCTACCGGAAGGCTTAAGAGTTTCGGAGAACGGGTGAAATCATAAGTGACGGAAAAAATTCCGTATCGGTAACAATTCGAACATTTCCAGGCGTTTTGCTCAAGTATGCGTATGTAACCTTTGCAGAATCGAGCACAGCCTGTGCTGCCAGCTGTTTGACAGCCGATTCAACATTCACTGGTTCGTTTGCACTCTTAAGAAGATATAACACCATCATTATGGCTATTAGATCCGATATGAATTTTTTCCGTGGCACTGACCCGATATGATTTGGATGAAACAACCGGAGTGCTGTTGTCCCCGATTACTCTCTTCCGGTTTAGCTCCAATGTCGATGTACCGGGGCGTGGCCGCCGCCACATGCAAGCAGCTGCTTGGAGCCACGAGTGAGTCAGGTATTCAGTAGGCACCAATAACGGATGAAGGGCAAAGCAGTTAGAATAGAAGTCCAGTGAGTAGCATGACTACCAAACCGTCCATGCTGATAGTTATAAGTTCGTATCGACCTACCCCAACCAAAACACCGTTTGAAAATGACAAGAGAACTATCAAGTATGTTCAGAAAAGCTCATTGTAAGGTCAAACAAAATCGGCAGGATTAGAAAAGAGAGCTATGTCAAATAGAAAATATGTTCTGTGGTAGAGTGAGGATATCCGCACGCTAGCAAAAAGGATTGGAAAATATCATTAAACGGTTCACAACCGATTTGTTAAATAACTAGGTGACTGTCCCACTCTACCAATGAGGGAGTATAAAATCAAGGAATTTGAGAGCAACTTCGTAGCCAAGGAAACATGCCTGAAAATGAGAGGAGAAACGAGAAACTCAATCAGTCTTAGCCAGAAGCGAGCATCTACAGAGCCAAAGCACCAGCGCGCAACCAGAAAAAGATTAAGAGGAATGTTGGTTCCTCCCAGAAACAGCATACGGTGGAGCTTCAAAACATGAGTTTACATCAACAGCCCTGCTTAAACCAGAGAGCGCATCGAGTTTATCCCTACTTTTGTACAGTATAATCGGTCAGTAAACACCAACTGTTCTCATTAAGTAGGAGTCTATTGCTTGCCAACGTTTTATCTTACTGTCCCATTCCAGGCCCTAAAACTACCTAGTAACAGCAGTTGTTCCATTGCTTTTAGTACTTTAACATGATCTACCATCAAAAACTGTAGATCTGTTAGGTTTTTAATTTCTTTTGTAATAACATTGCAGTGCGTGCAAAGCGTACAGCACCAAGGCGTCAACCTAAGCAAGTGGGTAGCTGGGCCGTTTGAACAACAGTGTACCAGACTATTACACCAATACAACTGAGAGGCCGTTCATCAGAATATTGTGTGGTTTTCGGATCTAACAACGGTCTCTTCCGTCCTTACTTGAAATTCCCGCCAAATACATACTGTTGGGTAACTAGCAGACGTGAGTATGTCTTGTTGACCGCTGTTGTCCTGAAGCGTTGCACACAGCTGCTGAGGTAAGCGTTGCTTTTAATAACAGTAATCGTGTTGTAGCATGTAACTTCTTCGATTGCCCCTGCTGACCACACCACTTAGGGTTGCTATTCTACTGTCGCTAATCAGCCTTTGTTCTGGAACCACTCCCGTGCAATAAATGACTTTCAGTGCGAGAACCCACCACATATTGACAGGGACGTGCGAATAAAGGGGTTCCACTGCTTGCTGTGATTGGGAGAGAATCAGGGTGCCCCGTTTGAAATGTTGAGGCGGTTTTCAGTGCACCTAACCTGAGACGTTTGGGTCTTCAGATAGATGTTGAGCTTCAGATGAATTAAACAAACTAGCTCGTCATATTAGAAATGTACATTCGACCCAACTAATTCCAGGTACCGTGGTCGCCGACAGCTGCTGACCGTCAATCCAGATACTTGGCAACAGAAGTGTTGTAGGCCACCGCGTTGCCCACATATGAACAATCTGAAGTGGTGAACACGTGACCGATCCCATTAGACCTACTTAGTGGGCTCAACAAGGCGAAAAGCCCGCCTGTATAAGATTCGTGGGAATCCATTTCCACTACGCACATACAGGGATAATTATTGGGAACTATAGTGCAACGGCAGAAGATCTAGGGTTCCTTTGAACGCGTCACCGACTCGCTGTTGTTTGGATGACAGTCGTTAAAGTAACCTGGGGGATTCGAGTGACGAGCAAAGTAAAGCTGATACAGGTGAAGCGGTGGTGAGTCCTTTGAGGACAGCAGAAGCCGTCTACCATCCGGATGTTCATTTCTTAATTCAGTCAGCCGATATGGGAAAGCTGATTCTTCTCAGCAGGAAGTAAGACAGTGAACATTCCACAAGTATTAAATAAGCCATCAATTGCCAACGTTTCAAATGGAAGTGAAAACATATTTCGATAAATACACTCATTTGCAAATCAATTTGGTTTTTGCGAGAGACTCGCCTGGAACCCAGCTGAACCTCCCGTATGTGATATTTCCAGGCAACTGAATGTGCTGCACCAGGCCGCCTCATGTTCAAGTAGAACATAAGGTTGACGGAAACTCTGGGACTGCGCCTACCTGATGAGCTCCAAGAAGGGCGAAACTGGTCGTGGGCTTTTGAAGAATTTGCAGCAACCTTATGAGTAGTGTACTACGTACGAAGACATATTTGTTTAAGCTGAACGGAGTTGGTCAGCTATGTGTACGGATGCAAGATAACCAGGTCACAAAGAGAATGCTTACCAGATGCGTGCCCCTGGTGACTCCTACAGGACTGGATCAATCGTGCGGCCTCACAAAATAGGGTGACTCCAATTGACCCAACAACATCAAGAAAAAAATACACATCGTTGCCTATAGGATAAAACTTTGAATAAGATAGCGGAGCTTACCGAATCAGTTTGCCAAAGCAAGCACTATATATATTAGGATGGGTCCTGGTGACCTCTGCACCTGAACGTGGCCTTCACCAAGCCACCTCGTCATCAAACAAGAACTAAAAGACAAACTCCCTTGGTGGACCACCTCAATGTGTACCTATCAATTTGTCTGATCCCCTGGAAACACCTACACTAGTCAAACATCGAGGCAATTATCAAAGCTAATGTTTAAAAATATACCCTCCGTACTGCAGACGGTACAGCGGCGCAACATAAGTAGGTCTGTTTTAGCCTAGTTCCAATGCACCAGATACAGGATTGACGTTTCAAATGCTTTAAGCCCAGTTCATGAAGCACAAAGTTGGATACCAAATTTTCTAAGAACTCAACTTTCTTCGTGAAGTACACCCATTTACAGACCAAGTGGACGAAGCTGGTCTTCAGCTGTAGAGGAGTTTTCAGCAACCTTATGAATAGTTTGCTACAAAATCTGTTTCCATTTGTAGAGTAAACTTCCGAGTAACCTGCTGTGCAGGAATGACCGAAATTATCCTTGAGCATCCCTTGTTTTTAATTTCTGAAAAAGGCCATTGGCTTTCAACAAATACTAGTGTCTCATCGTAGTTGCGCACATGCACGTTTTCCAAAGTGACAGTAATCCTAACACGTGGTTCACGCAAGCAACTGTAAAAGATGCGCATGAACCATAGGGTCTGATATGTCACCATGTGTATTTAATGACCAAGGTCATAGACTTGGTTATATTCAAGCTAGGAGAAGCCAGCAAATGACTTGAAACGTGAAGTCATGGTAACCAGACATTAGATTTACAGCATTTTTATGCGTTTGTTTTCCGGCAACGCCGTGGGAATGAATAAATAACGCACAACTTTTGGGACACAATCCGGGGTTAGGACTGCCTACAATCGAGATACCCATAAACTAGTTAGATCCTGTTTGACGTAGGTGAAAAAAGGCTGAAACTCTTTTTATGAAGGAAACTACTCACAAGGTTGCTGGAAACTCTACGACAGCCCACGACCGGTTTCGCCCTTTTTGGGGCTCATCAGGTAGGCGCAGTCTCCGAGTTTCCGTCAACCCTATGTTCTACTTGAGCCCAAATTGGACTGATTTCGATAAATACACTCATTCGCAAATCCGTTTGGTTTTCACGGGAGACTCAAGTGAATCTGGCTTTATAGAACGATGCATGGGATTGCTGAAATACGTAGCTGTCAGAATTGACCAAGGTTAGTCATACTGAGGCGGCAAATTTCGCCGTTGTCCTAACGTTAGCGCATGCTGTGTACATTGGTGTAGGGATTCCAGATGCAGTCATTTACACAACCAGTCAAAGGAAACCCGATACATTGCGTAAACCACTGACAAAATAAAAACAGGAACTCTGAGGGCGAAAAAGGAAACAAGAAACACTCACCGCATTAGCGGGGAAGGCCCGTAGGAGGACTGGAGTAACACCTCGATAAAGTGCAAAGAAGCCTTCTTTAGCGATTAGTTCTGAAAACACTGATCGGATTCCATTAGGGTACCGGCCTTCAGGGGCTAGAAAACAAATAGACTCGTTGGTTGGCTGGAAGTGAAGTCTAGAGTTTCTAAAAAAAACCACAAATTATATTCTTATTTGCACAATCGTTCTGGGTAGTTAGGCGTGGTCTTCAAGCGCCACACAGGGAAGTAGTCAGGGAATAACACAGCAAAGAACAACGGAATGAAGTCTACTTATGGAAAAACTGAACCTACTAGCACCATACGCAGACAAACATCACATACAGACAGTACCATAAACGGACATCTCACACCAAGCAGTCCATCTGTGCTACTATTCTGGTCTACTTAAAGCGAACGAAATACATACACCCCAAGGATTTGACAGAATGCTTACCGCTCTGGTAACGAGACTTGAGGACATCAGGTGGGATGGCCACCAGCCAGTTGAATATGCCAGCCATTCCACCGGCAAACAAAGTTTTTCCGACACTCAGCTCGTCACCGCTGAAAGTGAAAGTGAATAGCTCAGAGAAGAATCCCAGAATGGGGTACTGAAATCCCTAAATTCCACAGATTGTTAAGATTCCTTCCATAAAAGGAGTTAGTTGAACAACGATAAAGAAAACATTACAATGGACAGTCAGTGGTGACGTGAATGGAGTAGAATTCAAAGAGCCCGGAACACATTCAACAGAGGATGATCCGAAGTTGTCCAACTGCTGTCAGTTAAAAGTGGTTGATTTTTGAATACCAGTAAAATACTACCGAAAACGTTCAGACATGGCCATCTGCTAATCGAGTAGAAAGTCTAAACGACGAGTAAATGGCCATCAGGTCGATTTTGAGGGAAAACACTTCGATGTTCAGCAGCGGGGTTGGGTCTGCCAACCAGACAGTGTTGTAACATGTATAACCATTGTGAAGAATTTCCGGATACATTGACGCTGGTTCGGTGCCCGATATACTTCTCAACCACTGAGGGAACACATCACTTTTCGACAGCCCATAATCGGTTCTGCCTTTCTTCTATCATAAAAACGAGGAATTCAGTTGAGTCTCGCGTTAAAATCACATGAATCTGCAAATGAGTGTGCTTCGCGTAAAATCAGATGAATCTGCAAATGAGTGTGCTTCGCGTACTTTTGAACTCAGCACGCCGATCAATACAGGAAGGGACGATTCAGGGGGAGGGCAGCAGGATGCACACACCTAAGGATCGACCGACGTAACACCAATCAACAGCGTAGGCCACACAACCCACAAAAGTGGCTTGTTAAAACCACCTTGCGGTTCGGATACTGATACTGAGAAGCAAAGATGAACGCTGCATTTCAAACTTAGTGCATGCTACTGTAGCTAGCACAGGTCGGTTTGTGAAACCAGTTGCACTCCTACAGTTACCTCCATATATAAAACATGTGATGTGAATATCTCAACCCCCACGCCATCCATCGATAATGGAATAAGCAATTCTCAGGTGACGACAAAACAGACATTTTAGTTGAAATGTTCGCTGAAAGTCCTGAACTAAATCAGTGTGATGATTGAGTCCGATAAACAACCTAATTAAAAATAACGCTTGCCATTGACTGCCACTCTCCCACCCGCTTTGTTCAAGTGAATGAATATACCGGATTACAGTGTGCGTACACAGTCCTCGCAAATAAGCCACCTTATCAACTGACCGCCATAAGATCTAAGAACTGCACACATCAAGCTTCAAGGCCAATAAACCTTTACGTTGAATCAAATTCAGCGGTTCAGTTTAGGATAAAATCATCCAGCTGTCAGTAAGCCAGATCAATCTAGAACAACCCACTATGTGGATGAAATATGAACAGGTTGCTTCTTCCCGAACTCCAAATGTACATGGGAGGGACACTTGAACGTGAAGAAGGTGAGGAAATTATACGTGCATTGGGACTTACGTCTCCCCGGTCTTGCGTAGAACGTCCTTGATCCACTCATAACTGAGGAAGTAGGCACCAGAGGCCGGGACATCTGGAAGAAAAACCAGGGTTAAAGGTGACAGAGGGCAAATGTGTTGCGTATAAAAAGTTAACATTCCGGAAACGAGGCAAAATAACCTTCCTGAATTGATGAGGACGTGTTTTGAAGACAAAGTGTTTTTCTTAGTTAAGATGAGCAGTGAAAATCACACAAGTACGCAGAGTAAAAAGGATTTGTGAAGCTTTTCGTCCCCTTTACTGCTACGGTGATCGTTGACGGCCAGATTACTACCAAACATCAGTTTATACCACAAGAATTTATTAAAGACGGAAAAGAGAAAAGATGAGGAAAGGGACCAGTGTCAACCTACTACAAATATTGAGAGACGGCTAAACCTCTGAGCAACTAGTGTGAGCAGCGGAACACAAATTGCCGGCAACCAAGGTCAGTGTCGTCTTCATTCAAATGTAGAGAGGACGAAGCAGTCACCAACAGAGAAAGAAAGTAACTTGGATACTAACCAGACTTTTCATCATATCGTTTTCACACAATACTGCCAAGTCACAGTTGGCCGACACATCCGAATGTAGAGGAAATCGCCCTCGTTATATACGAGCCAGCTTCCGATCACACTACTTAGATCCGTCCGTTGGGGTTGTCGTATCTCTGATGCTGGGCTCCCTCTAGACTTTTCTGCAACACTTGTGAGTAGGTCAGCCTCAACACCTTTACTTACTTCGAGAGCGAAAAGCAAGGCCATGTTGCTAGTTCATTTCGGTTGATGCTCTCAATATGACGCACAGGCTACTGCGCTGAGTTACTAAATAGAATGGCCCGTCTCACTGAGTAATTACAGCTAAGCACTAGTATTTGGCCAGCTTATGAATATGTGAAAGACGCACAAACAATAGGAGCAGCGTTTTTCTTACCATCGAGCCTGCATTCGTACCAAAAATCCGTTTTTTCTTTCCTGGAGAATCAGAATAAGCTCAGCACGGTCGGATATGAGTGTGAGAGTGGGTGGAGTTGGTAATGATGGGGCTCCAATGGGCTACCATTGAACTGACCTCAAAACTCCATCAGTCATCGACCGTCTCAATCGATTCATGTTAGTCCTTGCGGAAAAAGTTCACAAATTCCGAAAATGCATCGACCATGACCACTTTCTTGGCGATTTTTGCGACTGTACAAAATGAAGCTCCTCTTTACAACTGATAATTTCACAGACTGGATGGTCCAGCACCGAAATTAATCCATATGCCCGCACATGATGCAGTACTCTACAACCTTCTTTTCGAAAAATTGATCGCGGACAAAACTGAGGGATAGCACAACAAATTCTAGTATAGTTCGACCGAGTTGGTTGCCAAGCGAAGGAGTGTGCGACATGGCTACGCAGCCTGTAAGACCCGAAAAACTTAACTGTAGGAGGCGGTGAACTGCTGGGATGTTCCAAATTATTTCAGCGCTGTGTACAAGTGTACTGCGGTACACTGGTTGCAGCTGTCAATAAGAAGGAAAAGAAACAGGAAACTTCGCGTCGGGAGCGAAGGGAAAGTTCTGTGGATACATTGCATGTGAAAAGCGACAGTTTGAGGATGTAAAGGTTTAAAGTAGTAGCCACTGCCCGGAAGAGTTCACATCATTTTCATCATTGCCAGCAATTTGCCAGCGATGGAACCTGGTGCTTAACGCATGAAAAGAATAGAAAGTGGGAACTAATTGCAAAAAGCTCATGTCCCTAAAGAAAATTGTGGGGGGAAGGTGTCTACAACTTCCATAATAATAGAAATAAACACATCCAGGCACTGTGTTGGAGCAAGACGTCATCGGCGGGATTGGTCGGTCCACTCCGAACCCTACTCAACACGAGCACAGCATACACCTATGTCAACCTGCCAAGAAGTGACAGCAACCCCGCCAATGGGATTAGCTACGCGACATGTGCTGTAGCGTTTACAACATGCTAGAAAAACGACGTAATCCCAACTCAGGGAGATACCCATAGCGCCCAAGTTGACGGTAGCCACCTCTATTTGGCGTTGCGAAGTCATGGCCTGTTCTCCACAAATATTTCCCCAACAAGTGCTGCTTACAAATCATTTCATCACGGGCCTACTGCAACCAGTTAAAATCTACCTTGCTACGAAGAGAACGGTGATCAAATATTTGAAGACGATAAGGTTCTCCAAATGAGTGGGACTACTCTCGAGGTGGTTTTGTAGGGTGCCGAAATCGTATGAACATACTGTGTATAAAGCTTCTATGTCAAACGCTTCAGCTGGCATACTGCAATACCCCCTTCCTCAGTTTAGGAAACCGGGAAGTGCCATTTGCCCTCACAATGCTTTGTTCACGAATGTCACCCTCCAGTTCCTACCCAAGTAAAAAGTAACCATCATCCGATCATTTGCCTGTCAGCTATCCAACTGATGTGCCTTTTCCAACCCGCTTTGTTTATTAAAATCAACTAAAATAATACTTCAGTAGAATCACAGAGGCAGAAGTAAATCTGACCGACGGTGTGAGCCTACTACTACGATCTACAGAAGAGTGATAAGTGGGACAGGAGGAGAGGTAAAAGATGATCATGAAGAAAGATGGGGCGCGTCAGCGGTCATATGTTTCCGTTGATGTGCCCTGTTGCAGGCTGCGAATAAGGCAACCCGGCTGATGTCGGCACGCGAAAGCCTAACGAAGGTGCACTTGTGGATTTCGTGGTTGTATGTGGACTGAGATACTGGCAGGGGGTCGAAACCAGAGTGGAAAACGATTAGGATTATCAACCAAAGTCTTTGGCTCAGGAGTCTGATCGCAAAACCGTGCTTGGCGCAAGACTAGGGGACCAGCCTAACTTTTTTAGACAGCGAGGTACCAGACATATCCCAAGCCCCAACCAAACCTAAGCCTTATGCTTGAGGATGGACTCATTGAGGTGGCTTACTTGGACGGCTGTAACAGTCGAAGTGGTCTATCTAAAGACGATGCTGCTATTCAAATGAAGAAGGTAATGGTAGTCTTTGCTAACCTGCAGCACCTATGTCGTAGACGTGGTGTCGGCGTGTCGCTCGAAGTTGCAACGACACTTGCGACCTGTATGAGCTGGGCTTTGAAACGCAAGCTGAAAACTATCAACTTTTGACCATAGGTGTTTTTATAAAATTAACCGAGTACAGCATGAACATCGGGTCACTGATGCTGTAGTACACCGAACAATCTTCACACACGATAGACAAACTGATGATACAGCACACACCAGTGATTGCGCTGACCTGATCACGTGATGCGTGCAGCGGTGGACAGAAGAGTTCCTTTCTCACAATCACAGCGGATGGCAGCAAGTCAGCGGATATCAAGTCATGATTTGGCAGAGGTATGAAAGTCCTAATGAGTTAACTCAGCTGCATCAGTCAGTCACTTTCCTTGATAGGGACCCCCACACAACGATGAGCCGAGACATTGGCAGACATGATCCAATTAAGCAACCAAAGGCGCGCTTGCATCCGAACTACTGTTTTCGTGCACGACTCGCTTTCCTAATCTTGTTGTCAATAAAAAAGGCTTTTATACTGTAACCATCCTAAATTCTGAGTATCATGCAAGCAAGTTTTATAAGTAAATTATGAACCAAAACCATTTAAAACTCCTGCAGAAGATTGAATTTTGATGCAGCATTTCGACCGAAGTGCAGGCTTGGTTACAAATTGGTGCTGTTCAGAGCCAACGGGACTCCTTTAACGCATGTACAATCAATGCACTACCGCTTCCTAACAGACCTGGGTCGCGTATCGGAGACCATTTGTGGTTAACTGCTTATAGCTTGGTGGTATCCTCGGCTCTTCACCTATAGTAAGGACGAGTGCACTGTATTTGGCGAACAAGCTGATAGGTCACTGATTTCACAGCCTCTGGAATTCGGCAAAATTAGCCTGACGTTACTTTTATGATGTTTGACTCCGTCTTCGGCCAGGCAAACTGGACTAATACATAGGGCTCAAGCATAGACACGTCTGGTTCGCTGCCACTGAAGAAGCGCTTTATACACTTTTGGATCGTTGAAAGTGTAAATAGCAAACCGAATAGTGCAGCACAATCAATTGCCAACTAAAACATTTTTCAAATCGCTAAAATCCAACCGTAGAAGAGCTATTCATTTGCATCTTCAAATCCAGAGAAGAGAATTTTCGGCAGCAGTTTGTGCTAGTTAACCGTCCAAGGAACAAAAAAGGAACAGAGTGACTTGATCATTTCTAACAGTGGTGAGCGCTTGGACCGCCGTGCCCATACATCAGAACAACCAATTAGCTAATGAAACGTCAACCTGGCTCCATGATTCCAACCGGAAATCAACAAGCGTTATAAAACAGGCCTAAAGATGATTAGGCTGACGATCAGCACTGTAGACGTGGCTCATTAGCAATGGTTCCACAATCTCTAAATATTCCTGCATTGGGTTCTGTCCGGATACTTTCTAGGATAAACATTGCTGATGTCAGCGAAAGGAGTCAGTGGAGATGAACGAAATACCAATTCATATGAGCAGTTCCTATGGATAGGTTTTGCTCAACAGTAAGCTGTGTGTTGAAACCGGACACTTGACATTGGGTATGAGCAGATCCAAATTAACCGGTTAGGAAGTTGAACCGGTCTCATCGTCTGGTTAGTCGTCTTTACCTGCGAACAGAAACAGCCACACGCAAATAGACCGACAATTCATTTTGTTTATGGTTTTCAAATTCGGTGTCAGAAGATTAAAGCCGACTGTGGCACGCAGAGGACAGGACAGGAAGTTGTCCGTCAGCCCGACCGGACCACCCAAGTGAATGTCAACAACGATGAACAAAACGTGTTCCACAGGTTTTGATCGATCGAGACTGAGAACTGCACCTTCAAGCAGAAAGATCGAATGAAGAGAGTAATAGAAAATAAGCATACTGGTCCTCTTTGGAGCTTGTCCTCAATAAAACCCAGCAACCACATACCCAAAATAACTCACTCCACGCTGCAATGTGCAGTAGCACGCGTAAAGAGGACGGCTCCACTACCTTACGTGCCCAGTTATAGCCAAATAAATTACCAAACGGTTCTACCAGGAAAACAGTAAGTGATCACTGAGCATGAGAACTTGTTAGTGCAAACCAACAAACAGGGTTGAAATGACATTATTTACCTCTGAGTAAGGTCGCTGCGGTCCCTCGGTACAAACTTCGTAGACCACCCTCACGATAAAGCTGACGGACTACATCTATGGGGCCTTTGTACTTTTGCGGCCCATGGGATGCGCTCTGGACCTGAAAAACGACAGAAATGATAATTCAGAAATTGATATCGGCACTGAAGTTCAAAAGTCTTTTTTTACTCAGAACACGCACCTAAATTCATGTGATTGTCACGGGGCTGCTAGGCTATCAATATGGCCTGAGTGAGTCAGCCACCGGTTATCATTCCAACTGATGAGTCAGACGGATGAAGGACTAGGAACTAGGGTTTGGGAGAAATCAAGAATGTGCATGGTTTACGGCTATTAGATGGATGATCAAGTGATACCCACACTGTTCAACGCAGAAGCAATACCGAACCGAAGAAACAGCGAGATCTGTGTTTTGGATATGATTGGTCGATGTAGCCAGGAATTACATCTTAAAAGACTTGCTAAGCCAATCAATAAAGTGAAGTCAACTGGTAGCTGCATCCGTTCAAGAGCACATGGGGACACCGAAATTATATACAGTTCAGTTGTACTAACCTTCCGACGCAACCACACAAATGGGATGATGCACGACGGTTAGGACAGTGAAAAGTTACCCAAAATTGAACACGCAAAAAGCCAGGGGTGGGTTCGAAACTCGGGGCTCTGTTCAGCGAGAAGCACACATCTTGTAGCCGGTGTCAGGGAGACGGGCTACAACAGAACTACTTACTTTGCGCCGCTATCCCCTCTGCAATAGAGGGCATATCGTCAGACATACACTTTGATCATTACCTCGTCGTTCGACCAATGTAGATATCACCAAGGGAGCGGGCAAACTGATGGACACACTGAAGCGGTCTGCCGAGGGAGCTTGTCTTTGAGCTCTTGTTTGATGTGGTTTTGTAAAGGGCAGGTCTCAGTTCGATATGTTTCACCAGAAATCTTAGTTTCCAAAAAGTTCCATTCCTATTCCAGAATGTCTTCAGAGTAGGCCTATACTGTTCTACTATGTATGCAATTTAGCTGCGTAGATTGGTATTATGGAATTTCTTGGCCAATCTCTCTCAAAAGAGTCTTGCAAACGCAACGTTACCACAAAATTTGTATAGCAGCAAGAGCCACAAGCCGAGTGCGACATACAACCAGATAACAGCTGTCTTGAATAAGAAAGGACCCCTAATTCGCAACTGAAGGTGAGGCATTTTGGCAGGTGCAATGAACTCCAACTTTGAAATAAACGAAGACGAGGCAAAATCATTCGTGGTTAGTGATTTCTGCAGGGGGTCATACTAAAGGGAAAAAAGCATTTCCTATATCGCGCCATGTACGATCATAACTTTAGTTTCTCCTGGAAGATCATGTTAGAGTATGTGCTACGCAGGCCCAATAATCGTCTTGGAAGCTTCCGCAGGTGAATAGTTCGTGGAGGACAGATGAGAAGACATTGCAAAATGGACGCATCCCCAGTCAAACCGAACGCAGTGAAATCTCCGCACCTTCCTGGAGTCCATGTAATTCTCCCTGCCCACGCCAGGAAACTCTGCGGGAAGTGGGACGTAACCAAGACCGGTGGCGAAAGTGTTGTCATTTCATAACTAGAATTTCTAGTTAAAGTCATTGTGCGCTGGGTTTGTGTCGGGTGATGTTAACAACCGATGCAAGGACGACTCTGCATATAGCGCCTATCCCCACGTGATGTTGAATGGTTGTTTCAATGCCGGCAGGTGCATGCAGCCTGCTCTTTGTCCTTTGCCACAGATACTGATTCCCAACCCTTGCCTTTTTATTCCAATCTGTACTCGAGGGCTAGTTCCCACGTGTGATGCACCTAAGAATGGCACATGCTCAGAATACAGTTTACCATCAGGCAGAGGTCCGATTTGTGACGGCTAAAGGAGGCAAAAGAATCGTTTCCCTAAACAGAAACGGTGAAAGGTATGAAGCTAAGATACAGGTAGTTACATATCTCACTTTTATTTGTCACTTCTCACGAAAGGAAGCTTATCAAACACTGAGGGTTTTGAGACGCCCAACTAAGGTGCACTGCAATCAAATTACTCTTTTCAACAACTCGCTGGAACGAAAATCTCACTCTCCATGTTACCTATATGATCAGACTCTCTTTACGATAACCACTGCCGGGAATGGTTGAAAACATTTGCTTCAAATCGTTAAATTTAGCGGATACAGTTGTTAAAATACAAGTCAATATTGAGGATAATGTTGGTAGCTCAGGTACTGTAGATGGTCGCTGACTTGCTCGCTGAACTGGGCAATTTGATGGCAAACGTTTCATCATCAATCGAAGTGACATATGTGTTACTAGCCGAGGTTGACATTTGTTCAATCCTAAACTGGGGCCAGTGAATAACATAAACGGAAAAAATTTCGCATCCAAAAGGATAACCAGAGTTTGTACGATACTTGGCCTCTTGTGCCTTTTGGAAGGGAGGCTTAAGAGTATAAGAAAAAAGTGATGAGGATGAACGAACAAAAACTGGGATTCAAAAGCACGTTGCTCCAGACTCTAAGTGGAATGCTGTGACACTCCGTGATATTGGGAAAATAAGGAAAAGCGGTCAGTCGAATGGTCACTCAACAGTCCGTGAGTTCGGAAGCATATTTCCAGATCTTTTAAAAGTGACCTCTTTCAAGTAGGACATTCTGGTGAAGAGGGTAGAAAACATAGCACATGTACGGGAAACTGAATTAATTAAATCAAGGTCAGCATGGGGTAACACCTTAGTATTAGTAAATACATACGGAATCATTCCGCATTTGCCTTTCCACAAGCGACTTAATCGAACTTGAGGTTTCCTTCCGAACCTTCAGCCAACACTACAGGACATGTTTAAATCAATTCTGTGATGGTTTCAACAACCAGAGGCAGCTCGAACCAAGCAAAGAAATTCAGGGGAGGAGCCAGAAGAACAAGGTTTAATTTCGAAATAAAACTGAGAAACTGACTTGCAACAGACATTTGATCCGCTCACCGGGAGTCATGATGACTGTGGTGAAAATGCCAGAGTACATTCCTGCAAGTAATATTTCGTGCTTTCTGATACATTATGCTGGTTGCAGCTGATTACCTTAGATGCATTGGATCTTCTGCAAACAGCTTCTTTCCCCAGTTATAACCAAAAAAACATATGGCGAATATTGGTGCGACGCCAACAATCGGAGCACCCATTCCTTTATAAAGCCCCAGGAAACCATCCGCAGCGATGGTTTTTCTGGCACAATCTATCAGACCATGATACATGGGTGTTTCTCCGGGACCAACATGTGGCATCGTTTGAAGTCGTACCTGAACACAAATCTTACAAACGTTTACAAAAAGAACTCACCTTGATTGTATCCAACGGATGACCCGTGGCTACGCAACACACACCACCAAATCCGCCAGCAACAAAGCTTTTGAATGGACTGACCACATGTGCTTGCGTCTTCTTCGTCATTTACCTCTCGAAAGTCAAATGTAGAGGGCGACAGAGATATGGGAAATTTGAAGAGGCAATAACAATCTGGAAATAGTCACAAAGCCAAACCTCTGCAGAATTGATAGAATACCCATCGTTGGGATTTATTTCAATTATCAAATGAACGAAGATGACCCTTCAGTAAGGATCTTTAACGTGTTCCTTGTTACCTCCTACCCTGAGTGTGAGTACTCTCTTTGCAGGTCCAATAACTACGACTGGCTGCTTTGTTCGCCATGCATTATGCACAGCTGCAGCTTCTGTACATCCCTCTTCAGTAGCAGCCCTAAGCACCTCGAGGTGTTTTCAAACTCCGAAAGCCGGTTTACTTAGCTGCCCTTAATGTTCGCACACTAAAGCAAGCAGGACAAGCGGCCCTTGGCTGCATGCTGGATCCCCTCCGTATTGACGTATGCTGTCTGTCACCAACAAGGATCCAAGACACAAGCACTGTACTTGAACTGACTGCCTATCGCTCCATTCTCGTCTCTAGCTAGTGACGCGGCAGCCACTGCACCTGGACAAAAAAATCGAAATCGTTCAGCTGTAACATCCTTGGAGTGCCTAGCTGCCATGCTCCCTGAAGGAAGCATGAGGGCTGGGATACTGTCAGGTTGCCCAAGCCTAGACAGGGGATATGTTGAGGCGGGTATTGTGTTGAGCCATCGAGCGGAGACGTCTCTACTCGATCCCCGTCGATACTCACCTATGCGCGGTTCGTTTGGCAACGTCTGTGAACGAGTCGCGCGAAAGAGAGGCCCATCGCCTCCTGTTTACGGCATCGGCTTACGTTCCGGCGGAATCTGGCTCTGAATATGCCAGAGGAAGTTCCTGCGACAATCTAAGTGTTCTTTTACAGCAGCGGGCTAAAAGGTAGAAGTCGTTGTGGTCGTCGCTGACAAGTGCACTCAGGTAGGCAGGTATGGTGCTGCTGAGACGCTTTTGCTGACCATAAATTGTTCATTTTGAATGCTAATTTTTGGAAGGACGGAGGTCAGTTGACACATGCTCGCGAACAAACAAGTCTTCAACCCAAACAAATCGCAGGGGTACCAGTTATCAGTAACAAGAGTGGATCACTGTCTGCCGCTCCTTCTGATGTACCTACCGATCATTCACTTGTCCATCGCTGCTTTGTTCAGGTCTACGCAAAACGCACACAGCGTGCGGTCAGAGGAGCCTGTGAATCCAAAAATCAAACAAATCAATCGGAACCTACTTCCCCACCCCTTGCATGCTGATCCGACATCGCATAATAACCTCCCACTGGAGCGAGATATCTAAGTCTAAGTGTGACGTCCGACCTTCTATCTGCGGTACAACCCAGCCAGCCTCTTCCAAGCATTGGATCTCTGGTATAACCGTGGCTTTTCTCGAGGCCCAGAGACCGATTCCCCCTGGTCGCGACCACAACCTGATTCGACCCATCATCCGACGGCAGGTAACGCTGAGTTTGGCGGATCCAAGTAGTCGGAGAAATGGAGGTGAAAACACTGTAAATGTTCGCAGGTTGTTCATCTTTATTCATTCGAATGGTCCTCGGAAGCATCTTGTCAGTGTAACCAACAAGGATAACAATGGCTATCGGATATCCAGAAAAGGGGGACGTTCGGACCATTGGGCACAATATTTCGAACAGCCATCTGCTACTTCCAACCTGAACTGTCGGCTTTTGGCGGAAACCCGGACAGTGGATATGGGACCTCTGTCAGCCTCAGGTGACGCCTCAGATGTTTGTAAACGTGTATTCCACATAAATAGAGGCGTGCGAGAGTGCATGACGAACCTACAAGAAGTGGTGTCCGGCGGGATGCCTACTCTCTCCAATATCGTTCCAATTCGTCATCAATAAAACAATGAGAACGTTGGAAGGTCTTCTGAACCAAGGTATTCAAATCGCTGCTTGTGAGAATCTTGTCGATCTGGAGCAAGCAGATGACACCAGCCTCGTCTCTGAAGACAAACGTCAAGCAAAGCTCTGTTGACTAGAGTGACCACCGTGATACCATCCTCTGACCTTTGCCTTGCACTTCCAAAATACAACCTCATGCTTCAGAATGCAGTCTTTCGACATACTTCTTGCAATTGAAAGGAAGCACTGGGGCGTGTGGAGAATTCCGCACACCTCGGTAGTTGTATTGGCTCTGACGGAAGTGTCTGGTGAATTCAGTGCACGAATCTCAAAGGCCCGAATCACGTTTGCTAATTTGTGTCAAAAAGACAATATCACTGGGTCTCAAGGATCGCATACACCAGGCTACAGTAAGGCACGTATTGTTGTATGGTTGCAGAATTTGGCCTCTGAGGACAAACGATGGGAAGGGTACACAGGTTTTTGACCACCGGTATCTCAAAAGCTTTGCTGGTGTCGGATTACGACAACGGGTTCATAACGAGGTAATCATTTGTTTGTGCAGTAGGTACCTCAATCACGAAAAAATATAGACGATCAACTTGGATGGCTCGAACATATGGTACGCATACCGAAATATCGTCCACAGAGACAAGTATTGCTCTTCGTGCCTGCTTTGAAATGCAACAAATGTGAGGTGGACAACGTGTAACTTGGGAGGAGGCTGTGAAAGAGTCTGGTTACGAATAGTCTGGTTTCCTATGTGTGGTCCACCTTCCTGGGTGGGAACCCCGTTATTATAAGTTCAAAGTAAATCAGAAAACACTTAGGTAAGGACACGGGTTAAGTGTGTGCCAAACAGGTCCGCCTTGTAACAGGTAAGCAAACAACTGAGTCCAATGTCCAGTCATCCCACAAAGAGTTCTCTGATGTATTGAAGGATAGACATGCAAGTGTGCAAACCAATTGGACACGCATCCAATCAGCCACTCAAGTCACACTCCAGATCGGTGGTGGAATGACGGACGGATATGCACACGCGCAAACTCCCTGAAACATCGAAGCGGTTACTACACCCGTGATTTCCCTGGTGCTTGGAGACGCTGGAAGAAATGGCGGCTGCTCGATGTCAGGGATGTTCGTGCTGTCAGTTTCTTTCCGGATTGTCTGAGCGAAAGCCTGGAGCTGTAGGCACTTCTGAATGCTTGTGATATGCTAGTACCAGTTCCCCCTTCATCCACTATTTTATCTTTTTTCACTACAGGTCTTTAAATATAACTGAATAAACTTTGTGGTTGTATGGCAGTGAAACATTACTGTAAACACTGATGTCGCTGTCCCCTGATGATGAGTTTAGTTTAGTCAGTTCAGTTCAAATTTCCAGCTGAGAAAACCTGCATGGAATTACAATGGTTCTAGCTGCTACAGCTCCGTTTATTGAAGGCAAAGAGAATTCGGGAATAAAGGGGGGCGATGACCCAACCAATTCATTAATGCCAAATGATTCTTTTTGTCAGATATGGCAGGGGGTGAGAGCTGCACAATGAAGGCGATGGTTCTGATGGAAGAACTTCACTAGTTGCGTTACACAACCATGACTGTCATGGTCACTAATCACTGGTGTCCAGCTGTCCCCATCCCGGGAGACTGCAATGGCCAACGCAACCGAGTTGCTGCGTTCCCGAGTTATGGACCAACCGACACTCGGTCATCTCCATCCGATACACGGGTGTGCAGAAAGAGCTTTACGAGGCAAACGGTTCACTAGCTTACGAAGTACATGGCCTAACCAACGTAGCCCGTAGAGTGTGACCAGCTGATTTATCGAGGGATGGTGCCCTATCCCGAAAACCATCTACGTACCTCAGCAGTACGGATCAGATGTTCTCACCAAACGCGAAGTACTTTGGAGGCACCGAGGGTCAAACACAGAGAGCCTCCGCCACGCAGTGGTCGCGTCTCCGACCCATGAAGTAAAGCACACCAAACCTCTGCATTGTGCATTATACTCTGAATAGTCAAACTGATGTCATATAGGCGCCACAAAAATGTCGGAGGCTAGCAAACACTGCCCTGGCCTTCCCAATTTCAGAAACAATTTCATATCTCACCAGTTGACCACGATTCATGCAACTGCCTAGATGTACGAACCTACCTACCACGTCCTGGATATGATTCCACTCAATCATGTAGCAGCATTTACACTTTACAGGTGCGAAGCGCACATGGAAGTGCGCAGCAGAATCAGTTAGGTTATATAAGGTAGCTCGTATTTCTAAGGGGTCTGATCCAAGAGGAGCGATATCGTCGATGTACTCAATGTCCGTGAGCGAACGCCCTTGGACTATTTCAATCCATGAGGTGTTAGAGGTAGGTAAAGAATATATAAACAGTATATCGATTACGAAGGAAAGGGAAATAGAGGACATCCTTGACATTGAACTCAGGAGGATTTGCCGCACACACGTACACACCCATGGGCAAAAGGCATACAAAAACTTTACAGGAAACAAGAATTTAGAGGGGAGTCTTCATTTCCAGACACTGCCACAGTTTCTGACAATCAACGGGGTCAAAAACAGATTTGAGAAATTCGAGAAATACGACCAGTGTTTGTCGTCGGAAGGAGTGGAGCAGTTCCAGTACCTGGCGCAAAGTGAGGACACGATCGATTCAATCCATGCCAGGGCGAAACCCAGCTTGGTTATCGTGAATCTGACTCTTCTGATGACGGACCAGCCTGTGTGGGAAAGTGCCAGAGAATACCTTGGAAGCTATGGTCACTAAGCTGATGTTCAGATGATTATCGCTCCTGTATCCTTTCTGAATGTAGGAACAACTGTTGAGGCGATCTACTTTTCGGTATTCTTTTCTCATTCCAGATATTTTAGACTAGAATCGTCAGGTTAGCTAAGACAGATTCGCCACCCTCTTTGAAGAATACAAAAAGACAAAATCGTTGAGCTTAACAACTTTGTGGTGCCTAGCTGCCATGCTCCTCGAAGGAGGCACTAGGGCTGGGATACTGCCAGGTTGCCCAAGCCTGAACAGGGGAAATCGAGATGCAGACGTCGGGTTCGAACCACGGATCTTTCAGCTAGTAAATTCGAGCTCTTACCGCTGAGCCATCCCGACCCCTTTGAAGAATACAAGATGCAGACCGTCTGGAATAGGTGCTTTGTTGCACATAAACAAGGAAATTGCACGCTGGATATCCGTTGTCGATGGCGGACTGATGCCGACGTTCCACTCGGGCTCATTTTGTCCTTCCAGAACTTGGGATGATGGGGATCAGCTGAACAGTTTTCAGTCCATTGTTCAAGACGAATTTCCTGTGAGTGCAATGAGACCCTAAACTTTTCAGGTCGTTTAACTAACACCAGCGTTCCTCGGACCACTTATCGGATTAGCTGGAACAGCGCGCGACTGTTTCCATTTGCAGAAGCTTTCCTCATTTCCATGGCATCTACGATCCACCGGCACTTTTTATCGACCATTAGGGTCTTATTCGTCGTTTTGGAGACCTGCGCGCGCCATCATAATCGTTTGTTACTGGAAATTTTCCTGGCTTCGATCAGAGCAGCTGATCATGACGAGACTGTGTTCATTGAGGTGTAAGCGATCTCGGTCCCGTTGCCAATTGTTCGCCTAAGTCCCGAAGAAACTTCACATTAAATCAATTAAATGAGTTAATTATAAAACCTTCCGACAGAGTAACTATTTTCGGGGGTGAAACATCCAAACATGGTCGTTCATTGTTAATGACGGGGGCGTGCTGCTGCTTTAGAGCTTTTACTTTGCCGCTGTTCACTTCTGAGGGAGAGCGAGCTCGAGGTGACTGTGGTTAAAAGGTGAGTTTATGGACAGAGGATCTGCGGGTCGAACTAACCCCGAAATCCTCAATACTCATGCCAAGTTTTGGGCAACGTGGTTGTATCTCAGTGTTCATGCTTCCTTTGGGTGACATGGCAGTTATGTACCAAGGAGTTACAGTTGGACGGTTTTTTCCATGGGAGATCAAATCTCAAGGATGGGCAAAAGAAGCCAGTTATCCGCTTTAAGGACAGTGCCCGAGGTGACACCTAGCAGATCTTAGTTTAATTAACCCATGCTGATTTCCAGTGTCATATACAGCAAGGACATTGGCGATCAACTGCTTCAGCTAAATGCTCACCGCAGACTGTTTCTACACCGCATAATCTTCCGGAATAACCAAAGTCGTCTGGCCACATGGTGTCCTTCAAGAGCCTGTCAGCCATGTACTAAATAGGTAATACCGCCATCAGTTACCAACAGCGCGGATCAGTAACTGGTTGTCGATCGTTTCAGCACTTGTGTGGATTATGACCGTGTGCTCGTCCAGACTCGACTCTCCTCGTTTTACAGAGCCTCGTATGGAGCGGAAAATTTTACTGGCAAACGAGAGGGTGGCAGATCCTAAAGTCAGGTGAGTTTATCGGAGTCGTCTTCTGGACTATCCTAACCGATCATACTGCAACGAGATCGAGACAGGGCATGTTAAGAGACAGAGGTTGGGTTCGAACCACGGACCTTTTGGTCAGTAAATTCGCGCTCTAGCCACTGAGTCATCTCGGAGACACGTTCCAGCTAGTCCTGGATATAACTCGGTTCGACGAACCATCAGACATCAAGTGCACACAGAGTCATTACTGACAGCGATACTAGATGGGAACACTGATGTTTCACTGCCATACAATCACGCCAATTTATTTGAATTGAGCCGTATAATGGCAAGAAGAAAGAAATGGGGGAGGAACCTAGGGCTAACCTACCATAAAAATTCGAGATGCCTACGCCATCATCATCATGGAGAGCATGATATCAGTGTTCAACACCGATGCTTCGTAGCCGTACAACCACGAGCTATTTGGAAGCCCTATGGAGAAAAGAATAAAAGTGGACAGGGAATGGATTTAGCGCTACCTTACTACAATCATTGCGAGGCGCCTACACCTCCATACACTCATTCGGGCAATCTGAATAGAAACTGACAACACGAATGCCATCGACGACGACCATAGCTTGCAGCGTCTCCAACCAGGCGCAGTGGGGATCACGCGGTCTATATCCTGGTAGACGAGTAGCACCCGCAGCAGCCAAACATTTCGTCATCTCTTTCATATCCCTGTCAGGTCAAGGGCTGGCCACCTCAGAGTTGGGAAAGAAAAACAACACTCGCTTCGGCAAACGATGGTTTGGCATGGCGCAACAAGCGCAGCTTCTAGTGCTGGACACATTCTGCAATGGAAGTTCCCGTTGCACAACCCAAAACTCGCTTTCTACTTGCCTCGTTACGGATCCCCTGACACCAATCCCACAAGCTATGGTTCTGAGATAACGATTGTCGAACACCCGTGAACGTATCAGTTCGGGTGCTCGAACAGGTCACATCTCACAGCCATAGAACGAAACAGCCCGCACTGAAGCCTGATACACACGTCCCTTCAGATTCCGGGATATACCGATTTGACGGCATAGGTGCCCAGCAAACACGACCTTGCAGATTCGTGCATCCACCTCTTCACACTACAATCAGAATACAACTTGCAAGGTACGTGAAACGCCCTTAGATTGTAAGTGGCGTGTTCAGTGACTGCATGCCCACGAGCATGACCTTACACTTTGCGGGTGCAAATGTGAGACTCGCTGAACGCTTTTGCAACTCCGTATCGGTCCTTGGTTTCCTGTTCCTCCCACTACGTCGAAAGGCATGGTAGCTTTAGACAGCTCTTTATGGAGACAAAGGAAGATTATTGCAACCGTATTTATAGGGTAAGCACGGGATGTCCCACAAGGTCGTGCCAGAACCCTCGTGTGGGGCGAGAAGCGCCGAGCCAAAGATGTTTACTCCGGATTGGCTGGCATTCTGATCAATCAGGATTCAGGGATTGATACACGGGACCGAGGCTTTCGCCCAGGGCACGCCTTCGTTTGATCTGCAGCCCGCACGTTACACATCCGTCCAGTTGACGTACTGTTTGGTTATTAGAGGTGGCTGGCCTCCGAACAAAAGTGTATAAAAAAGGACGGGATGAATTTGGTCAGTTCCTCCAAAAACCCCTCTGCCTTGTTCTCTTCCCGAAGACGAGAACCATATCGTCTGCAAATTCCAGATGGGCAAGGTTCTCCTCAGGGGCTATTTGAACACCGGGGTTCTGAAGCAATCATTCTGCACTTTGTTAGAGGCATATATCTTATACTGAGTAGAATTCAGGAAACGGGATGGTCACTTTCTAAATCCATGTAACGGATTTTATGTTTTGCTTGTGTAGTTTAGAAGAGGCAGATTCATGTGCGATAGCCAGGAGGTATAGAATCTCGTGAAAGTGGCCTTCAGTTCCAAAGCTTCCGTTGGACTGAAGGATAACCATTTTAAAATTTTCCGGAACGAATGGGTGAAATACATACGGTATACCCACAGCGGAGTTTGCGAATCAGCAGGTCTGTCACTAGGAGAGATAACTTGGGAATGCCTGTAAGCCTAACAGACAGCAAAGACCCGAATGCTGTGCGCAGAACAAGTCTTCCGTAGCGAATTCTGAAGATTCCCTACGCAGTCAAAAGATTACCGTGGGCATTGCATTTTCATCAACATCATCCTCATCATAATACTAATAGTGATAATAATGGTGATATTAATAATAAAATTATCGACGGAACAAGCGCTCAAAAGTGATGTTTCAGTGCCATGAAACCATAATTTGTTTGAAAGCTACCCAGCCACATGATGTCCGATGTGACTAAACATTCACATATTAGACATTTATCCGCAAGAGAGCGTTTGTTAAGCCGATTAGCACTCGGACTAAAAATGTTCACTGCCTCTACATAATACTCGCATTGGAACCCAGGTGAATCTCCTGTTTGTGAGGTTTCCAGGTAAGAAGAATTTTCAGCAGCCCTATGGGTAGTGCATTACATATATACGTGTATCGCGATATCTCGAATGCCGTAGCAACTGGAAAGTGAGGCGGCCTGGTGCAGTACATTCAGTAGCCTGGAAACATAAAAACGGGAGATTCAGCTGGGTTCCATGTAGGTCTCTCCTAAAACTGAAGTGATTTGCAAATGAGTATAAACCTATTATTTTGCTTGCTCTCACTCACCAGATGGACTCATTGGTTTTGTACCTTTATAACTTACATTACCCCCTGAAGCTGGGAGGTCAAAGTAAATTGGAAACTCTCATATGGCACAGTGACCATACAGTGTGTGACTTCATGGAAGAATGTAGCGACTACGATTCTGCGACAATTTTGCTGCAGAAACATTATATTTACCCAAAAATATCGTGCATACACGCCGCCTTTCAGCCACATACAAACGAGAACCCGGTTAAGATGTTGACCAGTTCTTTCAAAAACTGAATTCACTTGCTAAGGACTGTGAATTCAAAGCAGTATCTGCTTTGAACATACAGAATGCTTCGATAACCGGACTGCGTTCGAATACCGTTCGGGAGGAACTACTAACGTCGCTTGAATTGGACCTTGGCAATGCTCACAAAGCCGCACGAGCTCTCGAACGTGCAAAAAAATCACAAACATACCTATACAAACAATCGGTTACTTGTTCCTTGTCTTTTCGTTCTTTGTCAGTCGCAAAACCACAGCTCCTGCTGCTACCCAACAAATATGTTGGAACTTCGTATATCTTTAAAAATTGCCTCCGATCTTTAATGACTGCCTTCCCGGTTAACAATTCGAATGGACCGCCCTTTTTGGTTTGGTGTAATTGAACCCTATTTCAGTTTGACAAGACATTTATATTTACCGTTTTCCTTACCGCGCAACTCGTTTTTATCGCTTCTGTTATACTTTTTTTGTACCAAAACCTTGGTCAGCGATAAATTTGTTTGAATGCATTAGTTTGCGACCCGGTTTCGATCACGCGTGATGACTGTTGATCCATATCGGCTTTGCTTGCTTTTGGAGTACCTCACCGTTTGTCGAAAACCGTTGAGGTTTGTAATTTCTTATTCAGTGTAACCACTTTCATTTTCATAGTACAGCACATTTGCGTAGCCATTCGTTCGGAGTTTCGCCGGTTTGGTTGCTAACCTTGGTGCTCGTTGCTCAAGAAATCGAAACGGTCGTTACAAAATATGCTGCATTTTTTGGAACTCAAAGTAACCTCGATGTAGGTGTCGTCCTAAAGAATCTGTAAGCGAAACTTGTGGAAAAAATGGAGCATTTTCAAAGCCTCTGTAAGTCCAAAACCTCAAAGTGTTGCGTGGATTCAGTCAAGACTCTTCAATCTCTTCGACATTTTGTGCCGTTGCTCCTAATTCACCTAAAAACACAGCAGACATTTTGGTCAATGGCGTTGTTGTTCGAGCCCTCAAATTTTCGTTTCTCCATCAGTCCTGCAAGCTCATAACTGGAAGCTATCTCCGTAAGCTCCTGTGATAACGGGAGCGTGGACGACACGTTCATGCTCCGCCAAAGATTATTGCCTTGTGTCCATTCAGTGAAACGATGTTACATACGAACGGTTCAGACTTTGCGCATTGATGAACCTCTGTGCAGATATCCTTCTCAGACATGATTTACTGGGGTTACCTGATAAAGTTGAAATTCCGTTCGGTGGCCTACAGGGCACCCTAACTTTATGCAGCGTAACATCCAAGGAACTGGAATCCATATCTTTATTCGCTAATCTTGCTGCTAATTACAAACCGGTCGCCACGAAATATCGTTGTCATAGATCGGACGACTAACAATTTATACTAATCGAAGTAAGCTCACTGCTCACCGATGGCGTAATCGAAGCATGGAATTCCCCATGGATAGCACAAATGCTTGTGTCGTGCAATACGAACCACAACAGACGCAGGGTCATAGAACACAGCCAGACCATCAACCGCTTTGCCTGCCTCGACGCTTGTCCTTTTCCAAGACTGGGCCAAATGATTGAAACCACCGTACCCCATACCGTCTAGAGTACACCGGATCTCCACAGTGCATATTATCGTGTTCCAATAACCAAGTCAGATAGGCCATTCACTGCATGCAAAGCCGGCGCGAACCTATACCAGTTCTGGTGCATTCCTTTTGGAGAGACAAACGGGGCTGCGTATTTTCAACGAAAGTTATACGATATCATAATTCGTCTGCATTGAAGACGCCACTGTATGTAGAAAAACGAGAGATGAACCTGACCGTAATCTCAGGAATTTTCTTGATGTCGCTAAAGCATACAACGTGCAACTTTTGAATGACACAAAAAGCACTTCCGCAAATGGAGAGAATACTCCTTCAGGTTACAAAGTCTCCAAAGGTATCATGAAACCCGGCCCAGAATGCACGCACCCTATAAAAGAACTCACAATTCTACAGAACTGGAAATTGCAGCAAAGGGCCACTGGTTTGATCGCCCACAACCACCACCAGTTTTTTTCTGACGAAATACACCTTCTGGTTTAAATCAATATATTCCGGCTTCCGGAGTGTGTTCGAACAGCATCTGAGAACCCTAAGCAAGAAGTGGAGAATGCGATGGCTGTTACTGTTGATTGAATATCTCTTTCGTCGTTGAAACTGACCCGTCCGACATCGCTACTAGTGCATCTCTGAGCCAGCGTAACTGGTCGGTTATCCTGTTCTCCAAAATCTTGGCTGCAAGCGGGAAAAATCTCTGCTTCCGAGAAAAACAGCATATGCCACCGTCGAAGCGATCTGTAAATGGCACCACTACCTCCTCGGGATATATTTTACACTGATTACATATCAAATTTCGATCACTTTCACGTACAAAAACCGACGGAAGAAAAAATAACGAATGACAAGATTGAGGGGTGAAACATCAAATTGACAGGTTACAACAGCGACGTTGCCTATAGACGAGGGACGGAAAACCACGTTGCTGATGCCCTATCACGTCAATTTGTGCTACTAGTTTTGCGAGGGAAAACTTCAAGAGCTTCACAACATATTATGTTATCCAGAGGTCACGAGATGCGCGCATTTTTTTCGTCCTGAGAAACGTCCTCTTTCAGTCAGCAATATCTGACGCATGATCTCTAACTGTTCCATATGCTCCGCACTGTAACCAAAATCTTTGACACTTTTTGTGGCAAGCTTATCAGAGACACATAACATTCTGAACGCCTTAGTATTGACGTTAAAACCCGATTCCACCACACACTCGTAAAAAGTACTTTTCAACAATCGTTGACGAGTACTCCCGATTCCCTTTGCCTATCCTTGCGCCCAACAACCGTCTTCCACTGTGATTCCTTGTTTGAGTTAACCTTTTTTACTGTTTGGTGTGTCCGCATACGTTCATTAGGATCGCGGTTCTGCGTCCACGTCAACTGAACTCAGGCAAATCTTGTTCGCTGAGGGCGTTGCTACTATTCACACAGCTGCGTATAATCCACAATGTAATGGTCACACTGAATGAGTTATTGTTACATATCTGGCTCTAAGATCTCCAGGCTTGTGGGCCACACATTGGGAGGTTATCCTTCTTGATGCTCTCTAATATATCAGATCCCGATTTGTGCTGGTAACAACTGTACACCACTTTCATGCCGTTCACACGACGATCAGCTAATGGTGTCTCCCTACTTATCTGACTTACTGTTGGGAATAGCATATCGACCCTGGTTTGGCGCGATAGAATGAATAGCGTTTTGCTTGTCTAAGACTAAAGGTACATAAGCTGAAATTGAAGGCGAAAGCATGGTTACTACGAAACGGCATTGTGAACACAAAGGACAGTCATGCAACTTACTCTCCCTGGGCCGGTCCTTTTAAAACGCAGTGGTCGAATCTCCAAATGTGATTCTCTGGTAGAGGATGTGGTGCTGGTCTCCTTAACTCCACAGTACACCTACACAATTCGTCCAGCTGGCAAGCAAGAAACCGTATTCTTAACCCGCTTGGCTCCCAAAGGCAACGGCAGGGCGTCCTACGCTTCCGACACAGAAATAAAACCAGTGCACATTGTCGGATAAGAGGAACCTCGCCCAACAGCACCAGTCCACCGTGATCGTTCAGAAACTTAAATCTCGCTTGTTGCTGATCCCCCATTTTTCCATTCTAATGCAGGCTTAGGAGGCCATTTGGACACTCATATACGGCAACAGCGCAATGACCCAAACAATCTGCGCAACAAAGAGGTGTAAACGACTCCAAGTTACTACCACAGCTCTTATTTTTTACGCTTGTTCGCTGAAAAAGTGCACAGTTATTCAGAGATGGAGAGAATGTCATGACTATATAAACCAAACCTTTCATTCAACATTAACTCGTAATTATCACTCTTGATTTCTCTAGTCTAGGCTTGGGCAACCTGGTAGTATCCCAGCCCTCGGGATTTCTTTGAATGGCACGGCAGCTAGGCACCGCAAAGTTGTTACAGTTGAACGATTATCTATGTTTTCAGCTCATGTACCGCCGTCATTAGAGGATTGAAGCGTATATTATGTTCTGTTCTATCTTCCTTCAAAGCTCGACCTGGAACCACTCGAATCTTGCAACACACCATCATTGAACGGTGTGGTGAAAAGGCATTCGGATCAGAAGTTTGGGGGCGCTCGGGGCAATATATGCACTTGTGAAATTCGGGGGCTGTGGGAGGCTCCAAGTTCATCTTCCAGGATTGCAAGCCATCTGTGGGCTCCAAACGGATGGCAGCTGGTGGCCAGGATAGCTGATGTTCGTAACATTCTGTCCGACGGTCGATCCGCTCTTCTTTACTCAAGATAGTCATTCCATTCTGATCTCTGCTGGCTTCTCACAGGAGGTTTCCGAGATCTGGTTGCGCGGATCAACTAAAATAATCTTAGGACATTACCGGCTTTCCGGGCCTCTTCCATTTCCCTGACTTTCCGTGTCCACCATACTTCAAGGTTGGCTCGCACGCTCACTTTCACTTGCCGTCCGCTAAGTTGTCGTATGAAGTTATGTTAGGTGCCGGCCGGGATACTTCTTCGAGATTTAAACAACTCTATTGTTCGGTCTGATATCTAACGCTTGAGTGCGTCTAGTAGCGCCGTGCCACAGGCAAAACACCGAGTAATTTGTAAAGAGCTGGCGATCTTTTCCCAGTATAACTTCAATTTGATAATAAAGCATTTGGAATAGACTCTAGAAGACAATTCTGGTAAGTTTGTCTAACATCCGGAACTGCCGGTCTTTCACTTGCCGTGCGATTTTTCCTTACATCACGCAGCCCTGGAAGACAAAAAGAGAAGCGACTCCGGACGACCTCGTGGTCAGAATCCACACGTGTGTTCTAAACTTACCGATAGTCAGTTATTGGTCCGCACCATCGGTTACGGGTGGCAATTTGATCGGTCTGAGTTTGTGACAGGCAAGCCATCGGGGTTACCATGTAGCCAGACGAAATAGGCTGTTTAGGATGTTAATACTGTGTAAAAACACCCCGAGGGCAGCACACAGCTGAAGCAACCGTTCAACACTCTCCACACCTTCCGAGTCCAGTCCATGTTAACCGCCCAGTCCAGTCCCATATGAGTTAAATTTGTCTACTTATGCATTCGGATCTCCGGCAACTACAACTATATCTAAGCACTCAGCGTACCGTGACAGAGCAATCGTAAAACTTGTGTCAGAGCTTCAGTCAGTTGAGGCGTGAGCAGACACCATAAAATGACTTTGCTCAACTTCTCGTTAGTGAGATTCCTCCACATACTTTGCCGGACGAGCCGCGCAGATGCAACTATCAAGGAGTATTTAGTCACGCAAAGTTTTTTCGCCCGGTTAGTCAAGGCTATGCCAATTCCTGCACATCCCGCCGCCAGATAGACCAGGCGTCGAGACCTGAAGTTTGATCTCGATATGCCTGAGGTACTCGGTGCCAACTGACGCGCAGATGTTGCTTGCAAAACCGTTGCAGGACGAACGGAATCATCCGCCCACGGCGCTGGGCCTACAAGGATATGGTTATTATTGGGGTGCAGAGCGGGGGAAGAAAGCGTGTGAAAGGGAATGAAGGAAGGCGTCAGCAGTAGCGTGTTTTTGCTTATCCGCCCTGCTGTATGCGGCAAATAAGGAGACCTGGCGGATGCCATACGCGACGGCCGATCTGACATGAGTTTATCTGTAAATGTGCAGTTCATTGTGCCTTCAGCCTTAACATTCAGTCAGACAATATAGTCACAAATTGACAGCATGAATACCACTTATATCGGTTAGCTTCCGTATCGTTCATTGTCTCCAGTAACTCCCCAGATCGGGGACACGTGGACCCTATTCCGTTTTGCTATATAAATTTCATGCCTCTCTAGGTTTCTGCCACTCCAAATTAGGCACAGAAAAAGGTTTGTTTAAAACGTGGCACAAACCCCTTCGCATGCAGTGCTGGATGCATTCTTTGTGTCCAGTGCTTTGTCAGAAACCCGTCTCCTGGTCACCTCATTGCAAATTTGCTGGCTTCAGCCAACTCTGAGACATTTGTGGTCAAAGACCTGAGGTGGCCAGGTCTTGTTCGCAGATCGTGAAGCCTGGCGGACACGAAAGGCTAATGAAATGGGAAAGATGCAGATATCTGGGAGTGTCCGAAAGTTATTTCAGCAAATCCGTGCGTCACCCGAAACCACCGGTAAACGAAGCCATCGAAGATACAGCTGGTGCAACCGCGTTCGTAAGGAAGGACAACAAAACCACTGGCAAGAGCACTTTAAACAACACTCCGGGTGACCATCTACTGACACAGCTGGATGCTGGAACTGCGGCAGAGTATAACCTTGAACACCATACGGCCATGGATGTTTACGGCTACATATTTTCTCTCAAGTGGCACCAAGCTCTTGGTCCTCAGTCATGGTTTATGAGATCCATTTACCTTCACTTTGGAAAAGGAAACTGACCCAGACAAAGGGGAAGCATGACCAAGTCTACTTCGGATAATGCCCACTGTTTATGCCACCGTCTGTTTTCCACGAAATTCCCAAAACCCACAAACCCCACCAGTCATGCTCTTATTCTGACTGTACCATTATGATCATGCCTGAAGGTATGCCAACCACTAGTTAGGAAGAACCATTATTATTAGTATTATTATGTACCATAGTATAGCAAACTGTCAATAGTCATGCTGCCTCATAAGTAATTTAACAGAGACTCACTAAATGCAGTTAGTTTGGCGCCTGTGAGGCGATTCGTTTTGCAAGGTCTTTGTGCCGTCTACTGCTTTAATCTTTGGGATTCTCCATGTTCCTTCTATCCCTATTTGTAACCCCTGCTCCACTTTTGTGTTTGGTGCTTGTGTATAAATTGACACTTTTCGTCACTACCACTTCACCCATTTGAACTTCAGGCCATCCAGCCTTTTTGTGGCCGACCCTTTACACGTGTGACTGACCTACGTTGAAGGCCGTTTCCCCACTTGGTCTGTACTTTTATAGTACGAGTGGACCAGTTGTCGTGGACGAGTACCCAATCTCGAGGTTTGTAAATGTTTTGAATTGATGTTTTGCATAATGAGTACCTTTTAGAAATCCAGTTTTGACTTTGTTTTGCCTTCCCGGAGGTTCTGGTATTACACATTACTCGAAAATACCGTTTGGCTGTTAAAACCTCTAAGCTTTTTGTACGCCAGAATGGACACTGGAGGGGTCCTCCTTAAAGATGCGACACGACCATGCAACTCACGTACCTCTTCCATCTCTTGACCCTGCATGCTTGGGATACTGATTGCTGTAGACTAACCTGACTCTCATGGTTAGGCAGAAGTACTTCCAGAGCCGTCTATGTCCCCAGTCGATATGTTGATCTAAGCTGCGGCCTCTAATTATTCAAGTATTTTCCTCTGCAGCTCCCACATTTACCCCCGGAATGTGCAATACCGAATCGGTCAAAAAACTGCCTATGGTGATTTTTAACCCTATTTTTGCCTCAACAGTCCGCAAAACCTAATAATCCTACATGAATAAAATCTTGCCTGTAACCTCCCTCTTTTACGCCGATTAACCCCGATTTCCTATCCGTTTCAAACACGATTTTTAGAACCGTCTACTCTTTCGCTTACCTTTATCGCCCAGTTTCACGGACAACTAAAAGGCTAGTTATGATCTATATCATAATTGCATACCCCTCATATTCACACACGATCACGCCTGCTCGCGCCGACCGCATATGGCTATTCGTTAATATCTCCACCTGAACGTCAGTTACCGGTTTTTAACTCGGGCGGTGTCGCCCCACTACCGTACTTAGAGATCGTAGCCACTCTTAGTTGCCCACTATCTCGGTCCGTAGACTAACTTTTACTTTACTTTCATCTGGCCGGATGTTTTCACACTCTTCCAATTTTTATTATAATAATGTATATTTCCAACTGGTGGGTAGCATACTGCATAATCGTAACGTTACAGTCAGAATAAAGCGTGACTGGGGGTTTTGTAGGTACCAAGGATTGCGCGAAAAAGGGACCGTGTCAAAAACAGTGGACATTGTCTGGTGTAGACGCGGTCACCCCTAAACCTGCATGGGCAGGGATTATCAGCTACCACTGCTTTTAGCTTTTGGGGGAAATATTGAGCTGAAGCGAGATCAGGTCGTTAGAATTTGAAGATGGCGGGCAAAACCAAAACAACAGAGGGAAAAAGGAGAAGTATCCTGCCTGACAAGTGACAAGGAAACTGCAACTTGCGGAAACTGGGGAACCAGAACAAAGAATCTGGTGAAGCAGCAGTGTTGGCGTAGTCCAGCCGGTCAATTAGAACTGAACCATGAATCACCGCTAAAGCCTCGTTGTCGTGGACTTTTGGGCTTACGGCCAGGGTCACAAAAAGAGCAAGTGGGGATGATGAATTGAAGGGAGTAGTAACGCGGACAAATGGTAACAGGAATCTAAGAATCATGCTGTGCAGTGAAACTGTACAGACCCACTGGTGTGATGTCAGCGTCGATTGTAAAAGTTCCTTAGAAGAGTGAGTTAGTGAGAACACGCAAGCCGGAACGCAAACTGTAGAGAAAAGTATTGACTTTGTGAAGAGCACAGACTGGAAGTCCACCGAAATGGTCATATCTGAACACAAGGTTAAGCAGATTAGAATGAACACGTTCTGGAGGCGGCTGGGGCCAGGTGAAGAGTTTGTTTGTATTTGCAGGTGGGCGAGAGGTTGTGATCAAGAGTAGGGAGGGATTAGTTGCGGGTGTGCTGTCAAACGTGGTATGGCAGTGCCGTGCCATCACTGGCCTCACATACTTCGGTTTTTGGACAGCCTCTTAACGGAAGAAATATTTAATTTCATTGGGCTGGAATGTGCAATTTGGGCAGCGGAATTTTTTCAGGTTGGCCAATAAAATTTGCAGAGGCCAAACAAAGCTGCCGTAAAATCGCGTGTATTTTTCTGGTCCGGTTGGGGATCTTTGTGGATGCAGATCACAGGCTTGACGGAGTGGATGACGGCCAAACAGGGTGTCCAAACTAGGTATTGTTGAAGCTTGAAGCTTAAGAAGACGGGAGAATTGGATGAGCTCAGCAAAGCATAGTGGGTTCGAGGAGACATCAGATAGGATAATGTGAATTAATGGATAGAAATAATACCTAACGTCTGTCACTATTAGGGGGTTGACAATAAGTGGTTAAATTAGACAGGATAGGGGTGTACTTAGTAGACTAGCGGTCAAGCAGGGTTGAGTTTGTGGCTCAGGCGGCCTTAGGCCTGGAGGTGTCCACGCAGTAAGGATGCGCCTTCAAGCTTGACCTAATCCCCCAAGCTGATCAGACTATCAGGCTACTGTCCAAAGGTAAGGGCCCTCAATTACACTCTCCAACACTGCAATTTGTGGTTGGGATTCGTGAGCCAGAAAATCAAACTTTGGAAACTTCAGAACGTTTCCGTTTTTGTTCTGGGTAAATAAGCAGTGTTTTCAGCCATTGTGGCTCTTTGTTAACCAGCTCCTAAACTTTCCCTCTCCGCTACTTCATTTAGTGCACGGTGTCTTATCCATTCTTCCGTACCCAAAACCTCTTTTTAGGCCGCTACCGAACAACGTCAACTACAGCGGCACCCTACTTTCTTGTGTCTAAGCTCCGGAAACATAAATAACCCTGGCCACAAGTGGCCTTGATTTTTTTACCATTTTTGTACTCCTTCAGTACAAAGATAAACGAAACCGTATTGCTCGAGATCAAACATAAAGCAGGAGTAAAAACCTTGATGCGGTGTGCAGCGCATGCTTTGTTTCTATGAGCTGTGCGTGGTTTGCCGAACTCAGTTCACCTACTACATAATTCCCCGAGAAGACCATCAAAGCTCCACTGCCGCAGAAAAATCGTTTCACCTAACTGTCGTCATGTTATCCTTCCTGAGGTGTTTTCTTGCATTAACCATCTTTTGTGTTAGCCAGCCTCCCACCATTAAAAGTTGACGAACACGCAGGCGTCCTCGTTTGAGATGCCAACAAGTCACAGAAAAAGCAAACAAAGCACGGGTTAATCGGGCCTCTCCTAGGAGCTGCCGTGGCTCTCAGGCTGGAACACTGCGGTATGACTGATGAGCCTCAGCAACCTGTGCCATTCACTGGTGAACCCCTCTGGGTCACCGTCAGGTTTTGATTTATATGGCCTAAAAACGAACTTGGATCTAAATTTTTTGGGCAAAAGAACACGGAGATCAACCCTATTGACTTTAATAGATTCTGTTCCAAAAAAGATTGCTACAAAAAGTTTCGCCTCAACTGCTGACGAAACCGCCGTAGACGATAGGATGCCTTATTTCCTTATTTGCCAATTTAAGACAAATAGTTGTGATCGCTTTAGGAGTTTTTTGTGGCCGGCTTTGGGTGCGGTTTTTGGGCCGTGTAGGGACCAGGGGGTGAAGCCACAATTTGGTTTGTTAAAAAGCATTTACGGTTTCGTAGGTAATGAGCGGATTTCGTTAAGTTTGAGACAAATATCACTAGGCCTAATCTGTTTACCGGAAGGGACTTTGAGCACCCTGGTTGCAATCCCATAATGCCAAAGATGCAGAGGCCCACGCAATTTAAAATAAAGTGCTTGAAGCGCTTTAATCGGCGATAAACGGTATAGATCTTGAGACAGAAGTTTGAGTGCTGGCTTGGCGACTGAGGAATGAGAGGGAACTCAAATTTCAGGTTGCGCGTGATATTGGGCCAAAAATGCTCATACCTTGCAAAAATCCAAAACTGCATCATTCGATACTCATGTGCTTCGTGATGTTAAAATAAGCGCAATCAATCCCTTAATTATTTTCAGCGGTAATGGAGATGTTAGAGAATGAGTAAGTGATGCAGAGCTGAGAAGCTGAGAGCAGCTGAGAAAAGAACTTAACTGGTGTAGTAACGGTACTTTCTCAGCTTAGTTCTCGGTCTGAGCCTCCCAAGCTAGCGTGCGTGCCAAAACAACCACCAAAGGTGTACAAGATATATTAACGCCCCAAACGAAGTCAAGAGCATTTGTACAGCGCTTCATATATATAGCGTAAACGGTAATAACTTTCTGGAAATTCTGACGCGTTCTGGATGCACCATTGGCAACCGGCAATTGGCCAATACTGGGTCATGATTAGCTGTTGGGTCCAGATTTTCAACCAATCAGATCTGGGCTTGATGCCGGACAGGCAAGCGTCTCGAATTCCTGACCAATCTTGTGTGGGATAGGCTTTTTGGCCGAAGCAGCACCCGACTGCGGGCGGTAAAGCGGGATCTGTGTGGAATTCCGCCCAACACCTCCCCTCGAAGTTTGTTGACGTAGCTTCGAAGCCGAGGGTTCACCTGCAGTGGCCTCACTGGCTTGCGGATCCTGTCTGTCCAGCGTCGTGGTTGTAATCCGTGCTCAGGCCGGGCCTCCGACGAAGCAGCTGATGGATTTTCTGGAATGGTGCCGAGGTCAAAGGTGTCCAGAAGCATCTCTAGACTCAGCTCACTCGGTCCTGAGGGCAGGATCTGCGCACCTGTCGGCCGGATTTGGTTCGTGTGGCGGATCCACCTGGCGGGGCCAACTTGAATCTCGTAGAGCACTTTGCCGCGCCGGCGTAGGATGAGTCCTGGAATCCACGTAGGGCGTCTGCCGCTGTAGTCACGAACCAGCACTTTCTGGCCTTCGCTGAAGGAGCGCGCAGTTGCTCCATGGTGCCGGTTGAACTGTTCTTCCATCCTGGCGTTGCGGTGACTAGCCTGCCTTTTTGCGGCCGAATAGCGTCATGCGGTGTTCGAAGCCTCCTTCGGAGCAGTGCCTCTGCTGGTGACGCTCCATCAGGTGAGTTTGGGTTTGGCGTCGCTCGGTATGCCAGCAGGAACCTTTGCAAAATTTCCTCCGTCGGTCCCTCCCCTTTGGACTTCTGAAGTGCCCGCTTCAGGGTGTCAACGAAGCGTTCCGCTTGGCCGTTTGACTGCGGATGAAACGGCGGCGTGCGGACATGGGTTATGCCATACTCCGAACAAAAGTTTGAGAACACCGACGACGTGAACTGGCTACCGTTGTCGGATACAATAGTCTCTGGTGTTCCAAAGCGACTGAACAGTCGTCGGAGTTCCAGGACTGTAGTAGCAGTTGTGGGGCTGTTCACTGGGAAAATTTCCGGCCATTTGCTGTAAGCGTCAACCACGACCAAAAGTGCTGGCCACCAACTGGACCTGCATAATCGATGTGAAGGCGAGACCAGGGTTCGGTCGGTTGCGGCCACGACCGTAGGTGGGTTTTCACTGGTGACTTAGATGCTTCAGCACACCGCAGGCAAGATTTTGAGACTTGCTCGACTTGGGAGTCCATCAAAGGCCAGTAGACGTAACTCCGAGCAAGGGCCTTCATCCTGTTTGTTCCCGGGTGCCCTTTATGAAACTGGTTCAGAACGGCTGGTTGTAACTTCTTTGGAATGACAACGCGTTCTGAAAACAGAAGGCATCCGTCAGCTAGTGATAACGCGTCACGCCGGTTGAAGTAAGGTCTCAGTTCGTCTTTTGGGCAGGTACGCGGCCACTGATTGCGGTGGTACTTAATGACTTCCTGCAGCACAGGATCTTGGTCAGTCGCCTGACGGACCATGTCGGCAGTCACTGGAAGGATGCGAATCGTTTCGGATACCACGTGGTTGACCTCCGGTTCCAGGGCAACTGTTGCGACTACGGTATCTTCTGGTTCCGGCCTGCTGGAATCAATGAGTCGCGACAGTGCGTCTGCTTGTCCGAGGCTGGTAGTGGACTGGTACTTGATCTTGAAGTCGTACCCCAGAAGCAGAGTGGCCCATCGCTGGAGGCGGTTGGCCGTATACGCCGGAATTCCTTTCTTCGAGCCGAACACAGCAAGGAGTGGTTTGTGATCGGTCAGTAGAGTGAACTGACGGCCGTAGAGCATGAAACTTCTTCACGGCAAACACGATCGCCAAAGCTTCTTTTCTATTTGGCTGTAGTTACGCTCGGCTGGTGTCAAGGATCTGGCCGCATGTGCAATGGCCTTTTGGCTGCTGTCGGGAAATACATGTGAAATCACTGCACCAATCCCATAGTTCGAGGCATCCGACGCCACAACGATTTCCAGAGATGGATCGTAGTGGGTGAGTAGCAAATTGGAGCTCAGCATGGATTTAACCGAGTCAAAGGCGCGTTGGCATTCTTCTGACCATGTCCACTTGTGGTCTTTGGTGAGTAGCTGGTTTAGCGGGCCTCGGAGGCGATGCATGGCAGGCAGGAACGAACTGTAGTGACTGACGAGACCGAGGAAGGACCTGAGGGACGTCACGTCTGTGGGTGCTGGCATACGTCTGATAGCTTCGATGTTCTCCGGGTCTGGTCGGCGACCATGTTGGTCGATGATGAAACCAAGGTACTTTATCGACCGCATGAAGAAGGTGCATTTCTCTCGGCGCACTCTGAAGCCATATTCTTGAATACGACCGAGCACGTAATCGAGACGTTGCCACAATTCGTGGGGTTGGAACCCATGACAATGAGGTCGTCCAAATAAGCAGCAACGCCGGGGGCATCCTTCAGCATCGTATCCATGATCTGTTGAAATATGGCTGGCGCTGTTTTCACACCGAATGGCAGTCGAGTATACTGGAACAGACCGCGATGCGTATTAATCGTCAGAAGTTCTCGGGATTCTTCCTCAACTTCAACCTGGAGGTATGCATCGGCCAAGTCAATCTTCGCGAAAAATTTACCCCCATTTAGTTTCGCGAACAGATCTTCTGGAAGAGGCAGAGGGTATTGATGGGTATCCAGCGCAGCATTGAGGCCGGTGGAGAAATCTGCACACAACCGGATGGTCCCGTTAGCCTTCTTCACCAACACGATCGGTGCGGCCCATGCAGAGTAGTTAGTCGGTTGGAGAACACCAGCCTTCTGCAGTCGGTCCAGCTCCTGGTCAACGATAGGTAAGGCTGCATACGGTACTGGGCGTTTTGGCCTGAAAACTGGTTTGGCACTGGGGAGGAGGCACAGTCTGGCTTTTGCTTTTGTGCACCGTCAAGCTCGTCGGAGAATACGGATGCGTAGCGTTGTACCAGGTCCTCAAGTGAACGCGTTGCAATGTGAGTTTGTTCGAGGGCATCTCCAGGTGCTGCATGTGTGAGGTTGCAAATAGAATTAATTGGCTTCTCCAGCAGATTAAGCTTTTCGATCCAGTCCAGCCCCATGAGATCAAGTTTGGGGCATGACGTCAGGTAGCACGTAGCTTGTGCCGTCGAGCCATTGAAGTTTATGGAGCAGTCAACCTCGCCAGTCAACTTCAGTTTACCACCAGAAGCATTACGGGCCCAATGTTTCGTCGGTTTCACGTGCGGCTTACCAAGGCGTTTCCACGTTCGCTCACTGAGCAGCGTGATGTCGGAGCCCGTATCAAGCTGCAAACGAACTGGGATGTTGTTGATACGAACCGTCACGAACTTCCTTCGGCAAGCAAAATCAACCTTAAATGTCGCCGTCACCGAGTTGGACCGCGATTTGTGGGATGCACGGTGGTGTGCGGGTGGCTGTGGCCTCTGAGACCGACAAAAATCTTCTTTGTGGCCACGACGATTGCACCTGGAACATTTATGACGTTTAAACCGGCAATAACGAGCAAAATGCCACTCACCGCAATGCCAGCAACTTGTGGGAGGCTTGTTCGATCGGGCTTGTTGTCAGCTTTCTTAGGCGCACTGGAGTTGATTGCCTGTACACAGCTGCTTGGAGTCACAGATGACTGGCCGATCATAGCCGTGTCGTGCTTCAGATTGATGAGGCGTTGACATTCGGTGGTGAGGCTCTGCAACGTCATTTCGGCATCCTGTTCAATTCTGTTAAGCAGCCTGGTTCTGATGTCAGCATCCTGGGACGACTGGAGACCGGATACAAAAATGAGGCACTTAAACTGATTCTCTGTCAATGAGGTGAGCTTGAAGCGCTCGCATTCCCGATTGACAACACCGGCAAACGTGATGAAATCATCATCATCTTTCTTGACCAACTTTAGGCATTGGTAACGGATATTGAACAGTGATGTTTGATCGCCGAATATCTGAGACAGTGTTCCGACCGTTTCATCAAAGCTGAGGTCGCGGGGCAGCTTGGGAGAATGAAATTTGTGTACCGTTCATGCTCCGGTGTGCCGAGTTTTCGCAGCAATAGTCTGACTTTCCAACCGTCATCAAACTTGGAAAAATCAGTCTTGAACATGTCTTCATACCGCTTGAACCAGGAGTCAAAAGTGTGACCAGAAAGAGGGTCGAATGTGAACTCCGTGATTGAGGCCGCGGCTGCATCAGTTGAGGAAACAGAAGACTCACCAGTGCTGGCTGCTGCTGTCTGGATATGCAGTCTCTGAGTCAGTGATTCAATGAGCTTCAATTGCGCTTCTTCAAACTGCTTTTGTTGCTGCTGCAAAAGTTCTCGGAGCTGATTAAATTCGATTGACATCGTGGGTTCCCGTTCGCCAATTGTAGTAACGGTACTTTCTCAGCTTAGTTCTCGGTCTGAGCCTCCCAAGCTAGCGTGCGTGCCAAAACAACCACCAAAGGTGCAAGATATATTAACGCCCAAACGAAGTCAAGAGCGTGCTTCATATATATAGCGTAAACGGTAATAACTTTCTGGAATTCTGACGCGTTCTGGATGCACCATTGGCAACCGGCAATCGGCCAATACTGGGTCATGATTGGCTGTTGGGTCCAGATTTTCAACCAATCAGATCTGGGCTTGATGCCGGACCGGCAAGCGTCCCGAATTCCTGGCCAATCTTGTGTGGGGTAGGCTTTTTGGCTGAAGCAGCACCCGACTGCGGGCGGTAGAGCGGGATCTGTGTGGAATTCCGCCTAACAACTGGGTTTATTGAAACATCTTTTATGAGTGTATGGGAGACGTTTTGGGAATAATAGTCATACAGTTGTTGAGATTGTACAAGTTTCCGCCTCCTAACTTGGGATGCATAATCACTAACTTCCAGAAGAGAGTAAACCTTCCGGTGAAAAACTGATAGTGGAATAGGACAACACATGAGAGTGCCAGGGCCGGTGTGCCTTCTTCAAGGATTGTGGGGTGAGCACCATTGCATCCGGATAAAAGGAACGCGGAGTGACGTTTTTTCCATAACAAGTTCCTGGAAAGGTAACCTATTGGAAGATACAATAAGAGAGCCTCGGCTATATCAAATGTGAATGGTGTGGTTCAAAGGAGGTATCAAACGGTTGGGTACTGTGCGACTGGGATAGCGGATGCCCTTAAGGCGTCCTGGTTGTTATGGAGATGGGCGTGAATTGCGCTTTTTTCCACCGTGAACGTAGGAACAGTGGCTCTGAAGAGCTAAAGACCATTTCCAAAAGCTAGGCCTTGTAATTCCGTTGGCTAGTTTGGGGGCTAGGACGCTTCTGAGATGACTGTAAGGGCTGGAATAACACGAATAGAGGGAGTCTTGTCATTGACCCCCAGATTTGGCGATGATATCGCCCGGTGGTGTTGATGAACACGAGGTTTATTACGCCTGTAAGGGCGGGTCAATTCCTGGAGTTTGTACCATTGATCCCTACTGCTGTAATCTCGGAGCTGTGACCATCCCCGAATGTCATATAGTGTTTGGCCCCAACATAGCCGAATCACTAAACGGATGGTATGGAGAGAGGAGATAAAGTTAAATGCTAGTTAGTTTGAGTCTTTTGAGTTCAGAGAATCTCCTACCAACTATTATTTTTGGCCTCAACTGAAGCGTCATCTGCAATCCTTAAAAACAGTTTGCAGTAACACGGATGATGGAAAACGACATCTTAGAACGACCTGTGCTGTGTATTAGACAGCTAGGCCAAATGTCTAGCATAGGAATGTGCCGAGACAATATTGCTTGAAGACTCTGGAGATAGGTTTACTGGCGTTGTGGATGTAGTCGAGGGTAGAGGGACGTTACGTGTGAGTCACGTTGGAGTATATACGTAGGTTGAGACGGGTTTCAGCCACACGGGCCACGTTTTACCCCGTTCAGAGCCTGGCAAATGTTTTGTGAAACACCCAGGGACAATTGTCACGTTGCAAGCCGTTTATCACAGTTTGGCTATATTGACGCAGGCATCCGTTGGGGTTAATAGGTACGTTCTGTGGGAATACACCAAAAATCCAGTGTGCGCGGATAACCTGAAGATTCACTTATACACTTTGATGACTTCTGGTTGGCGATGGTAATGCTGACAAAACTATCGGCTGTGTCCACCCAATAGGTCACCTTTTCTGAAACGGTCAAATCAACCATCCTTGGCAAATCAGATTTAATTCGAACCAGAAAATTGTGGCACAGTCCTCCGCGGTTTGCTCGAAAACAGCTGCGCTCTAAGCCACTGGCGCATTTCACTTCAGGCTTGTCAATCCAGCCTCTGTGTCGGCTCGAAGGAATTTGCCGGTGGCCTTGCGAAATCGCATGCTTGAATTGAGCAGTGCCTACGAGAATTGGAAAGGAAGACAATATGTTGAAATTTATAAACGAAGCAGCCTCGCTGAAAGTTTGCAGATCCCCTTAAATCATCAGGGTTTCTGTTTCATTGAGTATACCTTAAAGTAAAGTACTCAGCCTGAGGTCCCCATCCCTCTTCTTGTCGCTATCTGTACTTCTCACCCAACTTAGTTGACCCGCGAGGACACGACTTATCTTCGCAATTACAGACCCTAATCCCTCCACCTTGTAGTCAAGCCCATAAATTTTGTTGCTTCATCAATGCGTCAAACGTACAAAGTCAAACTCATCTTCATCCAGCAGCCGAATCTTAGCTCACACATGACAGGTATGTTCTTGTTTTGGTGGATGAGTGTGATAAAGGGTACCACCGCCGTATGTCCTTCACGTTATACGCTATGATCCATTGGTTACCACGCTAAGGATAATGTAGCCCAACTTACTTGGTATGCTCTACGCATAGTGACGCTGATAGAACCGCAACTTGCGCACAAAATATTTATTCTCTTCACCAGACTGCGGCTCGTTCAACTTCGGGTCGCTAGACGCCGGCTTGCTGTGCGTAGTTGGTGTGATGCAACTTAAAATTCCATAACAGTAACAGGATTTTCAGCGCGGAAATTTCAAAAAGGCAACTCAAATGCAGGTCTTACTCGCTCTACCAAGAACCTGGCGTGTATTGTCCTACAGTTGGCTGTAGATGGCCAGATATCGCGCCTAATAATTTCCGCACGAGATGTAACTTTTAAGTCAGCCCATTTGGCATCCGAATATCGCCTGGCCATGTTTCATGCGCTTTACCAGTGTCCTGTTCATTAGGCTAAGCATCCTGAAAACCCCTGAATTGCCACTTGCTGTCTGTTTGTTTAAATGGCGCTGAAACGCAATGAGGTAATAAGTTTTTGCTCGTTTTGGGCATGTTGCTGGGAGCGTAAAACCTCTAGTTTTTCCGCATCGGATGGTCTTTAAAAATCTGTGGCTGGCTGGAACAGGGGTCATAGTTTACTACAACTCCGTAGAGCATCAAACAAAAGTAAAATTTAGAAACACTACCAAATGAACCACCCGTGGCTTGTGTAACTGCTCAAGCAAAATAAAAGTTTGTTGACCAGTCATACTAAACGGACAAGTTTCCCTGTGGATGGAAGCTTTTTCACAGAATGGTGGATAAAAGCAGTATGCTCAATAGGTTCTAATCCATGAGACATTGTTGAAGTTAGCGAACCCAGCCCGGGTTTATCGCATTACGGAACCTCCAGTTCAGTGTGCAACCCAATGCTATTAGCCACTTGTCCGGCAACATTTAGAATTCCATGATACTGAAGAAGAACAAAAATCCTAGCCGAAACAAGTTTCATGAAGACTTGCATTGCAAATATGTGGCTTGTTCCCTTTTCCACCCTATAATTCGTCCTATTGGAAGGTTGTATCCTAAAACTACCACAAGTAATACCAAAGCTTCATCACTGTGCCATCTGCCGCGGGACATCCTTTCGTCAGCGCATCCACGATGGTGCATAAAATAATTATTCCAGTTATCGGTTGCCCAGGGTCTAAACTTATCGCGTCAAGGCTAATTTTAATTAACATTACGTGCAACCGTTAGAGATGGTTACCTCGGCAGTCGGCAATACCGCTGTTTTGCTGCGCCGAGAAACATCTGACAAGCTAGTGGCGAGGAAGAAGCGACAAGACTAATATTATTAAAACATGCGCACGCAAGTTTCAATGCCTCGAAGTTGTTCACATTCCGCAGTCCTGCTCGCCATCATCATACTGACCATTCCGTGCGCAATTCGCATGGGAGATAAACAGCTTTTGCACAGTCGACAGACTCTGGCAAATATCCTTGTCCTGGCAACCGTTTTGAGCAAAATGCATTAGATTCAGAAAAAACAAGCAACGGTGTTCAGCGGGTTGTTCAAGCTGATTTTTCGTCAAGGGACGATTAAGGCTGGCAGCTGTAACGTTATAAAGCAACACTTGAGCACAATTCCTCGCTGACTTCTGTGTCTAACCTGACTGAAGTCGCCGGTCCTAAAGCAGTGTGCTAGGCTTGTGCCGTAAGCGGATCTCTAAGTCACGCTGTTGTGAAATTCGGAACTATCACCGAAGTCTAGTGGACACGAACAGTTTCGTGACAAAGTTGGCCGATTTGAATCAAATCTGAAAGCTGATTGGGATAGCATTGAAAAATATTGGCACCAGTTGAAAGCCAGGTGAAAACATTTGTCAGGGAGCCTAAGCTTAGTAGACGTTTGCATCACATATAACGATACCATATACTTCAGTCAGCCGTCACCATTTCCCGATTGATTCACAAATATTTTTTGTTTCATTTAGCGGCCGTCTCACGGAGCGGCTGTTTGTACCCACGACTGCGACGTATATTTCACTCCTATACACTTACTCTTCAGCAGCAATCCACCAATGGGTGGACTAAAATATGAGCAGACAAGTAGGCGGGTTATATACATCCAACATCTTTTTTCCGATCAGTTGTGGTGGGAGGGTCGATACGTACCAATACGTAAGTGTAGCTTCAATTTGCTAGATAACTAAATAGAACTACCTATTTGACGAGTCTATTTTTTCAGCGACAGCTTGCAAACCACCAACGTCTACCCTTACGCCGCGCTATTAACAAGATTCAGTAAACTTCCGAAAAGTAGTCAGATGTACCTGTTGCGTCAACCAGCCTAAACTTCTGTGCAACCCACAATCCCGCCAGTGATCACCGAGCCCACGCTTCCTTGAACGGTCTTCCAATATAGGAACGGACCAGCCTCCAAGTCATTTACATAAGTTCCTACTTTACAACGAACATATCCAAGTCCCTGAAACCGGGTGAGACAGGCTTGCCATATCCCCAAAGTTCCCATTGAGATACGAGCATTCACTTGATCAACGCTTGTGAGCGCATTTTTAACATCGATGACGATTTATCAGCCGTCTTGGCTAGTGTAGCCGTTTTTATTTCTGGAGTTTATGTTGCACACTTTAGAGTGCGCCGGCTCTTGAATAAAGTGATAAAGCAGTGTCAGGGGTCAAGGACGAAATCTTGAGGTTTTTTATAGTATACAATATATCCTCCTAGATAGCATAACAATAACGCCATGCTTAGCGACCATCTGTAAAGTATCCTGAGGCCCTTCATCCTACAGTGTCTTCTAAGATACCTGTCACACCAAACGTACCTGGCACACAAAATATGCACAGGATACTGCATGGTTGGATACAGAGCAGTATATTTGACCACATGGAGGCCTACCAACGGTTGGGGAGTTCTCGACATAATATATTGAGTAGTTTTACTATGCTTCGGAAGAATGAGTTGGAAGTAGCTAACAACCCGCCGTTGGTGCTCGGAACACGAGAGCCGCTCTCTTGACGTACAAGACGTGCAAGAATGTAAAACGCAAAAAACTAGCGGCATTTTACTGCAAGCTAGTTACTGTACATTTAAATGGCTTCATCTGTCCGCAGATAATGTTATTTACGCCGCCTGTTGGCTTACCAATCAACACAAGTCACATTTCTTCTCGGCTTCTCATTTTTTATGTGGAAACCTTGCTTTTTCTTAAACCCGCAGCTTCAAAGGATTGCGAAAGTGTTGCACAAAGACCCATTTAGGTGCTATTAAAAAATTGTTGGCTTTTGCACAGACATGGCGGCGACTCATTCCGTCTAGCGAAAAACTTCTCTTCTATATAGAACCTTAAAGCCAGCTTCCGCATACCTTACACCCCAGTAGATACTTCAGAAGTTTCTATTTTCTCGAGAACTTTAGATTCACGCCTGCGCGCCCAACGTGCCAGACTCCAAAATCAACGCTCGCTCGAAGTATGTTTTACAACAATTTTATCACTCACTTTTCACTTTGGAATTCGTAGGCCCAAGCTTCAAATGATCTTTTGCAGATATTGTTAACCACATGTTTGAGAGTAAAAATTTTCTATTAGATTTAGTTCATTCTGCGACGACGCAACCACGCGAAATGTCCGCTACCAAACGTTACTGCGTCAACACCAATGTATCTGATTATTTGGAACCAGAGAAACAATGAGCTGTATATGGATGCTTGCCATTACAGCTAACAAGATACTACCAGAATGCTCAGTGTCCAAACTATTGATCGGGATGATGAGGATTCGCAACTCACCGGAGTTCCGTGTGGTGTGTACTCTCTGAGGATTCCCAACATGACGATGAGTTTTCGTCTAATCTGTACAGCGCGACCTCACTTACAAGAAGAGGTCTCACTTGAACTCACCTTAAAATAGTTTTTTCCGATTGCACTTATCTTCCGTAGTCAGACACTGCCAACAAGGTTGCTGAAAACACTTCATGCACAGTAATTTATTAATAAATATGAAGTCAGGAAGCCTGCCAAATTTTTCCGGTAGCCAGGAGTGAAACAAACGAAATTTTTTTATCCGGTTGTGTCTATCACATAAACGGCCTCCTTCCAATTGTACCCTGTTCAAGGATGAAAATCTGTCAATCGCATATTCTCTGTACCAAGGTTTACCTAGACCACTGTTTGTCAGATACTCGTGACTTTACCGGTGTAACGATGATGATGCTTTGCCGACCAGAAGCACGTGTTTGAGCGGCATGAGACCTGGTTATCCAAAAAGATATTCAAGCCTAAGCCACTCCTTCTTTGTTCGTTAGAACGTATTTGGCTTCACTTTCCTTGGTTTGAACGGCAGGACGAGGGTCATTCACCGCTTTTGTACGCCAGAAAAGTTAGTGCCCATACCAGACTGTGCGGAAGACAGCAAAATGCGGCTCCCAGTTGGTCTCCCTGACTATAGGAATTTAATAAATTCTGACATCAAAGTCCCTTTGGACGTACTTCAGCCGCCACATACGACATACCATGCTCGACCTGGGGAATTTCATCTTAGGTGGCACAACCTTGCAAACAACTGTTAACTAATTACCGCTAGAGCATTCACGAGACTAAATTCCTACTGTGGAGCCCGGGTTGATGCTGAATGGCCAACATCTAGTCGGTTTACTTAGGCGTCATCAAGCTGCTGCTAGGAACCAACATAGGGTTGCTCACTAACCAAAATGTACGTTTCACTCCTTGAAACCGTGCAACGCTAGAGCGTTAAAACAGGAGGATCTTGCGAATGAATTCCATGGAGAGACGCACAGTCTTGTTTCGTATAAACCCTTTTCCTCACTCACAAAATGTTGCCAGTCCTCGCCACCCGGGCAGAAAACCAATCACAATCGAAGCTAGCGGCGCAGTCACCGACTGTTCAGGGTAGACTATTTCCGTTGGGAGTAATATTGCCCGGGCCGAGCTTCCGGCCGACGTAGTACCAACATTTTCTAATCCAGGTTAGAAAATTTCCATTGCAGGCTCCATACCAGTACCGAATTCTGCCTGAAAGAAGCTTTGTCCGTTTGGCTGACAGTCGCAGATTAAAAACCGTGACATCCCAGGAAGCAGCTCATGTTGCTTTCAAGCATCTTAATATTTGCCGCCATACTTGTATACAAAAGAAGGAAATGGTAATAGGAAAGGGGTTAAAAAAGAATTAAAATAACAAAAAATACGGGAGGAAAGATGATAGTAACTTGGCTCTTCTATTCCAGCATCAGTCGCTGCCTTTATCTTACCTAAGCTCATCAATAATTTACATGAGTAATACGTCTTCTGCTGCACACCAAATGGTCCTAACGGGACGATCGGAGGTTGTATTCATACCAACCCCTCACCGTTAATATTGGCTCAGACTCTCCGCCAGGTGTTGATCACCTGGATGCTACTGCTTTAATGAGTTCAAAATGGGATCAGTAACCGGGAGATATCCACCAATCAACGTTGCAAGACAATTTCAGAACCCAGTCTTGAGCTGAAGAGGCTTGGTTAACTGCTAGCTCCCTATCGTGGTGTCATGGACATTTTGGTTTACAGATGTCAGGTCTCGTGGAGCAAATGCAAGAGTTATGTATGTTAAATAACTGCAGTAGAGGATTTCTAGCTGCATGAACAATAATGAGCCAACAATTGCTGATCCACGTTTTGGCTTCCAAACTACGTCACGTGCGTCCGTTGCTGACTTTTTCCATTTTCTCTCTCAATATGTTGTGCCTCTTAAACGCAACCTCGTATTATGCATCTCAAGCCGCTTAGGGACAGGTCAGTTGTTCCGCATTTCACTCCTCACATTCCTGGTGCTTTTGATGCAATGGCTTGTTATGTCCTTGGCGTGCGAGCTGAACTTAAGCAAAAAGTCCAATTCACTTTAGTGGACTGGGTTCAAGCAGGCAGTCACCCTTGTGATATATGGCTCGCTGATCCAATTAATGTCAGTTCAGGTAAATGTCTTTGGGTCGGCATAACCATCAGGGTGGTGTGCAGGTATTAGTTTGAGAAAGATGGGTTGTGGCGAGATGTACCACGACTGTTTCGGCCGGCACGAGAGACAAGTACTATCATCCTGGATGGTTATGTGAAAGTCCCTTTTGGACGACCCAGAAGAAACAGTTGGGCGATAGGTTCTGAGTTCATGTTCGTCGTACATGCAATTGGGATGGACTTCAGTGACACTGAGTGTCACCTGTTCCTGGCCAGTACGAACTTTCAGTATTCACATCGTGTTAGCTGCAGACCGCAAACAAGCCTTGGGCTAGGCTACGGATGGAGAGCTTCACTTAAATATTCCCATTACGCGGACTGGCCCTCCAGGTTGGAGGTTGGAACATGTGTGGCGACGTGTTCCGTAAAAATGGTAATGCACTTGCATTTCCAGCCCAACACCGCTGCCTTGCGGTTAGGCTTTTGAGCCAAAGGCTTTGGTTGAGGACCCTAATCGTCCTCCTGTCTAGGTGTGGGCGCCCTGGCAGTATCCCAGCCCTCGTACAACCATGACATTCACAACTAACAGTACTTTCATGCCACATCGGCCGTCGCGTGGTGCCATCAGCCGGGTCGCCTTACTTGCTGCATACAGCAGGGCGGGTAAGCGAAAACATGCTACTGCTGACGCCTCCCTTCTTACACTTTCACGTTTTCCGTCTTCCACCCTCCCCCGCCCCAATTTTAATACTTTCTCCGCAGGTCCCAGCTCTAGGACTGATCGGTTTGCCCGCCCTACATCACACTTAGCCGCAGATTGTGTACGTCCGAGTTCCGTTACATCCCTAAACACTTCGAAGTCTGTTTTCAAACCCCGAAAGCCTGTCTACTTAGCCACCTTTAATGTTCGTTCACTGAAGCAAGCAGGTCAACAGGTGGCTCTTGCTCGTACGCTGGATTCCCTCAGCATTGATGTATGTTGTCTGTCAGAAACAAGGACGCAGGACGCAAGTACCGTGATCGAACTGACTGCCCCCTCGCTCTCTTCCAGGTTCCGGCTGCGCACCTCTGGTGATGCAGAGGCCGCTGCAGCTGGATATGCTGGGGTGGGTATTGTACTGAGTGAACGAGCGGAAGCGTCTCTGCTTGATTGGATACCCGTTGATAGTCGCCTCTGTGCGGTTCGTTTGGCAACATCTGTGAGAGAATCTAGAGGAAGTGAGGTCCATCGCACCTTGTTTATTGTGTCTGCTTACGCCCCAACTGACTGTAGCTCTGAATCTGCCAAGGACAGTTTCTATGACGCTCTAGGTGCCCTTCTACAGCAGGTTAAAACCTCAGATATCGTTGTGGTTGCTGGTGATATGAACGCCCAGGTAGGTAGACTGAGCGCTGCTGAGGCCCGATTGGGTGGTCGTCTTGGTTTGGACACGAGACGCACGGACAACGGAGACCGCTTACTTCAGATGTGTGCCGATCACAGACTGTTCCTTTGCAGTACGAATTTCCGGAACAGCGGAAATCGCTTGACAACGTGGTGCCCACCAACAAACCAGCGACGAACCCAAATAGACCACATCGCCGTGAGTTATCGGTGGCGAGGGTCGATCACCGCTTGCCGCTCCTTCTGGAACACCAGCGTGGACTCCGACCATGCACTTGTACGCTGCTGCTTTTCATTGCGCTTTTCAGGTGTACGCAAAACGCGCACACCTCGCTTAGCCATTGAGAAGCTAGTGGATCCAGAAGTCAAACGAAATTATCAAAACCAACTCGTCGAATGCCTGCCGGACGGTACGGTGTCGGATATAAACGGCCACTGGGAAAAGATATCCAAAGCGCTACTCAAGGTTGGAACGTCTGTTTGCGGTACAACCCAGCCAACCTCTTTCAAACACTGGATCTCTGATAGGACCGTGTCTTTGCTGGAGACCCGGCGACAGATTCCCCCTGGCCGCCACCACAACTCCACCCGACGCATCATCCGACGCCAAGTGAAACTGAGTGTCCGTGCAGACCGAGAAGCTTGGTGGACCCGAAAGGCCCAAGAAATGGAAGATGCAAAGAATGCTGGAAATGTGCGCAGGCTGTTCCATTTGATTCGTTCGACTGGTCCTCGAAAACCTCTTGTCAGCGAAACAATCAGAGACCAAAATGGCTCCCTGATATGCAATAAAGCAGAACGTCTGGACCGCTGGGCACAGTACTTTGAACAGCAATTCAGCTGGCCACCTGCTACCTCCAATCCAGAATCCTGGCCTTCAACAGAAAGCTGGACCGTAAATATGGAGTCGCCTTCGGTCTCAGAAGTGTCCGAGTGTATTTCTCTACTCAAGCGTCATCGTGCTGCTGGTCCTGACGACCTTCCACCTGCTCTTTTCAAGGATGGCGGTGGGCTCCTCAGCCAGTGCCTGTCTAGACTATTTGGGTCTATCTGGGAGAAAGAGACCGTCCCAGACAACTGGGGTGAATCGATAGTAGTGCCCATTTTCAAAAAGGGTACTCGCAGTGAATGTAGCAACCACAGAGGTGTTAGTTTGACTCCTGTTGTGACAAGGCTTCTGGCGTCATTGATTCTTCGTCGTCTTACGATGGCACGCGAAACCTTGACTCGTGAGAATCAAGCGGGATTTCGACCGGGTAGAGGCTGCATTGACCACATCTTCACACTCCGTCAGGTGTTAGAGCAACGCCACATGTACAGACGACCCACAATCTTGGTGTTCCTTGACTTCAAGGGTGCGTTTGATTCTGTCGATCGGTCAGTGCTGTTAAATATACTTGCTCAACAGGGTATGCCCCAGAAGTTTGTAAACATAATCCGATCCCTATATTCACATACTTCTGGGCGGGTGAGAGTGTATGGCGAGCTCTCCAAAAGCTTCCCTACAAAAAGTGGTGTCAGACAAGGATGTCCACTCTCTCCATTCTTGTTCAACTTCGTCATTGATGAAATAATGAGGCGAACGCTGGAAGGTCTTCAAAACCCCGGTGTTCAAATCGTTGCTGGTGAGAGCCTTGTCGATCTGGAGTACGCAGATGATATCGCCCTCATCTTTGAAGACGAAAGTGAAGCACAAGCCCTGTTGAACAGACTGACCACCATCATACCATCTTTTGGCATGCGCCTTGCACCTTCAAAGTGCAAAGTCATGCTTCAGAACGTGCAGTCTCCGGACATATCCCTTAAAATTCAAGGAGAATCACTGGAGATTGTGGAAAACTTTACATACCTCGGTAGTTGTATTAGCTCTGACGGAAGTGTGTCTGATGAAGTCAGTGCAAGAATCTCAAAGGCTCGAATCACGTTTGCTAATTTGCGTCACTTGTGGCGTCAAAAAGGCATCTCACTAGATCTTAAGGGTCGTGTGTACCAGGCTACAGTAAGGGCTGTATTGTTGTATGGGTGCGAGACATGGCCTCTACGGACAGATGATGTGAGGCGTCTCCAGGTTTTCGACCACCGATGCCTCAGAAGCGTGGCTGGTTTTGGATGGCGTCAGCGTGTTAGTAACGAGGTGATTAGAAAACGGGTATTTGGTTGTGCTGCAGGTACATCAATTGGGGAAATCATCCAGCACCACCGACTACGATGGCTCGGTCATGTGCTACGCATGCCGAAACACCGTCTACCGAGACGAGTGTTGTTCTCCGTGCCCTCTTCAGCATGGCGCAAACCGCGAGGTGGACAGCGCATGACTTGGCAGAAAGGCGTGAAAGAGATCACGAAGAGTTTGGGTGTTGTTGGTGCTGTACGCCTTCCAGGATGGGGTCCCCGTGACCCCGCCTGTGCTTGGCTGGAGACGTTGCAAGAAATGGCGGCTAATCGATGTCAGTGGCGTTCATGCTGTCAGTTTCTTTCCAGATTGTCTGATTGAGCGGTTGGAGGTGTAGGCACCTCAGAATGCTTGACATAGGCCAGCACTAGGTCCCCTCCCTCATCCACTCTTTTTCTCTTCTTTTCACTCTAGGGCTTTTTATATATAATTATATATATATATATGCATATGAAACTAGACGAACTTCATGGTTGTACGGCAGTGAAGCATCAGTGTCAACACTGATGTTGCTGTCTTTGATGATGATGATGATGATGATTGCCTATGGCTTATGCAGATCGAATCATTGCACATCCATTCATCAGCTTCAACGAGTCTCCATGATTCGACAACATAGAACTGATCTGACCGGAACTCTGATGGAAACGCACGTTCACGCTGATGGCGATGAATGGAAGAAGAAAGAAGTTATGCTGTCAGCTTTCACATCTGTTTACCCAAATAGTCCGGATCGGGCAAATGGATACTGGACTTCACCGATCTCATCGGTGCCATAGGAATCAGCGAACGCGTTGGCGCACGCTCCGGATAATCAAGTGTTAAGAGAATGACAGTACCCCGGTGGATTGAAAAGTGTCAGGAGATATAGATCTTTGTTCTGGGAAACAGTCGCGCTTGGTTTTTGCTGATTTTACGAAACTAGCCAAAAAGAGAATGCCAGCGCAGCGGTTTTCAAAAAGGTGGAACGGGATTTCATTAGCTGAGTCATCCTCTTGTGTGGTAGACTGAACGCTTGGGTGTCTCTCTCTCGTGTTTGTTTGCATTTAACCATCATATTCACCACCAGTGACTGTTGTCATTGACGATGATGTTTATTACAGTGACCATCATTCTTTCGTGGCAACCATGTTCCTCCTTTACTGGAACGAGTTCCTTATCACCTGACCCAAACTACCACGTTGATGTGGTGGTCGGCCTTGAGTGCTGCAATGATCCTGTGGGCTACACTGGCTGAAACGTCGTTCCACAAGGTGCAGCCATGCCTGAAAGGCCAAAGGAGAGCAGTCGGAACGAGAGCAGCGAGACCACGTACTACGAGTTATCATGCTACGGGGTGGTCTGGGAGTAAAGTCACGCTGTCCTCTGAGAAGGGACTGTAAAGGTAAAAAGCCGTTACTGGAAGCAGCATGCTGCCTTCACCCGGTGAAGGAATAGAAAATGTCGGCCCTAAAAACCTGCATATTCTTGTCCCCTAAAAGCTGATCGTGCTCTCCGGTCGAAATACTTGAAAACCAGAGTCTGGTGCTGCTCAGAAGACACCTGCAGCCGCATCAGTATTGAGACAGGAGTTCTTGTTCCCTGTGCCCTCGGGATAGGCCAGCTGCCTGCAGCCGAGCTGGTCAGGCTGTTGAGTCACCAGCTCCGGGCTGTCCTCAAAGGAAATCCTACTGTCCGCTGCCTCGTGGGTCAAACTTTTGAGATGGATGCTAGGGGTAGGATCACCAAACAAACTGTACGTCAGTTGTTTGTCCGACGATCTCCCCACTCAACCCCTTCCCATCACACAAGCAAACGTTGCTGGGTCATTTGATTGTCATTTATCTGATCGAGGTGCCTCATGCATCCCGCTGCCTATTAACAATAAACGAAATAACACCTTGCCAAATCCATGAGGTCCTTTCTACATAAGAGCTTTGAATGTTCGTACTCCATGTGAACTTGGCAAACGGACAATGTCCGGTGAGACCTTATACTCCTTAAAATTGATGCCTGTTGTATCTCTGAAGCACGCGTATAAAGCCCAAGCTTGGTCCTACCTATCAAAATTCCGAGGACGAACTCAGCTCTTTCGCATTTCATTCCGTGTGCCCGATGATCCGGAGGTGATGACTCGTGAAACATTTAACAGTCGTTCAGCTGTAATACCCTTTCGGTGTCTAGCTGCCACGCCACACGAAGGAAGTACGAGGGCTGGGATACTGTCAGGTTGCCCAAGCCTAGACAGGACATGGAATATTGACATGTAGTTGCACTCATACCCCAAGCTGAACGCGGTTTTCTGGATTGGATTTCAGTGAACAGTCCTCCGTCATCCAGTTCAATCAAGGTCAGTGCCTCTCAACCTAAAGAGACGGTGTCTGTTTGTAATATTAGCATATGCCCCAACGGACTGCAGCTCTCTATCAAGAGTTTGTCAAGCAAGGCACACTGGCATTGTGATCTTTGAGGATGGTATGAATGCCCAAGCCGGTCGTCTGAGCTCCTTGAAATCACGTCTGGACTGTCGATTCGGAATCGATGCTCGTCTTACAGACAACGGAGAGCGACTCCTTCAGTTGTGTGCTGATCCGTCACGAAGAGACTGGACCTTACCGTGGTGTGGCGGTTTGCGCACCTCAGCGACCCATTGAGCTATATTGGGGAGTGTTCCTGCGACACTCACAGAGTCTCACGTCAGGTTGGTCAATGGCTAGAGGTCTGACGAACACAGTCTCCTGGTCCTCCAGGTTGGGGGTTGGAACATGTGGCAAATTGTTCCGTAGAAACAGTAATGCATTTGCATTTCCCGCCAAACACCGCTGCCTTGCGGTTAGGCTTTTGAGCCAAAGGCTTTGGTTGAGGACCCTAATCGTCCTCCTGTCTAGGTGTGGGCGCCCTGACAGTATCCTAGCCCACGTACAACCATGAAATTCACAAATAACAGTACTTTCATGGCCGTCGCGTGGTGCCATCAGCCGGGTCGCCTTACTTGCTGCATACAGCAGGGCGGGTAAGCGAAAACAGACTACTTCTGACTCCCTTCTTTTTCTCTTTCACATACTTTTTCTTCCCCCTCTCCCCGCCCCATTAATAACTCTCCTCTTGTAGGCCCAGCACTTAGGACTGATGACTCCGTTCGTCTTGCATCGGCTTTGCGTGCAGCATCTGCTCGTCACATGGCGCCGACATCCTCAGGTATCTCCAAATCACTCTTCAAGCCTCGACATTCAGTCTATCTGGCCGACTTCAATGTGCGCACTCTGAAGCAAGCAGGACAACAAGCTGCTCTTGCTCTCACACTGGACTGTGTGCTGATGATAGACTCTTTCTGGCCAGTACAAACTTTCAGCATAAATGTTCGCCACCTGCCGGCCACCAGGTGCAAACCAACTGTGGACCCATTTGAATCATGTGGCCATCAGTAACCGTTGGAGAGGCGCAATTCAAGACTACCGTTCCCTTTTGAACAGGAAACTTGATTATGATCACGCCATGGTGCGAGCGCGCCTGACAGTTCACTTCCCTTCAGGTCCTCCAATGTCACAATAGGCGTGCCAATCCGCCATCTTTGGGGAACCACCACAGTTCAGCACTGTAGATCCGAACTAACTCAACTACCCTCTACATTAAACCAACACTGCACGGGGTAGCGTGCACGTGACTGAAGCATGGTAAAATATGGAAGGGATTTTGGTGGCGACCTCTAACTTCTCTGATACGATCAAATTACTGGACATTGTTGAGATAGCTATCACTGGTTGATGCCAAAAAATCCATACCAGCAGGCAACGAGTACGACGGCGCACTCAGGTCCATCAAACACCGAATGGTGAAGGGCCTAAAGAAAGACAGAGCTTTGATGAACATCGAAAGACCAGGAGCTGGAGAAGGCTTTTGGTACTGAAAACAGTCGTGCCTTATACCAATCAGTACGATTGACTGGTCATAGGGAAGTGACGGTTAGTGAAACGATCAGTGAAAAAGGCGGCTTATTAATTCACTCGCAAAAACGTCGGCTGGGAAGATGGGCCGAGCACTTGGAAGAACACTTATCCAGCCTCCTGCAACACAACCCGTAGAGACGGCTCTTATGGGCGAGTGAAGTGTAAACTTTTATCGCCCGTCAGCAAAAGGAATGAAGTACGAAATATCCGTACTGAAACGTGAGAAAACACAAGGACCGTACGGTCTGTATTCAATCTTCTTCAAATAAGGTGGAAAATCCTTGGCGGCCTAACTGAAAATACTTACTGATGTGATCATCATCATCGTCAGCTGTAAGAACTGCTTACTTGTACAATGGTTGTAGCTGCCACAGTTGCGTTCACCGATGATTTGGGGAGGTGAGGAAGGTAGCTGCGCATCGGAGACACGAGCTGCGTAAATACACTGCTGTCAATGGACTGTTGAGTGGGGGGATTGGAAAGGGAGCTATGCATTGAAGGCAATAGCTTGGATGCATGAGCGCCATTGAGGGCGCGATTGGGCCATGTCTGACAATGTCTCTAACCATTGATGTGGCCCGTCTCGGGGTCCCCATCCAGGAAGACCAGTGACCAGCGCAGCTGAGTTTGCTGGTAATGGCTTTTATACTTCGCTGCCAAGTCATTGTTTGACCACCTCTGGCTCGTCTCCACCATTCACGTGGTTGTGCAAAAAGAGCTTTTCGAGGAACTCGGTCGACTGGCATGCGCAGCACGTGGCCAAGCCATCGCAACCTATGCAATGTGATCAGTTCATCTATCGAGGGTGAGTTATTTCTCCCAAATACCATTCGGCGTACTTCAGCATTGCTGGTCCGGTGTTCCCACCAGATTCGGGCAATGCTCCGAAGACATCGATGGTCAAACACTGAAAGTCTTTTCACGTCCTCGGCGCGCAGCGACCAGGTTTCTGATCCGTATAGTAATACGGAGCGCACCGCAGCATTGTAAACTCGAGGTGTTCGCGGGGTACGCGTACACTATGTGAAAACCACTGTGGCCCTAACTTGGTGGCTGTGACATTGAAGTTGTCCTCTGATCTGATCCTTCGAAGGTTGGCTGGACGCAGGGAGAAGCAGATCCATGAAAACCAAGCTGGGTTCCCTACTGCGAGAGGATACATCGATCACATTTTTAACCCTCCTTACAGATTCTGGAACAGTGACATTGCTTCCAGCAACTAAAAATTTTTCTGCTCCTTGACTTGAAAGCTGACTTTGACTTTGTGGACAGTCAGGCACTATGGCAGTGTCTGTGGAGCATACATGTCCCTCATAAATTCTTGTTCCTCCTCAAGGCATCATAGCCCAACTCCCGCGTCCTGTGAGGTTCTACGGTCCTGAGTTCACTACATCAAGTGGAATCAGGCAAGGCTGTATTTCGTCTTCCCTCTTCAACTTCATTCATATGATTATGAAACACTCACTCACAGCTTCTAATGCATGTGGGGTGGGGAATCCCCCAGGGTACTCGCTCACATATCGAGTACGCAGACGACATAGCTCTTATTGGGTGTAACGCCATCGTAATGCAGACAACGTTAGGTAATCAGTAATTTCGCCTCGTAGTTTGGTGTGCTGTTCGCAACTACGAAGTGTAACATGCTGCTACAAGACTGGGTGAGCTTGAATCCTAACCTCATGCTTGCAGATGAGGTAATAGATGGCTCAGTGGTTAGAGCGCGAATATATTGACCGGAAAGTCCTGGTTCGAACCCGACCTCTGTATCTTGACTTTTTTCCTGGCTTGGGTGACGTGGCAGTATTCCAGCCCTCGTGCTTCCTTCGGATGTCTTGGCAGCCAGGCAGCGAAAGGGTGATACAGCTGAACGATTATCTTCATCTTTCCTCTTAGTAGACAAACTTGTCTAACTTGACAGCTGTATCATTCCTGGTGGTCTAGGGAAAGTCGATATTTCCATTGGGACTGATAAGACTAGATCAGTCTTCGTTAACTTGCATCACCCGTGGGTTACACATGACGTCAGCTTATCCACCAAGGGTCGAGTTATAATGGTGCGGTGCGTTCCATATTGTCATACCTGTCAAGAACCTGGTCGATATACGCTGATGACTTTCGATGTATGACCATCGATGTGTTCGGAGCATCGTCCGAGTCTGGTGTGAACACTGGGTCAATAATGTTGCAGTAAGTCAAATGGTTTTCGGACGAAATATCTCGCTCACAACAGATGAACCGATCACACTTCATAGGTTGTGATAGCTTGTTCACGTGGTCCGTATGCTAGTTGGCCGAATTCCTCAGAAAGCCCTTCTGGCACAACCACGCGAAAGGTGAGAAGCCAGGAGAGGTCAAACAATGACTTGGAATCGAAGTATAAATACCAGTCCCAGCAAAATCAGCGGCGCTGGTCCTTGCCGTCTCCTTGGACATGACACATCAATGGTTAGAGACATTGTCAGATATGGCTCAGTTGCACCCCCAATAGCGCTCATACATCCAGATTTTTGCCTTCAATGCATAGCTCCCCTGGCGATATTCCTAAAGAAAAGTCCACTGACACTCTTGTATTTACTTATCTATTTAGTAGCCACAGCCCCGATGCTTGCCTATCTACCCACCTCTTCAGCTAATCGGTAGCTATGATCACTGTACGGCGAGCATGCATTTTTCGACAGCTAATGATGATGAGTTCATTGTAATACATTTTATCTGTTATGGCAGATTTCAGGTATGCTGAAGTTCCGCCTCTTTTTTCAGAATATCTGTTCTGTTTTCCGGAGTCTCACGTGTTTTCGATCCATCCAGTGTGCTTGGAAATTTGAGCATCTTGCATCTAGCCGTAATCCACCAGGCTTGATTCGAATTCGAAGTTGCTGATTATTCATCATATTCTTCAACTGGACTCGTAGTTTGCTCCGTTAGGAGGGCGATGGGATTATGACGTGAGTATTTTTTTTTGAAAATTGCGTTATTTCTGCCGTGAACCTATGTGGAGAAACAGTGGGTTTATGAATCACAGCCGAAATCGCCTCATTCAGCAGGGCACCCTAGACAACATGTGCTTATCTTTATTCAGTCCGAAATCTGCTGCTTACTTTTATTGGAAGTTGGGATTACCACTTACAACATCAACTTTCTTCGATTTTCTTGTAAAACAGTATTCTTGGAACCACGGACCTTCAGGTCAGTAAGTTCGCGCCATTGAGCCTTCTCGGGCCCCACTGAAACTACCAAGTGCTGAAATAAACACAATTCGTGGTATGCGATGTCCATTATTATCCAGTGAAATTCAACTTTTTGGCTGCTCCTAGTCAATCAGCTTACGCACTATTTCTACCGCCTACTTCAAATGTCCGGGATTGCTGTCTTGAACCAGTCCACGACATTAAAGATCCCGTTACTGTTAAAAGATGAAAGATAATCTTGCAGCTGTAACTCCCTTTCGGTGCCTAACTGCTATGCCACTAGAAGGAAGCCCGAGGGCTGGGATACTGCCAGGTTGCTCAAGCCTAGACAGGGGAAGTCGAGAGGCAGAGGTGGGGTTCAAACCACGGGCCTTCCGGTCAGTACATTCACGCTCTAACCACTGGACCATCCCGCCCCGTTACTGTTATGCTCTACACCTTTCTCAAATTGACTGTATGCGCGACGGTTTAGCAGTAGGTTAGTCCGAGCAACTAGCTAGTGTGAGTGACGGCACGATGCAGTTGGACCGTTATTCCGCCGACTTCCAGTTAGCACAACGGTGAAAGTTTTTCGTTGTTTTTTAATGTAGGGTTTTACGGTCCATGACACAAACGGTTCTGCCATTCAGGAAACATGCCATTTTTATGCCGGTTTTTGTCAGTTTCTTTGCTTTCTATGGCGTTTCGCTAGCAACAAGCTTTAAGCCTTTTCTCACCCTTTACGCTCGGTTCCTAAATACTTGGTCTTCTAGATACCCTGTTCTTTTGCCTGATTGTCGTCAACACGACATTAGTATTGAAATTCACTTGATGCATCGGTTGATTCGTCACAGCCATATGACCACAACTTATATATATATATATATATATATATATACTTTGTAGTCAGCCGTGTTCGTGTGTTTTGAACATGGAGAATTTTTTGTGCATACCTGACACCCAGACCTAAATAGCTCGATGTGGCGAATTTCGAAGGCCTGGCTACATGTTCGGCTGTAGCTTTTAATGATAGATAATAACGTAATATAATGGTTCAGCTGTAACACCCTATCATTTCCGAGTTGCCATGTATCCAGGGAGAGATACCAGGGCTGAGATACCGCCACTATGCCCGAGCCTAGACAGGAGCAGCCGAGGTGTAGCGGTTGGGTCCTAACCTCGGACCTGCTGATCAGTAAGTTCTCGCCTTAACCGCTGAACTCTTAGCAGACTTCGCTTCCTTAAACGGTTTTTGCCTTGAATCCTTTGTTCCTTCGAAACCGCATGCAGACAGTTTGGTTGAAAAATTGGTTAGCAACTTTTTTGATCGAGGGATTTGTTCCTGCTGTGGCTGTTGCTAATCCCCGTGAAAATTTCTTTGGTCAGTAGGTCCTTTTTTAAGTTGACTTATGTCGAAGGCATAACTCATCACTTACGGCTAATTACGATCGAGAACATTGTATTTTGAGCTCCAGAGAGTTCAGAAGTTAAGGCGTGAAGTTACTGACCGGAAGCAACCCTGACTTTCTGAGTGTTCCTGTCTATATTTTTGGCAACCTGCAAGTATCCCAATCCTGGTGCTTCCTTCGGAACCTATTCATTGAAAGGGTGCCGTGGTCGAACGACTTATTTATTTATTGTTTTCGATCCGTCCAAATCCATGTGTGATGCACATGCAGGATGCACTGTGGTCATTGAAATCGTCTTGATAAACATTCTTGCTCTCAGGACACACGGCAGAATTTTCTACGAGTCCTTCGCAGCCTAGTAGTCTTGTGTTGAACGCACATATTTTTGCCGGCAGACACAGCCCACTGAGAGCAGGAATGGTCTTTGTATTGTCTGCTTTGGAATGCTGGAGAGTGGGGCGGGTCGTTAAGTATACTCTGAAGAATCATGCCTCTCAGCTGGTTGGCACAGGAACTCACGATGTATTTTGCCGTTAATTGGGAAAAACCTCTTAGGGGTGTATATTTTGTTTCTTGTATTGTTACCCTACCACGAAACTTCAAGTGAGGGTGAAGGCGGCTCGCTACACAATCGGGGTAATCTCGGTGCATAATGAGGCTAAAACTGAATGAACTGTAACCCACTAATATATTTTTCCTGAAGGACGATCGCGATAGTTTCAGCATTCCGGAAGAATAACCATAGTACATAACTGCGTTCGGCAGGACAGAATGCCTTTTCAAGACCTGGTTACTTAGGAGGTGGGTGAACAGTGATGGAGTTTGCGGGAATCAACTATTCGTGTAATGTTGTCCTTGTATATTGCTGTCTATTGAATGCACTGGTTTTATTACATAAGTTGTTGGTATGTAAGCACTTCTGACTTGAATTTCACCCCTCTAGAAAGACCAGCTGAGGGATCGACAGGAATCCGTGGCAGTTGATGTGTTCGCCGAGTTTGACAATTGGCAATTGCGCCAACCTCGGTGAACAGATCAACTGCAGTCTGACCAACGGTCAGTTAATCCATCCGAGCTACCAATATTTAGGCCGATTACCAATTGGAGTCCCTTATGGGGACAAATCAAAGCGGTTTATACGGAGAGAGGTAGTTGTATTTAATCAGTTTTGTCCTTCATCCCCATCCAGGAAGAAACACAACTGTCTCTCGTTCCTTCCTTTGGTTCTGATTACTAGCCAAGCGTGTATTGCTTTTTCGCCCGGTACTTGATACCTTTTGTTTCGCTTTTTCTTATTCGGAATGATTCACTGTCAAGCAACTGATCGATCCCTGATGACGACTGTTCATTGTTTATTTTTTCCACAGGTTTGATCAGTATTCGTCACCGCAGCCCGTGCAATCTGACAAAATGTATGACTACTTAAATTTGCTGTATTATGTTCTCCTTATCCCATCCGCGTTTACTGTTTTACTTATATTTCTTACTGTTCGGTGGATTGCCAGAACGTCTTTCATCAATAATTGATCATTTCTGCTACCGAATTCACGGGTACACGAGAATCTATTTGTTTCTTCATAAACCATCCATTCATCATCCTCGCTGATTCATCTTCAAACTTATATTAACGTGTCGTGTGTTAACATCCTGTTTTATAAAAGTGTGATAGGTGAGTAACCACAGAGGAATTCATAAATTTAATAGGTGTCCCAAATATCTGCTCCGATATGAACGTGTTTTATCGCGAAGTACTGTCTTCTCAACCACACAGTCGCCGCGAGGCCTTCTTTTCCTATTGATTTTGCACTTTCCCTTTTGCCTAGCGAAACTGAAATCGCGTATGCGAGAGAAGGGGGGAGCTTTGAATCACTTCGATCTGTGTATCCATACTTGATCGGTCATGGATCCACCTTCTAACTTGAGCTAACGAAGCTCTTCTGAGTTGGCAGTGGTACCCTTGCGGATGGCATCATGAACCGTCCGTCACTGTGTGAAGTTGTTTATTATAGGGTTGACCACGTGAGATAGAATATACTTTATGCTATGGTCATCAAACTTCCTTTCATCATTTAGTCAAGAGATTTTCGCGGGCGGGCACTTGAAGTATTACGCCAATTCAAGCATTGTAGTTAGTCACGTACCTACTCGATATCTCTTCTGCGTGTTTTTTTTAGAGTAACTCCACAACAAATGGTCCGTTCTATTTCCAGTATTCTCTTTCCTGTTGTCAGCTTCTAATCACACTGCTTAAAGCACATAGATCAACTAAGTAAATGGAGATGATCGGTATTGATGGTTGTGATGAGAAACTTAAGCGAAATTCCCTGTAGCTAGTAGGAACTTGATCAGTCAGTTTCTCAGAGGTACAATAAGCAGTTGACAAACGGTCATTCTGGAGGGCTATACCTAGGACTATCGTGAAAGACTTCTATACGTCTCAGGTACTCACGAGTTTGGGTGTTTTTCAGTTGTGAAGAAACTAGACCTTAAGGGAGTGAGATGATTTCCGCATCTAGGCAACCCATTGAGGTGGACTGCAGGATGCCCATCCGGCGTCCATGTCTACTCCCAGATTGGTCAATGGATACATGTTCGACAAAGTCAGTCTGGCCTTCCATGTGGGGTTTGGTAGGTATCGGGTAATCTCACGCAAATCACCGCTGCCTTGCTGTCAAACTTTTGAGTCAAAGGCTTTCGTTGGGAATCCTGATCGTCCTCCTGTCCAGGTTTGGGAGCTCTTGCACTATCCCAGCCTTCGTTCAACCGTGAATTGCGCAACAAAGTTTACGTTCATAACACAACCAGTCTGCTTTATTGACCTGGCCGGATAAGTGAAAACATGAGACTGGCGGCGCTTCCTATCTTCTTCTTATTATTCTCCTTCAGTTTCCTTCCCGCCTCACTTGATAATCACTGACGTAGAGTCCAGCTGTAGACACGTCAGTCAGACACCCAGGAAGTAACCAATCGTACACCGTCGCTTGTGTCTGCCGCCCCATTTCCAGTAGTCGGACCCCGTCCCTCTGTTTTCATTGAAGTAGTTGATGTTCGCAACTTCAGTTAAGCTACTCTTGCGCGCGCTCCTGATGCTTCATGGACGGACGTTTGCTGCGTTTCTGAAGCCCAAACACAAGATCTAGATACGGTACCTTTGCTCCGTAGACGATGCAGACTGAACTTCCTGTGCTTCTTCAGCTGCCAAATCTGGTTCCGTCGGTGTTGGTGTAGTTGCCAGCTCCCGAACTGAGGCTTACTTGCTTGACTTGGTGCCTTTGAGCAATCGCTCCTATGGCGTTCGTTTGTCCACTTTCATAAGGACTTGCACCGATCGGAATACTAACTGTTCCTTGTTTATAGCTTCTGCTGGCGCATCAACTAATTGTAGCGCTGATTCCATGGGAGACACCTGTTATATCTTCTTTGATAATATATCAGTCAGACAGGTCAGATAACCGGAATGGAGAAGACAAACAACTTCGAGCAAGTTATACTGCAAACAAGTGAATCGTTTCGTGGTATGGAATTCAACTGAACCAGAATATAAACAGAGCTAACAGTCCAATAGGATGTCAGTGAGAGGCTGAAATGTAGAAACAAGGTTTCAGTATACAAGACAAATCGTTAGTAAAATGGATTTGTTCGTTTGGAGGTAGTCCTCCTAATAACACCTTTCGAGAAATAACCACTGTTACCCATCGTAAAAAGTTCAGATACGGTCCTAATTGCAAGAGATTTCATTGCACAGGTTGGGCGCCTCGGTTTATTCAAAGTTAGAAGGCGAGTTTTGGGTTGTGCAACGCGTACTTCCATTGAAGAATGTGTCCAGCACCAGAAGCTGCGGTGGTTGGGACATGTGTTGCGCATGCCTAATCATCGTTTGCCGAAGAGAGTGCTATTTTCCGTGCCCAATTCAGAGTGGCGTAAGCAGAGAGGTGGCCAACCCTTGACCTGGCAGAAGGGTATGAAAGAAATCACGAAACGCTTGGGTGCTGTCGGTGCTACTCGCCTTTCAGGATGGGGACCGCGTGATCCCCACTGCGCCTGGTTGGAGACGTTGCAAGATATGGCTGCCAACCGATGTCAGTGGCGATCTTGTTGTCAGTTTCTATCCAGATTGCCTGAATGAGTGTTTGGAGGTGTAGGCACCTCGGAATGATTGTAGTAAGACAGCAATAAGTCCCCTCCCCATCCATCTTTATTCTTTTTCTTCACAATAAGGCTTTCAAATAAATCATGGTTGTACGGCAGCGAAGCATCGGTGTTCAACACTGATGTCATGCTGTGGATGATGATGATGATTATTCAAAGTGCGGTTTGGTGGTAAGTTTAGCTTATACCCAAGGCGCAAGGGTCGATCTCCCTCAGTGGTTAGAGCGTGGATCCGACCGCTGTCTCTCGTCTGATGTAGATTTTACCTGAATTTCCAGCATAAGCCTAGAAAGAGTTAAGCGGTCGATAAGCTTTATGAGACACGAATTGGGTGAACATACCAAAACCGATTTTGTGGTGGTTTCAAAGCGGCCTTAGTGGGGAATATTTGTCGTAGCGGGGGGGGGGGGATCACAACGGCCACAAGTGACGCGGTGAACTTGATATGCGGGTTTTCGGAGTGCCTATCCACTAATTACTGAATCGCAGTATGATCACCGTAGCCTCTTGGTACACAGCGCCGTATCTCTTCGGAACTGCAGAATGGTCCTGATAGACGGTCTTTCGGACGTGTGTGTGCCGATAGGGAGACGTGGTAGAGTCAGGGTGCTCAAGAAATGTAGCGTGTTAGGGTGGCATTTAATTTACTTAAACTTCAAGTGAAGGAACTTGGGTTTGTTGACCACTTCAGTTGAACAGTTGCGTAAGCCGTGACACGAATTATCAAGGAGCGAGCAGCACTTGCATCATTTGTGGTGTCAGAAACGACTTCCACTGGAGCTAAAGGGTCATGTGTAAAGAAACCTTTCAGTGCCTAGCTCCCATGCCACCCGAAGGAGGCACGAGGGCTGGGATGCTGCCAGGTTGCCCAAGCCTAGACTGGAGCAGTCGAGATACTAAGGTTGGGTTCGAACCACGGATCTTCCGGTCCGTCAGCTGGTGCCTCAACCACTGAGCTATCTCATGGGTACAAGACATTTGTCAGAGCAGTTCTACTCTATGTTTATGGAACGTAGCCCCTCCGATCTGAGGACATCAGGTGGCGATCATCGGTGCGTTCACAGTATAGCACATCGTAGTTGTCTGCAGCGTCTTCGCAATAGAGCAGTGCGTAGGCGAACAGTTGGTGGTGAATCAGAATCACTAGAGCAGCGAGCAAAACTCATCAGGTTAAGGTGGTTGGGAGATTTACACAACCCGTCTACCATATATAGCAATATCTTCTACTCTGAAAGCCGGGGACAGACCAAGACGGTAACGTGAAAAGATGAGACAGTTCTACTCAATGAGTTCGTGTGAACAGTAACCTTACAGGAACGGTGGTCGTCAGTGGTGTTAACGTATATGTTGCCCCAACTGATCGTTGTTCTTGGCCTTCCTGTTTGTGTGACATTTCTGACACTCCCTGCTCTCTGAATCAACCTCATAACTGTTGATTATGCAACCGACTGTCGTCCGCTATGATTCTCGGTCATACCGTACAGAAATATGATTTGGGCAGGTTAGCCCCAACTTACTGAAGTCCAAAATTTTCGCAGAGCGTTTACTAATTCCGTGGTCAAAGAGCTGTGGAGGGTTTTTTTCCTATTGTGCCAAGTCAGTCGGTGTTAGTCACATCGCAAAATCTGATCAATTTCTGTACACCATCAACGCCCACGCAGCCTTGTCAAATGCGGTACGTATCTGTCTGCGTCAGATCTATCGAACGATTAGCACCTTGTTAAGGTTGACATTTCTCCGCATGCCGACATGCACGCAGACGTATGTACACACCGTTTTCCAATTCAGATTACTGATGACTACCGCTTGTGAATTTCGAAACCCATGTGTACCGTTTGTTGTCCGGGTGAATCGCATACATCGGTTGGACATCCAAACCCGCTGACTCACGTTTACAGTGTAGCATTACTGGGTAGCAGGAAACACAGTGGGATTTTTGGCAATTTGGCCAAGACCACTTGGCCATTACAGTAATGGGGTGCGTGGTGTAAAAATAGCACCATTCATATAGTTGACCCTGGGAACGAGTTCTTACATACGTCTTCCTGTTTTATAGAAACTACTACCTACTCTTAAGTGGATGTGATCGTAATAGATTACTGAAATGGCTTTCACGTTCTATATCACTTTTCCGGGCAAATAAGGCGCGTTTCATAGCCCGGTATTGTGGGATAAAACCAGCAATCGCTTTTCTTAACACGTCTTACGTTCACTTGCAAGCGACTGAAGGCTTTTTTGTGTTCTCACTGGACTCTTAATTGCGACAGCTTTCGGTCGTATTTACAGTGTTACTGTCACATTGTCACTTTATATGCCCTACCCAGTCAATATCTTCACTTTGCATCTGAATAGTACCGCAAAGTGCTCTTGCGTTTCAATTGAAAAAAAAACAACCGGAAGAGACTTAGCGGATCGCCAAATGGCCCGTTGATCCAGTTAATCAAATTGACCGCCTGTCATTTATCATGAGTGGACATTGGTGCCACCAAATGAGTTGATAAGTGAGTGCTTGGGTTTGAGGTTACCTGGTTCTCAGAAATTCCGAACACGAAATATTTCGGCTGCGTAGACTTCATCAGGCGAGCATACTTAGATCGCTGGTAGTGTAAGGAGGTTTTGGACTTTTCAAAGATTTCCTCCTGCAAGTGAAGCCAATCCATACGGAAAAGCCAAGAAATATCGCACAGCTGTTTCATCCTTGTTGGAAGTCAACAGCAGTGTCCATCTCGTGAAATTCCGGAGGGTTTTGAACCCGCGACCTTCCGTTTAGTAATTTTGAACACTTAACTTTCCGGCAATGAGCGGCTGGTCAGTAGTGTGAAAAACTTGCACTTAGACAGGATTTATTGCCACTTACCCTTCAGTCACGGAATCCACTTCACGTGGCGATTATCTCCTCGGGTGACGACTTGATCGAAAGACTCCTTGTGGCTCTCTGTCAAGACCGGAAGTGCGTGCCCATGGATGAAACGATGAAGTTTTCGATTTCGAGACAAAAAGTAGTCTCTTTGGTAAAAAAAGTCCAAATTTACTTGGAATCATTTGGAGAACTACTATGTTTAGGTTAGTGGATGATAAGTACAATCTCAATCGTTAGGATAAATTACCTTGATCGGGTATGGAACTCAGCACAGAGCCGTGTGTTGGAAGTCCAGTGACAAGCTGGAACTCACAATTACCTACAGACAATAGGGTACTCCAGGTAAGGAAACATTTACAATGTGAAGGCAAATTGATATTTGTGTCATTTTAGTATATATATATATATATTGTGCGTACAAGGACTGTAAAAAAAATTCAAGGTTTCATTATGAACAATGTTCATCCTATGATCAATTCAGTGTGCGGAATGCTCATCTCTCGTTGGCCGCCATTACAGGTGTGCATGAGAGAAACATTCTTGATGTGTAGCGGATGCTGGAAACAGCGCTGTAAATATGAAAGCTATTTGTTAGTAACTGTGTGCTCATCACTATCATCGACGGCGTGACGTCAGTGTTCGACACTGGTACTTCACTGTCGTAAGCTTTGTGCTCCGTAGGATTTGTACCCATACCACTCGTTTGAACAGTCTACCTCTTGTCATCACGTGATTACTGCAATTAGTCCATACGAAAGGAAGGACAGAAGTGGTAATACTAGGGCTCTTTGGCCGTGCAGGAATGTGAACTTCGGACTTATACCTTACGAGGCGAGCCTTGCCACTACCAAACCATCGCAAGCCGAACACGTCCGTAGATGCGAACGTCTTTGCTTTAGGTATAACAACCATGTCGCTTAAGGTGCGACGTCATCCTCTTGTTCAGGAGCAACATTACAGATACAACATATCCCTGTGAAGTAGTGAGAAGGGGACTTTTGACGCTTAATGCAGACCACCTTCTGAACCATTTATTACTGCCTAAATTTAAGTAGCTAAATTAAAGCCTTTAATTTTCATCCTCGTCTGATTATTGCAGGAGAGATCATTTGTGGTCAGTTCATTCGGGTTAGCACTTTGAAATGAGAAACTATGGAATAATGGGTGTTCAAAAATGAGCAACATCACTATCATGGAATACGTTTTGAAGCACAAAATTTATGCTTACGAAATTATGTAGTACAATGCATATCTCTTGACCTCATATGTTCCTACACCTGCTGTGACTATCGATTGCTGCTTCTTACTAGTTCATTCTAAAAATCACTAAAAACATGGAAACAACATTCCAAGGCAACTCAGGATCAGCAGCAGACGGAACAGTCATAACAACTAACAACACTTTGAGTAAGCAATAAGTCGCAACGCGACAAACCTATTTCTAGGTACGAATTCTCTTGATGGCCATCTAAATCATTGAAAAGTGTGAACACGAAAGTTACGGATACTCAACCGGCTGAGGTGTGAAAACAAAAGGCAGGAACATGTCCTTAAGGAGGATGCTGCTTGAGATTACGTGTACTATCGTATGCGTAAAAATTGTGGGGGCATGTATACTCAGTGGAAGGTTCGAGTTATGATAAGAACGAGAGATGGTCCGATTTCTGTTTAGCAACCCTACCAGAGTGGGGCTGACGTCGTAACCATCTTCTTTTGAACACAGGCCCAGTTTCGGTTGCTTGCTGGTCACAACCACTCTTCAGCGAAGGCCTTTTCTGGTGGCTGACATTCCAAAAATGCAACTATCCCTCCAGTGTCCGGGACTTATTTTGCTGTTTGCTATTTGTTAGCAGCCCTCTGTAGCAGTTCTAGCAAATCTTCCGAAACTTTCTCTTGTGTTTGCTTGTTCCTCTCTCATTCCTGTTACTAAATCGCTCTGCAACTTATCGAACTGTACTTGGCAGTGAAATCTAACATTCTCGTGTGTTAGCTTCGAACTAGTATTCTAATTCCTCAATGTATTTATAAAATCTACGTCGCTCGTACTGTGAAACAAAACAGCTAAGTAACCCGCTTTGTTCTGTCCCAGACTTATAGAAAACGGTAGGAAGTAAACTGTGTTGATCATCCTAGTTTGGGTGCACGTGGGTAGTTGTTTTTTTAAACCTTAGTCTAGTACGCCTATAGGATCTAAAATGCATCTCTGAGGTGATAGGTGTAATAAGACTCACTATGCCGACTAACGGTGCTCTTCTCTTGTGAAGCTTGCTGACAAAGTGATCATCTTCAGTGCCCTCCAGGTGCCAAAATTCCAATCAGAGTTGGTCAGTTTGATGAATCCACACCGTGCTGTCGTCATCCAAACAATTTGACATTTCTCGCACATCGTTTTTCCCCATCCTGAACTCAATAGCGGAACACCATCGACCATCCACGTTCCCCTTGCCACCAGGAAGGTGTGATGCACTCCTGTGACCTGTAGGATGCGGAACTACAGTTCATCTAGCTATCCGAATCAGAGTGACTCACTCAAACAACATGATGGAAACATCCTGTCAGTGGCGAACACTTTGACTACAGGCCTTCAAGGGTGTTCCGTAACAACGCAGTGTAGGCTATAACCATGCCCGCTGACATTCATTTCCACACTGTTAACTGACGTTCTGTGTGTGATATTTATGGTGCCCGCTGACATTCATTTCCACACTGTTAGTCTGCTGGATGCTGCGGTTAAATCTAACGACAATCGGTCTGGCAGGCTGTAGATTTCATGAACTCGTGCCAAGGCTGAACGAACTGACGCTACTGATGTAAAAACTAACACTTCACGGGAATGCAGGCAACTAATTTACAGATAATTACATGCAAGAGTCTACTATAGCAAAGAAAGAGGTATCCTTCTAGCGGCGACAACAATTGGCTTTAGTGGAAGATGAAGTAATCAACCACACCGTAGAGCAGAGGTCCTTAGTTTACGCCTGAAACTATGAGGCGAGCAGGCTATTGCATGTAAACACAGTCCATCCTTACAAAAGCTGGTGTGTCATTCCAAGCTGTTAATATTTGGGAGAAACTATCGAATATGAAGGATGGTATTTTCACGATATCGTCTCTGTAATCTCCACATCGTGGATGACGGCTCTGAAGAAAGTGATGTGAACTGAGCAACATTGAGATGCTGAGGGATTTTGTCTACTACCGAAAGATTATAAAAATTACGAGTCCCTAAGTGGCTTTTGAAGTTGAGTGGTTCTGACTCGTGGTCTTCACACGAAACTGGGAAATCCGGAGATTGTGCCTCTTCTCATCACACTAAACTGGGAAATCCGGAGATTGTGCCTCTTCCACCGCTGTGTATCACGAAACATCTGTACACAACAGGCAATCACTTTTGTAGTTATGATGTCATGACTAACTTTGGAAACTTACCGGGCTGTCCACTACCTTTCATGTGCCACAGAACTCGTGCGTTGACGCTTGCAGACCGAAAATGACTGCTCCCCTAGTCTTCTGTTCCCATCGAGGTGGGAAGATTTGTGCGTTCAAGAAGCCCACGATCCCGTTGCCGAAGCCTCTCATTGATAAAGCATCCTGTATAAATACCATACAAGAGGTTTCTCATCTTTGTATGAGGGTGCTGCTTTCCGGTCTCTTTGTGTTCATCGCTCAATGGATCAATACATTTTGTGATTGAATAGCACCGAAAGAAGACATCAGTGGTGAAATGGAGTCAACCCATAGTTTCATCACGTAGCAGTCCAAAAAAGAGAACTAACAAATTGAGACAAGCACATAGCTTATATGTCTGACGCTAAGTTAAGCGGAGATCATCGATTCACATAAACTCGGATAGGCGCAACATGACTGTCAAGCGCTTCTGAGCGCTAAGTGATTTCCTGTCACTAATAATCAATGAGACCCCAAAGAAAGTCAGTGTCAGCGATCGCGTACATAGCGCTGGAATCGAGAATGCTGCGTTAGTATCTTCGATGTGGCTAGTTCCGACGACATTTCTGGTGATCGATAACTGCGTCCGTTCAATGACTTAATCTTCAACCAAGAGGAGAGGTGTCCCCGAGCACTGACAACAAGAGTTCTCTCCATTCATCCCAAATAAGATTCACCTCAGCTTTTGGTGAAGCGATGAACGTAGCGTGAAGTCGAGAGAACAGAGAAAGCGGTTTTTCCCGCCGAGAGTAGAAGTAGAGGCATTTTTTGTTTGAGCTGCATGTATTTCCTCTGAATCGGTTTGCACTCTTGATTACCAATTATATGAGAGTATTGCCCCTGAACAGCAATGTTAGGTAGTATGTCCTCTTGGGATATTGAGATTCCGTTCCGTCTGGGATTTTGCCATTCTGTAGCGCGTGTTCAGTGTTTCCGGACAGGCTTTAACGAGGTTCTGCAGCATAGTATCCGGGGTGAAAATTAAGTTTGCTCGACGTCATGACCAGAGATCTTTTGTGTTCCATTGGAAATACTTCACCGAATTTAAAGTACAGCCCGGTCCAAGTGCATTTTCTATAGGCTGGACACTGAATTAACCCGTCAGCACCTGTTTTTAGTAGAAAGTCTTGAAAACCGAGCCTGTATTCACGTCCATATTCACAAGTAAGGGGAATGTCCGGATACCGTGAAGTAAAAACCTTTGAGAGCTTTCAAGGTGGCCTTTACGAGTGAAACAATCTTACCAAGATATCTTCTGTGCAACAATAAAGTTTTGAGATGAGTTTCAGATTCTGTCTCTAGTTGTGCCATGAAAATATCTGCTGCTGTTGACCCGGATGGGTGGCTCCTGTCGTCACTTAATCAGTCTGGCTGTACCTGTTGATTTCAAAATAAAAACAGCTCATGTTCTGTGTACACAATAAGATGGGGTCCTCTAAGAGTGCAGTGAGAATAAAGGTGTCACGTAGATAATCACGTGGATAGTCGGTGGTCCCAATAATGGGTCCAGTTATCAAGAACCAAATACTGACGGAATAAGTGAGATGTGGAATGAAGATCACCTTGAGTGTTTCTTTATGACTACGTTCGGCTTACTGGGTGTAAGATGCTCACTAGCTATATAGAGAACTTCTGTTTTGGCTAAGGCGGAACGAATAAACATACTAGATTTATGAGTTTGCCGGCATCCATAAAGCTGTGTTGTGTTATATAGACTGTCACTTGTGTAACAATGTGAGAGTGATGCATAGGAATCACGTGTGAGTTGTTTATCTGACAGTGGGACCTTGTTTGATTGTCGGTTAGCCAAATGTGTTGGCATGTCATAGAGCGTGGGCGGTGCCGGTAACTCAAAAAGCTTGCATTAGCAACATGCAGCACACCTCTGAGCCATTGCATGCTTAACGAAACATGATTGCGTAGACCAAAGTTCTCATATAGTTTGGTCAGTTGATAACTGCTTGAAAATCATTTAGGAATTTGACGTGTGACTGTCGTTTATCCAACGACCCATTAGGAGCGTCCCCTTCTTTTGTGCGCGTGTTACACACCTTTGTAAAACAGTTTCCTCAAATTGTCAGCGTAAATTAGCCGTCTTCGTCGTTGTCTCGAGACGGATGCGGGTGTCTTCAACAAGTTTGTAGTAACATTCACAAAGTGATGGCTTACTGATTTTGTATAAAACTATGGGTAGCGATTATATCACACACACTCACAGATAAAGTCGATAATAATATCAGAATCCGCAGTAAGATCACTGTATGCAGGAAAATCTTCGAACTGACTGTTCGGACGATTCCCACAGTATAGTTTATAACAACACAGATTCGGTGAAAGATATCCTTCCGATATATTTTCGTCGGATTCGGACATATATACTCATATATATATATATATAACAAGTAAGTAAGATGTAAGACAATCTCATTTGGAATAAGGCCCAATGGTCAAATTTCCAAATGGGGTGTTGAGAACTGTAGGAGTATCACGTGATCGGCCAGATAGACGTAAGCAGTTATGCGAATCGCTTTCGCATATGGAGGTGCTCTGACTGTTTTTTTTTGCTGATGCGGAAAATTGAGCTAATTTGTTATTTAGATAGCCTAGACGAACGGAAACTCGACAGATAGTGGAATTTCTGGCTTATCCATTCAGATACACATGTGATTTACCATAATTTTCACCCGATTATTGAACAATGTGCGTTCTCCGCTAAATTATATTACTGAGCTCTCACGTTCGCCGAAATTATGCTTGCCTTAGCATTTCTTCATTGCAGTTATCTTTATTTCGATCTCTCCTCCAAGTGAGATTCAAACCGTGATAATTTATTGACAGCCGATAGGACACAACCCAGTGATTGCCGATCGATTGAAGATTCTCGACCAGCGGGCAACGGTACTAACTATTCGGATAACGGTTCACTCGCCAAATGGATATTATCGACCAGCTAGATGTAATAGATACCGCTCATTGCACAATCTATGCCTAAAATAAACTTGAATTTAATACTCAGTTTCTGAGTGCTCACCAGAAGAAGTCCTATGAACACCCTGTGCAGCAGATACACTCATTTTCAAACCAGTTTGGTTTTCACGAATCCGAGCTGAATCTCTAGGTTACGATATCCTTTAAATAAATGTGCCGCACGAAGGTTACCTCATACTTCAGTTGGTACAGCATTCGAGACGTTGCAGTACATTTACTTGAATGAAACTACCCACATGGTTGCGCAAAACGCGTCGATCCAGCCGGAATTCAGTTGAACATTCCATGAAAAGTGAATTAGTGTGCAACTGAATGTATTTCGCGAAGTTAATATAATCCAGGTTCGCGTGGAGTACAGGGTTGACGGAAATTTGGGAACTTCGCTTACTTGATGATCCCCAGAATGGCGAAACCGGTCGTGTGCTCACAGAGTTTTCAGCAACCTAGTAAGTAGTTTAATCCAAGGAAATATGTAGCGATATAGTTCGTTAGCAGGTGAACTCCTGTTCGCCATCTGGGTATTTTCTTTAAACCAGAGATTCTGAACCTACTCCTCATCATTAAGTTCACGATTGTCGTTTCCTTTAAAATTTTGCTGCCCGACGCAATGTCTCAAGCGATACAGAATATAGAGTCCATAAGGTAACTGTACTAGTGTTCCACAAATCTAAAAACGATCGAAAATAGACATGAAAGGTATTTTCATGGAAGGTACTTTCATAACACTGAGACATTACTTATGAAAATCATTGTGGTAGTCTTCTACCTACTTCCAGAAATCGCGCAGAACTGACTGAAAATGCCTATCAAGCGAGCTCTAGTCTTCGAATTACTTTGCTTCATCACTCAAGTTCACTACGGGGCTAGATGGCTCAGGGGCGAGATGGCCCAAGTGGTTAGAGCGCGAATTTACTGACCGTAAGGTCCGTGGTTCGATCCCGACCTCTGCCTCTCGACTTCCCCTGTCTAGACTTGGGCAACCTGGCAGTATCCCAGCCCTCGTGCTTCCCTCGGGTGGCATGGCTGGTAGGCGTCGAAAGGGTGCTACAGCTGAACAGTTTTTTTAAGTTCACCACCCATTATAAAGCTGAGCAAAAAAGATCAATCGTCACGGATTTGGACGACATGTTTTGACTGTTTCTGCCCGTTTTTACTATGTTTATGATTCAAAACCTGTGGCTTCAAAAAGGAAGACTTTAGAGTGAGTAAAGCTAATGGAATATGATGGGGAAAATATGGCAACTAGGATCGCTGTACCAACCGTACGTGCTCTCTAGCCAATGATTACAGTGGTTTTTGGATGATTCAGTCGTTCTAATGATTGTCAAAGACAAGGCTTACTATCGCTGCCTAAACATGTAAGCCAATAAAACACTATTTCGGCAGATTTATCTCGGTCGAAAAGGTACGTCACGTACAAGTACCGAATGAGAGCTAGTCTTGCTGTGATTCGATTCTATAAATAGAGAGGCCACGCGCAATAGGTCGGAACTTGAACAGAGTGTGGGTTTACATCTGACCTACTAAGAACGGACTTGATACTAATGGGTTCACTAGATAAAAACAACTTGCAGTGAGATACCAAGAAAAGGGGAGATAAGATAAAGAGCAATGCGGTAAGAACATGTCCTATGACTATGCATTCACGTCTTTTTAGACCAGGCTTGACGGTGTGTTGTGTGGGTGCTTTTACAACCTGCCTGTTGCTTGTCTGGAGGGGACATATTACTCAAAGGTTACTGAAAACTTTCTAATGGCCGTGACCGGTTTAGCCCATCATTAGCGAAAGGTACCTGATTGTGTTGCTCGATTGACCCACCTGTCAGGAATTCCCAGTCCGGCAGCGCTTGAAACATACTAAACAATTTTTCATGGGTTGTAGGTGGTTTGGATATCTGTAGAGTCTGTATTCCCATCAGTCACTTGAACAGCCCTCATTCTCTCCTGACCCAATTATTCTGATGAGTCCACATCAAAACGTGGAACCGCCTATGAGTAGAAATGCTAGTCGGATTTTATGATGTCGTTGGATTCCACAGACTGCGTGAAGAACTTTGACAAGAGTATTTGTAAACCGGAGAAATTTGCCTGTGATGAGAATCCGAGTCTTTCCTGCATCGGGATGGTTGCACTCAGACTCTTGCACCAAGTCCCCCATTTTATTTTCCGGCGTCGATGTAGCTCATCGGGGTGCTAGATCTCACATGATACTAGATGTGCTCCTCATAATCGGGCTACATGGGAACTCGCGAAACCTCTTGGTAGCCTGGAATACACCGGCTTCGAGGCGGTAAGAGCATTTACGCCGACGTCTTTCATCAAGCCTGACCTAATTGCTGTTCAGGACCACCAAACAATTGTGATAGACGTAAGCAGTGTCTCGGATGGGCGCGGAATGACTGCGTGGAATGAGAAGAAGCAGAAGAATGGTGTTGCGGATTCTGTTCCCTTCCCATTTTCTCAGCACTACGTGAAGTCGATTTTTTCGTTCACCAAGCGGTGAACCAAGCATATCAAAGGATCTCCTTCCCTCAATCTGCCAAGGCTGTTATTGGACTGAGACTTCCTAAAGTCACAGTGTTTGCTCGCCATTTTGGGCTCTCTACGTACATACGACATTTTACGCGTGGTACATGGCGTTGAGTGTTCATTTTTGTCATTGAATTCTACACCTGGCGAAGTATGACGGACACTGCCTCTATTTTGACAGGCAGGTCACTCAATCGACACAACTAGCAAAGTTACTGGGTCGAACGATATTTGAGTCCAGTACCTCCTATTTTTGTGTAAACTCAACGGAACAATTGCTCCACAATAGCAGGATTGGTCAGACCGAAGTGATGTTAACGAGAGTGTGGACTACCGCCACTGTCACAGTCCGATATTTGCCTTGACATGCAGTTATGTGGTGCAAGATCAACTTGAAGGTGTGTAACAGTTGACCAGAGTCACAGTCGCTAGTGTGGCTAACATTTGACTGAATTGGCCTTGCGTTTTGTACTCCGGGGATCTTTTCCCATTAAAAGGTCGGAATAGCATTTTAACCGCAGCTAAAGTCTATCCAGCATGCTGATCAATTTTGTTCGATTATCTAAGGACTAGACCAAAGCAAGTTTGTGCCTTATACAACAGAAACTTGCAAAGTTAAGCAACTTTATAGTTCAGAAATGTGTTCGGTAGACAAGTGAGACCTGGCGTCATTGGTATTGGTAGCAATCAAACCGTCCATAAAAGGAATGCTTCTCTCTACTTCGAACGCACAATTAAAAACAACGTTTTCTGGAGTGTGTCAAATAATGAGAATAAATTCTCGGCCTGTTATTTGCCGCTTGTCACGCGTAAGATTTCCCCGTTTGTACAAAGGCAGTTCTTGAACATAACCTTTTACAGACTGCCCGGGTTTCGCAACGTCGGTTTCAAAGAGCTCTACACCATAACGTCCTTGAGTTGCATGTCGTTAGTATCTAAGAAGTGAAACTTGGCATTTCCATTCACAGTAAAATGAGACCTTTGGGAATGTGGGAGCAGCAGTTAGATGAATATTTTAATAAGTCAGTAACTGGTCAAGAATAAGGCATGAAATCTAATCAGTTAAAGGTATGGCGTAACTAATTCATGCATCCTACCAAACCTCCAAAGAACACTGGATGCGATTAACAGTTTTGCAGAAAAGTAAGCGTCCCTGATTTCTCAGGCAGGTTTGGGATTTTCATTTTCAAAAGGAGAAATTCATTGACAGTGGTAATTATTACGTGATGTAATTATTTATATTTCCCTATTCTTCAGACTAATTCATTACTCTTCCAGTCACTGCTCAAGTTTCAAGACTGAAACATTCTATTTTACACAAGGTCCCCGTCACTCCATTCACCTGGATCCGGAGAAACGCATTCGTGTGAGACGACGTGAAATAACTTGAGACGGAATTATCGTTTGCGGAGTGATCAGCACTCGTCGTTTCACCATGCAGTCAAAATATATTGAACAAGGTAGATGAAATGGGGACCGGTGATGCCGGAATCTCTAACACCTTTGAACGTATAGAAAAGGGGCATTACCCCTTTCCGAGTTCCATTTCAATATGCCGTTAACGACGAAAACACGATAGCCATCTTCCAAAACGCATATCATAAGCGTCTTATGCTTCTCGCTCGGGTTGAAGCGGATTTACAACCAAAAATTCAGAAGCCATGGTCTTCGAGCTTGAAGCTTCCGCTCTTCAGAAAGATTCGGATTCTCATCACAGGCAAATTTCTCCGGTTTACAAATACTCTTGTCAAAGTTCTTCACGCAGTCTGTGGAATCCAACGACATCATAAAATCCGACTAGCATTTCTACTCATAGGCGGTTCCACGTTTTGATGTGGACTCATCAGAATAATTGGGTCAGGAGAGAATGAGGGCTGTTCAAGTGACTGATGGGAATACAGACTCTACAGATATCCAAACCACCTACAACCCATGAAAAATTGTTTAGTATGTTTCAAGCGCTGCCGGACTGGGAATTCCTGACAGGTGGGTCAATCGAGCAACACAATCAGGTCAGTTCTGGGTCGTCATTCGAGGCATCGAGTAAACCAATCACATCGCTCAAGCGTGAACACGTTCGCCTCTACAGACGTGCGTTGGTGGGGTAGTGCTAACACTCTCGCCTCAAATGTCTCGAGTTCACAACCCCGGCACCGCCAAAGGTATGGTGCACCGCTGTTGAGCTGTAACACGATCGAAACTCTATTCCAGTCCTTTTGTATGGACTCATCGGAATAACTGCGCCAGGATCGGAGGTGGACTGTTCAGAGGGCAGTGATGTGAACGTGAATTCGATAAATCCGGCAGCTATTTATACTTAAACATTCAGGATGTTATTTAAACTGAACTGTTTAGGTGAAAGCAGCCACAGATTATGAGAGACCACAGTCACTTGAATCCCGATCCATATGGGGGCTCGTGTTGTGCGCTCCGGTATTTCATCAACTGTATAGTGTGGTTTTTATAATACGCATTCCGTGACTGGCACAACCAGTTGACGTTAAGCAACTCGTCAATTATTCAGCTGTAACGTGTTTGCTACCGACTGACGCCACAGTGCCTTTAGCTTGTGCATGCGGATCTGAATGTCTCCCTATTCAACCTATATACCGCATCCATTTAAGTGACATGAAATTGTGCACATGGATTTACAAGCTTACAGTCGGCGGTCGTCAGTGATCAGAATCAGAGGACGGTGTGATCTGTGAGTATATACGTGAGGATGCGAGAAAACGCGTCAATGGAGTAGTTCAACCAGGTACTAACCGTCTCCCCATTCGATGCAAGCACATTCGTGATACGTTTGATGAAACAGGGTTTCTGGTGGTGATGATGGACAGAAGTTTACCAGATTTTATGGTTTGTGACTACCGTCGGCTGACTTGGCACAACTGTGGCTGTTCGGCCACGGAGCAGACGGATGCTTTGCCAAATTTCTAGGCTCATTTCCGTCAACGAGAACGCGTGGAGACCATGTCTGTACGGAAAATATGGACAAACACTTGTGAAGCGATGATCCGTTTTAACCAGAAATACATGGAATATCAGCCGATTGAACGATTAACCACATGGAAGACCGATTCGCAAATTCAGAGGAACTTTGGGAAATACTAACCTCCAGTTTGGCCACGAACCCCAAATGAGTATTATGGTTCCCATGGGGTTTTGCAATACATCCAGAGAAGTCCAAGTAAAGCGTACGGCGGTTGTTGCAGCAGTGTGCAGTCTCTTGTTTCCCTGCACACCGATTTCTGATAGGATGGGTTCGTGTCTATCTATGATTGTCTCGTGTATAGCTTCACCTCCCTCGTGCCCTGTGATATGCTAACAAATATTAAGCTGAGGTTTGTTCTCGTGAGGACATCCCGTGATTATCGACTGACTTTCTGCTATCAATGCGTGCTTGAAATTCGCATCCTTAGACTGAGCTGAGGTTGAAACAAACGGCTCGGTAACGATCATGGATCGACAGCGAACGCGAAATATGCAAACACGACAAGACGACAGCAAATGAAGCTTTTATGGAGGCACAAGAATCTCTCTCTGCACAAAGCCATTCGGTTTAGCAAATTCTCAACAGTGACTCTTCACCACGCCCGTCACTATCAATTCTCATGCGTTATTTGACGTGGGTAACCCGATTTATTTGAATCACCACGAAAACGGTCAACACTTTGGGCACCTACTACTTTTTAAATGTGACTCAATTTTCACTTCCCCGTTTTCTTTTTCATAAATTGTGGGTTATTAGAAGATAGTAGGATTCACGGTCTACCGTATAAATTAGTCTGGAGCCACCGGGGTACCAATTTTGCCACCTGTATATGCCAAAATGCACCAAACTGCCTGTACTCTAACAATCACATACTTAGAAGCAATGTGCCAAAAATACCGCTAATAAAGTGCGTACCGCTGATTGACGGACAAATGATCTATAATGCAGGAAGGAAAGAATCATGGTACTCATTTGTGACACGGATGCACGTGATTCAGAATCACATACACAAATCTAGAGAGACTGATTTTCCAAACGTTTCTCGAGGGCATGGTAATGAGTGACATTGAAATTCCCGTCAGTAACTGAGCGTCCATAATACAGAATAGAAAGCTTTTCCTCCATGCAGTCTCTCATCTTACCTTCATTGTGAATGCTGGTGGTGTCAACAAATCTTTGACGCTTCGCCTCGTTCCAGACGAAAATATTGGGACCTGTTCCGTGTGGCACTGCCCGAATGTGATTCGCTGATCTCCCTGTGTTAGACTAACCTGACCATAATGTCCTACTTTGTCGTAATTTCTTCACGGAATGAAGTCGTACATATCCGACTAGTCCCACGTGGTATGCACGTGATGGATCGATCTGTGCAAACAAATATGCCGGTGAACATAAGTTCAGGATACCGGTCAAACTGGAGTAACACTTTGCTGTGAATTACCTCACTGAAAAATAAACAATTGATCTGATTTCAGAATTAAGCTTCCGATTTCTAGAAGAAACATTTCCGGGAAACAACAAAGCGTCTCCCGGAGGGAATTTTGTAGATTAGGATATGACAAACACGGATGAGTAGTATCCTCAGTCATCCGAGCGAGATGGGTTGATCACACTTGAATACGTGCCAGATAATCAGTAAAGTAGCATGTCGGTGGATGAGATACGCTCATGCACAGTGTATACACAATGACCACTAGCAGCTGTCATCGAAACTACTTGTGTATGTTTACGATATCGCTAAATTCGAATGAGAATAGAACAAGGGGATTTATTGCGACAACAAATTTAATCATTGGGTAGTTGATGAGTATTGAGCTATCGTCCATCACTTGATTCTCTGTCTGGATACCACCAGTATGACTCGACCTCCAGGGTGGGGTCCCCTTGGTCCTCACTGTGTCTTGTTGGAGACGCTGTATAATATGGCTGCTAAACGGTGTCGGTGATGTTCTTATTGTCAGATTCTACCGGAGTTGTGGACACCTCACGGTGCTTGTGATAGGCTGGGACGAAGCCCCTGCCCATCCATTTCTATCGTTTTCTTCACAATTAGGTTTCAATTGAATTATGGTCCTGTTGCAGAAGTGCAACGGTTTTGAACATTTTCGCGCTGTACTTATATTCCGGCTTGATTATTCCCTGTTCTCATTAGTTTTGAGCTATTGGAGCAAAGGATGTCACGAGTATGCTCGAGAATGAATGATAAGCCACACAGGCCCAATCAATATGAATCCACGAGTGGCGGCAGGATATGTCAGCCATGATTATGATATCACTAGACATATTCAAACAAGTAGCAAGCAAATCTTCGAAACATTTAGTGGTGCTTTCTGACATTAAATGAAGTTGTAAGTGTCTCACAGCGCTTGGATTTGATCAATAATTTACTACTATCGACCCAAGACGTCATAAGCCGAAAATGTACATTAATGTTAAGGTATAAAACCTTACCAGACCAAAATGTAGTAGTCAACGCTAGTCGGTGACAATTGATGTGGTGTAGGGTAAATTAGAAGCCACGACGTGGAACCTTCCTTCTCAATGAACTTAAGTCGATGAGAGAGGAACTGAGAAAAAACGGAGGATTGCTTGTTGCACTGCCCTGTTTGAATGAAATCACGCTTGGTTGCACACTTGTCCAATAGATGTGACGCATACAGTGGGAAAAAACCAACGGGGAAAATGCCCCAATTCGTAAAGCCATACTGAATTGTACAGGATTGACACCGAATGCGAGGTGAACCCTAAATCCGGACGCACGTGACTAAACTTCCTGAATACCAAACTGCACCCGAGACAAATGTTTCAATGTGAGACGATGGTGATGAAAGTTCGGGGGCTACATTCTTGCAGATCGCTTTGGCTTTTGGCATAAGTGTTCTTGTTGACAACCGGTCACATTGGACACTCAAGAACAACAAGATACCAAACACAGTCGATTGCGTGTGGCATAGGTATTTTACTAAGAAGCATGGCCCATTTTCAGAATTGTTACTTGTAAGCTTTCTTACGAGTAAATACAGGCAAACAAAACTGAAGAGTTAAGCGTACTTGATTTCGCTAATACAGTCTGTCGTGCTCACTGTTCTCAATGAGAAGGGAATTGCCTGGTGAGGACACTAAAGGAGATAGATAAGAAAACACGCTCCTGATATCGATTACGACCACTCAACTACGGTATTTATAAATCGATCGTCTGTGCGATTAAAATGTATATGTGTAACCGAGCTTAAGGACTGAACATGAATGGACTCGAAGTAGACTACCAAAGCTGACAGATGATGTGAATCACACGGCAGATAATGTACATGTACAGAATCGATAAACGGCATCTCAAAGGAACACGTACGAGGTCTTTTTCTATACAGCTCTGCACAGAATCCTTCACAGTGTGATTTCATCTAGCCAAATTATTTGGAAACGCCCGGAATCAGTTTTTTTCCGCAAGGATGTGTACTTATAAGAGCTTCTCCTTCAATGCATATTAAGCAAGGTCGATACGATCGCTAGAAGCTGTGATGTTGCTATTGTCAATACAGATTAGTAAGATATCGATCCAGCAGTTAAGTGATCTGCTTTTGGCTTCATAACGATCATTTCATTGCTTGAACCGGGGAGCACGTGGGTCCTTGTTTTTTTTCTGCATTGGACACTCGTCTGGTAAACTCATGTCCGACTTTTCATTGCTATTCAGTCACATTGGCATACGGTAGGCCGATCGATGTGGTTGTAGTGCCATGTCTTTGGTTTCGGCTTCCCTACTCTCATACGAATGTCCTGTGTGTACCGCGCTCGGAAAGAAGAGATTGAAACTTAATCCAAGTGGCGTGTTGTACACAACGAGAACCAAATAGTAAAACACGTGTAACAATTGCGCGGTTGGCTTTCCGGCTCTTGAAGTGATTAGTAATTCCTTCAGTTGAAGCTGAAGGAAGCTGAAGCAGAATGTCGGCCACTTTACTTACATCCACTTTACATCCACAGCTTCTCAGATAGCCGACATTGGGTTGAAACGAAATGGTCATTGAAGTGCATGCAAGGCTTTCATCGGACGAAGCCAACACAAGTATCGCTAAAAATGCTCACCATACGGGATGGAGTTCGGAGTTAGAGCGTTAGAATGGGGCCGATCACGTTTGAGATGAATCAGAGTTTTCGAGAAAATAAACGACAGTTTATTTGATAATCTGAAGCACATTAACCAATTAAGTCAGGTTTTCATTGGTTGTTACGTCTTTCGAAAATTAGGTGAAAGTTCAGGGCAAATGAACCAAGGAAACACCAGGATGTTGTCATGTAAGAGATAAACTATGGTGGTGGTCAAAAGGTCGTTGTCGTTTCCTATGTATGAAATAGTCAAGTAACACAGCAAGAGAGCATCCAGGTAACATCTTGTCCAAGAGTGATTTGGGAACAGACACGAAAGCGCAGCTGAGAACTGGCACGGGAATTGTGTACACCATAGGAACCGAGAGAAGGGAAGTGTATTAAGGAGTCGAATTAAGCGCTATGAGTGAGGTTCGACCATGATCCAACATTCGAGAGTCATCGGTACCAGTGCGATACGTCCAGTGTATCCCATCTCCCAGTCTGTAAAGAAGAAAGCAATGAACACCAACAAAAATACACCCACTACATGGAGTTATAGAGTGTCAAAAAACCCACTACTGATTTTCAACTTTCCTTGTTCACGAATTATCAAGGGGAAATTCTTTTTAGGGAACGTCTTGAGTTAGTTGTTTATAATCATCTCCGCAATTAAACATAAGGAAAAACTTCGTTATGAATCGAACGGACGAGTTATCTGAAGCGGAGTTGAACTCATTTGTTGGCACCGCGTTCTAATTTGGTACGCCAATCAATTCACCTGCGGTGTATTTAAAACGACACGACTTATTCGGGTATATAGCTAACAAACCATACCGGACAATGCTTCAAGTTGATGCACTCTGAAGTAACATGGGGATTTGATTGCTAGAATGTCGCAAAAGCTGTTCACTTCCGGTAGACTACAGAAATGCACAAGAACGGGGATACGAAGGCGCTGATCTCAGAGAATCGGAAAACGAGGTGCAGAAAGCAAGAGACTCAGACTCGACAAGGTGATGGTAGTGCGAAGGAGGCTGTGAGGCGATTCAAATTCGTCTATAGTACTCCCCAAGAAGTACTCATTTACTGTGTGATAACTAGTCTAACTGGTCTTTGACCCATTCAACCGTTCGACTCCTGACAACTATTCTACCGATTTTGTCCCTTATCATGCACCAGGATCAACTCTAGTTGTTGTGGAAAATCTACACACGCCCTTATTAGTATGCTTCCAAAAGCTACCAACTCCCACTCCGTTTATCACAACAAGTCGTCCAAAGTCATGGAGACTAACGTGGCCAAATAAGTTCCGCGCGACCCTGGAAGTAGTGCCAATTCCCTTCTTCAAAGTGACAAGAGTGACAACTTGCGCTACCGGTGACTTGTTGGCATACACCACTCTAAAGAAATGCACGCCAGCAGTTTAAACACTTGTAAGCATATGGCGTGTTGTAGCGGCATTTGAAACAATTTCTGGTTATTTATTTTACTTGATTCCTCAAGGTAAGCCTTACCTCGACCTTGTGACGCAAAGTTTTTTGGTGATGCAAACTCAAAAGCATGCATTGACGCCTTTAAAGACGACGCTACCCTCCACATGTTCATCCCTTACTTCCCTTAACTACCTTTCTTCCTTATGACGACCGAGTGCGTAATAGTAGACCACTAAGATCAGACATGAAATATTTCCCTTACGGTTCATCTAACGCATCTCCCAATTTCTAGGAGTATTCCTCTTATTCTCACTGTGGACTCTAATCCTGTCGTTCTCCAGCAATCTTCCTGGTTATATCATGTCAAACTATTTGACTAAGCTTAAGGAAAATATGTGCATCCCTCGTTGCCTCCCGCTGAACTTCAACCCGTTTCCCACCGTAGACCCACCTTCACTAATCTACCAACTTACCATGGTAAATATTCTCCAGAAATCCCTTACCCAGTTCTATCTCCTAAATCATTCACCAATTCAACCGGACATCTTACTCTGACTTATCCTTTCTGAATCTCCCATCACCCCACTATTTTTACAGAATAGCTAGGCCCTGAAACATTTGTCCTTTTGTCTTCCTAAAATTCGTACAAACTTCAGTTGTTCAAATCTTGGCTTAACGTTTATCTGTCCAAAACTTCCTTACAAGACGCCCTATGTGGGTTGACTCGCCTTTCTGTACACTAATTGGATGGTAGACAACCCTCGCTGTCATCCAGATGAGTACCACCCCCTAAACCTATAGCGGCCTGATGCAGTTCATCACTGAAAGCTCTTGATTTGGGTTGCCGGGTTGTGAGTCGGTGTTCATTCCTATCTCAAAATTAGATTTGTATGCATTGTATCAATTTGTATTGTGTCCTATGAAGTTCTGTTGTTGAGTGAATTTCTTATTAGGTTTATTTCATGTACACCTTACCCAAGCCTAAGAAAAATCCATGTAGCTCATCAACGAAACCCCCTGCTTTGGGTTGCCGCCTTGTCGATTTCGTCTTTTTTAATTTGTTATCCTAGCTAGATACTTGTATCAGACACTTTCATCTGCATGCTGAGCGATGTGAATTGGCTGGAGTGTATCGTAACGGGCACACCTCCCTGGCGTCGTGATTCTAGTACGACCACAAGAAAGTGAACTGGGTGATAAATATAAGTGTACGCTCGCTCCATGCAGAACAGCCCACACAAGGTCACTATATTTTCCAAATACGGGCTGCTGAGGAAACCTGGCAAGCTGTCTTAGAACACTCATGATTTACGTTTCGTGCCCCACAGATAAGCCTACTATAACTAGCATCAAGTTGTCAGTGCAATTCCTTTAAGAGGTATGGTGGTAGATGGACCAGCGACAATATCCGACTCCGACCACCGTCCCGGTATGTGCACTGGCCGGGGTGTCATGTACCTTGCGTTGTTCGCGTCGACGGTAAGGCAATGGTAGACGCATAGGGATCAACGACAGTGGTGAACTCTACTATTTAGTGGGGGTGGACTACTGTTTTTTCGATTGGTGAGGATGCTAATAAAACAAAATCCTAAGGTTTGATAACACCTTAGTGCGTGGTTGACTGTGGCCGAAGAAGGGTTAATCAACTACGGCCGCAATAATAGTAGTAGTAATACCATTAGTAAAATTTTCATGGCTATGGGCTGCCAGTATTGAGGTTAAGTAGTCACATCCTCTCCTCCAGACTAATAAATAATAACCGTTCGGCTGTAACACCCTTTCGGTGCATAACTGTCACGTCGCTTGAGGGAAGCACGAGGGTTGATATATTGTCAGGTTGCCCAAGCCTCGCCAGAAGCAGTCGAGACCCTGGGGTTGGGTTCGAGCCACAGAACTTCCAGTCAGTAAGTTCGCACCCTAACCACTAAGCTATCTGGAGCTCCAGACTGGGTATTTGAGACGTGGCATAACGATCCACAATAGTTTTTTTTCTTGGAGGTAAATCAGAAGCGATCACCCTTCCCATTCGACCGTTTGTTGTGGAATCGCGGAAAGCAGGAACACTGGTGGATCAAGCTGATAAGTAGATCGAAAGTCCTCTAATACGCCTTCTCCATTGAACTGGAGAGATAGGGAGTCTGTGTCGCGGACCTGATGTCGTCGTCGGCTGACGAAGATAGTCTTTGAGAAGCTGGTTCAAGATACACATTCTAGTGGGTCGGAAAAAACGGGGTCATGTTGTCAGTTTCGTCCTGATAGACCGCACCAAGACAATAGTCGACCCAAAAACCCATGGAACCCAGTGTGTCGAACAACAATCAAACATTTATTATCAAGGACATGTATCACTCTCATGAGTGATAGGAGTAACCGGGAGACCTTCCACGTACGCTGTGGGTATCATCGGTTTAGTTGTCCCCATCAGCCGTTAGTGGCTCGCCACCGTGACGCTGTGGTTTGGGTTACCAGGTTATCTGCTGTTTTCAGTACTATTTCAAATCTACTTTCTATACATTACATTGTATTGCACTGCGTTGATGTGAACTGTGCCCTATTGTGTTCCACTCACGTGTACTTCGTGCATACATCTTCCAGTTATTCGCATTCACAATCCGGAGTACGAAGCCCGCATAGGTGCTAAAGGTGACTCTCTGTGGCCAACGCTGTGCACACAAAGATGAATGATGACCAGCACTACGTAGCTAGATGTGCGTGCTTCAGCGTGTCTCATCAGTGGAATGGACTGTGAGATGATTCTATGCATATAGTGTGTAACTCAACTGTTCAGTTGTGCGCATTCGAACTGACCATTACTGGCGGTCTATTGGGTTTCAGAACTATCATCTGCCTAATTCACTCGGGCTTAAACTGGGTACAGGGCACTGAACGGGATGCACAATCGGCTCAGCACAAGACATATGTGCACGGGGATACAGAGGCATAGTTCGAGGTGACAAGTTAAACGGAAGACGAATACCAGCCCTATATGTTTACCAGATATCTCGACGCTGTCTTGAGGTTTTTTGCTTTGTTGTTACGATGGACTGAGTTTTCAGTTGCCCTGTAATACATCTGAGGGAATACTGAGATACAGTGGGGGGTATTCACATTTAAAATGAGTTGGATTCGAAATACCTTGACTGAGAGAAGTGGTAATCCGTGTTGTCTGATTTGCCGTTGAGGCATGCAACACGATTACCGAATCTTTTTCTGTGTTTTCATCTCGGTTGTGTTACGTGGTGAGGATAAAGCTCTGAGCTTATGTCCAGCAGTCCTCAATTATCACCCGATATATACTACGTGGTGCATTGGTTCGATGGGATCTTGTTGTCAAACAAAATGTCGCTAGACTGTACTGTCCGTTTCAAAGAGAGCAACAATTTGTTAGTCTTTTAGGACTCTTCGAACGGGGTTCCGTTCATGTAATGGTATACTCAAAACATAGTATCTCTGTATGGTTTTCATCAGTGAGAAGCGCTGGTATTTTTTTGACGAATCGTTTTGAATGGCCATTTCCCACTACCACCTTTTGAAAATAGACGAGTTCTTCCTCGCTAAGTGTAATGTGAACATTGTTTGTTGACTGGACATACCATGATTTGTATGAGAGCACGTCTAAAGTGGTGCTGATGAGCGCGGTCAAACAGTAGATGTCGGTCTGAATGTGAATCTTTACGCTTAAACATTGTCTTCTTCTGATGCTAGGTGAGTTCAAGAAGTTAGTGGCTCTGCATGCATCCTTGATTTCCGTGGTGAAACTATTGACGCTAAGAAGACTTCCCTTTTGTAGTCCGATATGACTACAAATACGTAACGAAGTCACACCCTTTGGGTGAGTGGCGCTTTGTAATGCTCCTATTTAGATGCGCTGCAAGAGAATACTAGTGACCAAAGATCAGGATGTACTGTTGGACAAACGGATGGTCATTTTCTAGTCAGCTTGAGCCATCTCAAGCATATATTCCATTGAAACACCACTTCGTGCCAGCGGCCGTTGGCACTGGCATTATCCAGCCTTTTCAGCTAGCTTTTAGAGAGTGTTCGACACATTCACCTGGCGTCAAGGACAACTGTGAAAATATAAGGTAGGCAATAAGAACGTAAGTCTATCGAGCCACTCGTTCACTTGACTTGCCGTGGATAAGTGTTACCCATGACAGTGCTAAGTTTTGTTCTAGATTCAGGAGTAACAACAACCATTAGGAATAGAGGGAAAAACAGATATGAAATTCGTTGATTTTCTTTGGCCTTCTTGTTGTCGAAAATGTGCCTGTAGGCTTTTGGTTGTTGTTTAAACCATGCCGAGAATTCGGAAGGTGATAGAAATAGATTGGAGCTAGATTTGGTCTTCATAGATAGGTCAAACTATGTGCAGCGCATTCATGATTTTGTAGTGCATGTATTCGAACAGGACATAGACCTTCAGTGTACCATACCGCGGAGTACTAAGAACATATTCACTAACGGTTGCGACTGTTGCCCTAATTCGTACATAAACTTGTAGTGTTTAGATAACTAAATATTCGGGACGTTTAATTCTATTAGCGTTCAAGGTCGATTCTCTAGCCAAGCAGAATCTCGAGGTAATGAAGAGTCTAAGTGCTACTACTGACTAGTGTTCATTTTGAGGACGGAGCTGTTTATGACACCATCCCAATCGCGGAGAACAGACTTCATGCGAAGGGACGCTGATTTACCCCTAAGCACGTTTGTGTAGAACTGTTGCACAAATGACACATTTACGACGTTAGGTGTCCCATGAACTATGACATCGTTCAGCCTAGCTGCCATGTCACCCGAAGGAAGCATGAGGGCTGGGATACTGCCAGGTTGCCCAGACCTGGACAGGGGAAGTCGAGAGCCAGAACTATGACAATATCAGATAATAAGGCTCCCACATTGAAGAATAGCGTGATATGATAAGGGCTAATCAGCATACTTCTGCAGAAACCGTTTACTTCACATGGGCGCTCTGCGCAGCAGACCAGAGACTCGCTTCGTTTGGCCCCAACGATTGTGATAAATCTCTTAAGGAATAGGGCAAGTAGGTATCCGACGAGATAATTCCAAATCCCCCTTCATGCACAGAACCCAGCTTCTGCTACATGTCACTTGTAGAGCGACTTATTCGGAGTTTACAATGAAGCAGTAGGTTATATGAGACCGAACACATCAAACCCGAAAAAACGTCAAAACGAAACCACAAGATAGGAGGGGATGTTAAAGCATACTAACTCCACATTGAAAGATCTTTGGATTCCTGTGATATCAATTTGCAGAACACCATAATCAACAATGAGAACTGATAGTAGGGTGAAGAGATTTTGCATTTTCGTAGTTTTCAATTGGGATTTCGTCTTGTCGGTGAGGCCAACGTAAGCTAAAAAGTCGAGAATCACTGCACAACTGTCTCATCCCTATTGGGAATTATCAGCAGCGCGCATTTTAAGACGAAATCTCAGATGAAAATTACGAAAAATCTCACACGATCAATCCGTAAGTGGATCCGAGTAAGAATAATTTCACAAGATGAGTGAAACTTCCTTCCGAGAACTGGTTACTCGAGAAGCCAGTCAATAAGTGACCACGTGAGGTCTCCGTGTTTGAAGGATGAATGGTGCTGTGAGAGTTAACCACACTGCTGATCGGTTGGTCAAGGACAAACGGCTAAGTGTCCAACCACTGGCCGGAAGGTCGCGGGTTCGGAACCGTCTGAGTTTCGTGAGATTCGCCCTGTTGATGAGTCCAAATAAGGATGAAAAGCTGTACGATGCTTCTCGGCATAGACAGACCTCATTAACAGGACGACATTTCAATTTATAACTGACGAATGAACTGATGTAATGAATACCATGGCATCAGCGACTGAGACCAAAATGACTTCGCTTCTTTTGCCTGACTTAATGGGATAATCGAGTTAGTTTCATATGAATTTATCGTTCGTGCTGCTGTCCAAATAAATAGCAGAGCAAGTCTATCTCATGGGTCTGTTTAGACAACATTCAGAATATCAATGTGTAGGTAATAGGGCAAGCTACAGGTTTCACATTGTTTAGGGCTAGTCAGATGCACTTAGCTGCCGATTTCACATCAACCCTATTTTGTACTTGAATCCAATTTTGCTTGTTCTCAAGGCGTCCGAGAAACGCGACCAAAAGCTTCTGTGTTTGTCTGGCCCGGACAAAAATGAGACCATTTCTAAAGGATATTTTCGCCGACACAGTATGAAGAAAACAGCATAGTTCACAAACTCACGTGGTCATCACGGGGAAAAGTGCCAAGAAGCAATTCCTACCAAACACTTGCTGCAAATTGGTTTTCGTGCCAAGATCGAAAGCTCTCGGATCAGACGTACCATCACGGAATTTCGGTGCACCAAATGTTTCTAAGAAAATAGGAAAGTGACGCAAAAGTGGTATAGTAATCATCTGGTTTGCTTCACTATAAAAACTGTTTAGCTGTAACACCCTTTCGGTGCCTAGCTGCCATGCCACCCGAGGGAAGAACGAGGGCTGGGACACTGCCAGGTTGCCCAAGCCTAGACAGGGGATGTCGAGAGGCAGAGGTAGGGTTCGAACCACGGATCTCCGTGGTTCGCGCCATCATTACGGCAAAAACACGAACATAAAGAAGGGTCCTTTTGAAGGGCCGGCTGGTTAAACAGCGCACAGCCTAGTGCCAGACCATTGATAACTTAACATGAGCCTGTCTTAACTTAGCAACTGCACTCTGTCAGAACATGTCATTATAAGAAGGGGATATGAACGGTTGCCGATCTGAATGAGTGACCTGCTCGAAACATGATAAGTAAACTGGGCACAATGTGTTCTCAGATAGGTTAGGACTAGAAAAAACCCTGGTGTCTTAGGTGACATGAGTAACCAGCCATTAACAGTATGTGCTCAAGAAGACCCAAGATCATCGATCATCCTTGACCGCGGTCATCTATGCTGCTCGACTAAGAATGTTGCTCCCGTGTAAATTACAGAGGTCATTTCAGCTGAAGGCGAAAGGAACATATATCATTCGAGCATTGAACAAACTGATGCAAGCAAGGGCAAAGAAGCAACAGAAGGCTGAAATGAAGGACAGCTGAGGCCATCTAGTAGGGAATCAGAAAATCCATACGTTACTTGAAAGAATGGCCCGATCTAGCACTGTGTATGTATCAAATGATCGGGATATAAAAACCCACGCAAAAATGAGAAGGAACAGTTCTGGGGAAGCAGCATTAAAAAACCACCCGAATGGTCCTTGCTCAAAAGACGCAGTGATAATAATGCAACAAGCACTTCTCTATCGTGGGCAGAGTTCATCGCCACCTCGTGGTGGTGGTCAGCCTTCACTACGGTAATGACCCGGCGGATTAGACTAACTGGATCTCAGTTCCTTACGGCCCAACCATGTCAGAATGACCAACAAAGAGTAGTCCCACAAGGAGCAGCGAGAGTTCCACAGAGGTTTGGTAAACAATCGGCAGCGAGAGTTCGTACTACGAGCAATTGCATTACGAGGTGGTATGTGAGTAGCCATACTGTGGGGACAGTAATTTGTTCCATCTAAGCAACCAGTACCTCCATATTAACGGAAGCAGCGATGTTACCTTCACTCGAGGAAGAACCGGTTAGGAAAGATGGGCCCCACAAACCGCACACTTCGATCGCCCAACGGTTGATCGTGACCATTGGCGTTTTGACCAGAACGGTCGAAGTGTTTTTTTTTAAACAAGAGCTCAGTGCCACCCAAATAGCACCTGCTGTGCTCAGTGGCATTTAGAGACATCCATGTGTTATTTTCGGTGTCCTCCAGCTATGTCAGTCCCCAACTACCTTGTGGGTCAAGTCAGACCTTAACGTCAAAGGTTCTGCCCATGTTTCTACGTTAAATACCATCCCGGACACGACTAGGAATTTAACCACGAGGAAGGCACTTCTTCTACAACTTGGAACCTGGAGCGTGGGGAGTTTCCTGGATAAGGATGGGGGAGGTGGGCCTGAAGGGCAAACTGCTCTCGTTGTGTGAGAACTCAAACGTCTAGGGGAGAGGCCTCGTTGCACTGGTTGATCAATGAAAGCTATGGGAGGCTGGCTCCGTTATACCTTCTAATGCAGTGGAACAACACAAGAAAGGCGAAGTGAACATATTGTCGGAAAACAAAAGATGAATAAGGAACCAAACGAAGCGAGGATCTCCAGTTGCATACTGATCACCGTTATGACAAAGTTTTTTTCAGACTACAAGGAATCTATGAAGTGAAAGCAGAATACCTACTGCTGACAAGATAAACAAACTGGTGAAACATTTTGCAAGCCTGACAAGATTCTGGCGGCATCAGAACATCACTGTCCAAGGCCACCCAATCGGCCAGAAGATCTCCATTTGAACGATATGGTCCGTCTGTCTACATCCTCTTGGGTGACCTGCCAACAGCCGCAAAACTGCCGGTTATAAAACTCCCACTGGGAGAGCAGTGGGAGTGACCGGCTTGCCAGCGGAACTGTTCAAGCTAGTGGGAAGAACACTGCACAGCGAACTTCTTCATCCGCTGTACACAAGTTGGGAGATGGGAAATGTTGCGTAAGATTTCAAGGATGCAACGCTAAATCCCCTATACAGAGGGAAGGTAAGTTGACAGAACAACTACCGCGAAATCAGTCCTCTGCACACCGTAGGTGAAATTATGATTCGCATCCCGCTCAATCGACTAGTCGTTGATATTTCGGAATAAGACGTTCCTAAGCACCGGTGTAGATTTTGAATCTGCTGAGGTACGACTGACTTAATTCCTGTCACAAATTCAAGAGAAATATTGAAAACAGAATTAATCGCTCTATGGACTGTTTTTGAATTTCATCAGTCTTTGACAGATAAGCCCTGTAGATCGTCCTACAAAAGGTTAGCTGACAAATCTGTCAATCTCACCAAAACCTCTCACACCGGGATGGAGGACGGGATGCTGACCTGTAAAATCACCCCCGAAAGAATTTTAAATCAATGCCAGACAGTTCTTACCCCAGCTCTTTCCAGCCTTTATTTGAAAACCATTCCGCCACTACGAAGGTCGTAAACCGACTCAAAAGCGGTTGGATGGTTATTTGCTCAATTTGAGGAGTTTCACTCTTGAACCCATTCTGCGAGGGTCCCATGCCTGTATGCCGCTGGTTGCAGACAACTGCTTTTTGTTTACGCCTTCTGAAGTAGAATCATAGCGGCTGACTGTGACGCACGGTTCAGCATCACATCACTTCGCCCTGAATATTATTGTATCTAGAAAGTTTGTCTTTTGTCACTATGTGTTCTGATAAATGATTGAGTTGGTGTGCTTCACGAATTTCTGCTATCTTGAAACCACACTGCCCATAAACATAACACTTCAAAACGAAATAAACACACGAATTGCAGAAGCCAGAACAACGTTCGGTCTCCCTGAGGAAGGTATCCAGAGCAGTCACGAGTTGTGCGCAGCTATCAAGACTGCAGTGTATCGGGCTGGTGTGCTGCCTTCACTACTGTACAGCTGCAAGACTTGGACGCCACACATAGATGACAGATTGGGATTATTAACCGATCTCACTTGCACTACCTGCTCATAATCCATTTGATCACGAGGTGATTAGAAAACGGGTATTTGGTTGTGCTGCAGGTACATCAATTGGGGAAATCATCCAGCACCACCGACTACGATGGCTCGGTCATGTGCTACGCATGCCGAAACACCGTCTACCGAGGCGAGTGTTGTTCTCTGTGCCTCCTTCAGACTGGCGCAAACCGCGAGGTGGACAGCGCATGACTTGGCAGAAAGGCGTGAAAGAGATCACGAAGAGTTTAGGTGTTGTTGGTGCTGTACGCCTTCCAGGATGGGGTCCCCGTGACCCCGCCTGTGCTTGGCTGGAGACGTTGCAAGAAATGGCGGCTAATCAAGGTCAGTGGCGTTCGTGCTGTCAGTTTCTTTCCAGATTGTCTGATTGAGCGGTTAGAGGTGTAGGCACCTCAGAATGCTTGACATAGGCCAGCACTAGGTCCCCTCCCTCATCCACTCTTTTCCTCTTCTTTTCACTCTAGGGCTTTTAATATACAGGTTGTACGGCAGTGAAGCATCAGTGTCAACACTGATGTTGCTGTCTTTGATGATGGAAGAATTCCGAACACCGAATTTATGTCCAGAGATATCGTTGCTGTAAGTAAATGTTAAGTCACTTGAAACTAATGGAGAAAACTAGCTCCTCAAAACGACTTGTCTTTGGCCGGCTGAAGAACGGATTTCGAAATAAAAGATGACGAAATTCCACCATGAGAATAGTCTTCATTACCAAATCGTTAAAAGCAAAACTAGATGAGAACACTAGCACTTCACCACCGTACAACCAGTCGAATTAAGTATTATACTGGAAAGAACAAAGATAAGGGGCACGGAACGGGACATACGGCTTGCGTACAAGAAACATACAAGTCTCCTACATCTCCAACTCAGTCACACAATCTGGATAGAAACTAACAGCATGAGCGCTATTGACACCGGTTAGCTGTCATATCGTTCAGTGTTTCCAGCTAAGCACAGGCAACGTCACATGGACCTAATCCTGGAAGGCAAACAGCACCAACAGCAACCAAATACCCTTAATTCCCCTCTGCCATGTCATATTCTATCAACCTATAGGTTTCCACCACTCCAACTTAGGCACAGAAAACGTTCTTTTTGACAGGCAATAAATTGATACGCGCAACACATTGCCCAGCCACTTAAGGTCACAGTGCTAATGCATTCTTCTTTAGCTTTAAAAGACCAGTTTCCTGGTCACTTCATTCCGAATATCCTGGTACCAGCCGACTCCAGCTTATAGTTCTGAGACGTTAGTGGTCAAGAGCTCGAAAATGTCCATGTCCTTCGCCCGGAGTGACCAATTCGACCTGCACTGTAGTCTGATACACGCGTGCTCTGACCCCCAGTGATATACCATTTTGATATCACAAGTGGTGAAAATCGGTAATCCGATTCAGGCCTTTGCGGATCGTGCGTCGACTTCTTTCGGGGTTGTCTTTAGGTAAGTTTAAAAAACTACAACTTCCACTTCAGGTCATGAGAGGACCTGACGTTCGACAGAATGACATGAGGAACGGTTATCCAAGCGGGTATGAGAAGCTTCGACATGCAAAATGTTGAAGCGCTGGAAAATACGTAACGTGTGGAAATAGGTGTTCTTATAAGACCGGTGTGATGGGTCACCGACGCACTCAACGGTTCATCTGATAAAAGTTACCTCCTGGAACTCAGGCAAATTTGTTTTATTGCCTAATGAATATCCGCCTGGCAATGTCACCCTAAGAATGACAACATCATTGGCCGCAGGGTTAATGGAACACCGCCAGTTTATCCATTACCACCTTGACGTATTGGTGGGCAGTTCCCGGTAACGAGTGGTGTTCTACTGAAATGCTGCGTTCCGCTGAAATTTAAAGGAACTGATGGACGACACCCGTAGTCCGCTGATAAACAGGTAACTGGTGCCGGTGCCCATCGTTGAACTATCATGCTTGGGTCGGTTGATGGCTTGCGACAGGAATGTGCACATTTGTCCTTCAATGTTATTCCGTCCGGTTTACACCGATGACAAGGGTTCGTATGCAGCACCACATTCGGCAGCACGATAACTGTCTATGGCATCGCACTATGAGCAAACCTTCATCGAATTGAACACTATTGATCGATTCGGGCACCAGCCATTCAAGCAGTGACTGTCTGACGAGAGAAGAAGGTTTCAGAATTGCTGATGGGGGTTATACAAGACCGCAATTCAGGAGAGAAGCTGTTTTTGGTACCGGAAGAGAAAAATTGCACTTCGCAGCCTTTTGACGCTGGAAAAGATTAAACATAGCATAATTACGACCACCGGGATCTCCCTGCAGACCACTGGGAGCCAACGTATTCGCCCGAGAACCAGAGTTCTGACGGAACTTGATTTTTCCCCACACCTACAAAGAATTCCTTCCTATATTTCAGTTTAACCGTGTACGCGACATCAAACTCGGACACAGTTAGGAAGTGTTATCAAGCAGTTGGAAAAGTCAGTCTTAAGATGGGTAAAATGCAGAACAGAATATGTACCGTATTTGTCCCCAGGCTTTTGTTATTCAGTCGTTTGAGTTTGCGAAAAAAGTGCCTTCCTGTCCAAGCACTTTGGTCGCTTCAGGATTGACTTATCAAACTGTCATGTTTTTAGAACAATGTTGATTTTCAATTAAAGTTGAGCCATGGCACCAGGTTTCATCGTTGTTCTGTTCGCTAAGCTACGCACTCAGGTTGCCCAGAGTCGGAGAACTCTGAATCAGAAAGGTCAGGCTTGAAAATTATCCGGACACCGATCAGTCAGGGAGCTAGCCAATCATGCAGTAAACGGGACTGACTATCTAAACGGTCAATCATAATCCGAGGCAATCAGCTTGTGTCAACAAGACATATAAGCCCAAGCACAGCACTACTCAAAGCCTACGCACCGACGCACTACGAAGTACCACAAACTTACTACGCACTGATAAAGATGTCATCTCGGTTGGTGACGAAACGTATACAACCAAACTGCCCAGCTCAGCCATTAGAACGACGATCAGCTATACACTCTGAGTTGCCAACATTTCCCTTCATGGCACCAGGTTTCCTTATGCACTGTTGAACGATCGCACCACTTCACATTCAAGCATTTTTCAAAATCTCTTTCTACCTTCAAGTAGTTTCCACCGAAAGGCAATTAGTTTGACCCAGCAGAAAAATCACTACCTCCGAGTGAAATACACTTACAACGTAGTTTGGCCAGTTATCAATTACAGCTTTGTGACACCCGCTGAAACTCCGTTTAACTCAACACATCCCGCATTTCACCTTTGTTCAACTCCACACAACCACCCATAAAACGTACACACTTCATGTCCTTAATTTGCTAGATGCGAGAGGCGCCAGATCACCTGACAGCTTAAGGTGGACACACCTTTCAAGAGTCGGCAAGCAGATGAGCTCACCTCAAAGACAAATCCATTGACGATGGTGAGACCACAGTATTGGTTGATAAAACTGCAGCTAAACTATCTTCAAATATAAGTAATACACTACTCATAAGGTTAAAGAAAATTCTTCGACAGCCCACGACCGGTTTCGTCCTGCTTCGGGCTCATCAGGTCGGCATAGTCTCCGAGATCCCGTCAACCTTTCGAACCCAAATTCCATAAGTCTCGCGAAGTACACTCATTTGCAAACATCGCAAACGAGAGAATCAGCTGGGTTCCAGGTAAGTCTCCCGCAAAACCCAAATTGGCTTGCAAATGAGTGTAGTTCGCCATGTCCAGATAGTTTCAAAGCCTCGCGGAGGGGGATAGAATGCGACAACCGAAGAAGTATTTATGAACACAATGAGCTGCTGAGTGCCTTCTCAAAAATCTACCAATGGCAAAATAGTCATCCACGACAAACACCTGGCTTCGGCAATAATGGTGCAGGAATAATAACGGAGGGATTGATGATCTATTGCACGAATAATGCACGCAGATGACGCCATTGGTCTGATTTGATCAGTTCGTTTCACAAGTTTATATGCCGTGTAAATGTCTGACCATTACACACTAGCAGATAAAAGAGGATTACACTGAGTATTTCGAACTTTGGCGACCGAATAAGGACACGGATGACTGGAGCCGAAAGAACGTCACGGTTATGATGGGAAGAAGCATATTGCGCAGAAGGGGAAGTAACACTTGGAATGTCAGACTATCTTCCTCAACTGAGAAGTAATATTGCTTCGGAACAAGTGATCCTCGACTATATTTTCCTTCAGAGGTCGTGGAGCACGCGTCGATCGGTAATGGAGATTAGAGATGGCACGCTCATCCAATGCGGGCACTGTAGTAGTCATGCTGATTGTCTGTTGGGAACCAGAACTTCACAGAACCACAGCCAGTTCTGACAAAAAAATTATGATCGGCACTGTTTGCCGAAGTTCTCATTGCAACCTGCAGAAGCTATTGCAAATTATCATAAAATTACGTCAATAAGAGGACAGCTGACAACCTAAAGTTGTCATAATGCAAAAAACATTCCAGGGAACAATCTCACATCACATATCCTACATCACGATGTCACTATAGGTGTTAGTTGCTTTTCAGATGCGATCGAACGCCATCAGAAACACGCCTCTTAACAGTGTCAAACAGTCTAGAAATCAGAGCACTCTTGCAGAAACACGTGAATAGGGCTAGCTGTGGACGTGCCAGATATGTGTCTCAATAACAGGTCACTGATAGGGAATGGAGCATACTTGGTATGAACATTTCCAAGAGAAGCAGGTCTATTGCTTAAAACCCAACGGCGACTGTAGCAACAATAGCAACGCACAAGTGGAATAAACAACTCTGTATTGTTTATGATGTACTTGTGTAAGGTGACCTCAGATTTGGGAGTTATTATCAACTACAAGCTCAGAAGAAATAGGCTGTGCAGTGAAAGTTAATGACAATGTTTTTGGGGGTCCACAATGCTTATTTAAACCTACCCAAGGTTGTCTGATTTCTGCCGACCAGATAACAGTGATAACCGCCCAAAACGAGTTGACATATGCCAAACATGAGCGAGACGATGAAGAGAAATAGCACTTGAAATCGATCCACCGTCAAATCTCCAAACTGGTTGCAGAATAAAAAGAGTGAACAACAAATGCGCATGCGGTCAAATCGGTGGAATCTGACGGGAATGCAAGCACGGAACACAAAATAACAAACGGAAAAATCCTTGAGAACAAAAAGACGAGGATAGTCGCGAAAGTTCTGCATATTGGAGAAAGTTAGACCAAAGGTTCTAAACTGGCACTGCCTAGTAACAAGATTTTTCTCGCGTTACGACATTACAACGAAAAATAATTTGATGCCACACCAACCGTCACGTGATGGTCACACTGCTTAATGGGTAGGCGAAAAACGGCTGCTTTTCGCTGCCAAAACACTTGTGACTGGGCTTCAGTAGCCGACCTAAATACTTGAATCCCTGAATGGAATGCGTAATCGCATAGCGTGAACAATTTCACCATGGTTTCTGCTGTGGGGTTTTGCGGGATATGTAGCTGGTTCATATTCACACCACTCTCGTTTGAACGGTTATCCTCCTGTTCTGGTGTAATTATTCTGGTGAGTCCACACCAAAGAGAAGCAGCGGAATCGCTCTTATTACAGCTCAAATCCCGGCACGGTCATTGGATATGCACTGCTGACGAGCTCCATTATGGGAGCGAAACTCGAGTCCAGTGCTTCCCTTTGGTGTGGACTCACCAGAATAATTACGCCAGGACAGGAGGATGACCGTTCAAACGAGAGTGGTGTGAATATGAACTAATTTCATCATGAAATTTAGAAAGTATGAGTTGCGAGGTGTTGTCAACTCGCAACGTAAAGTATACAACATATATAGGTTACGGACACAGTAACGACTTAGATACATTGAACGACACATTGCTCTGAGAAAGGGGATAGTTGACGTTTAGTTCTAAGGTAGCCAGACAGTTTAAGTCAATTGAATTGGAGCACAGAATTTGAGTTCCCGCATTCTTATCGATATCGCTTCACAGTAAGCTAACGGCTCTGGGTTCCGATTGCGTAAGTGTATGTTGAGAGCTTGAATAAGTCCAACTAGGTAATCTGGATAAGAGATAACTGCTACAATCAATGACCTCCAGCTGGCTCTGGCCGTTAGCGGTGTTATCCCGAAGTGGTGCTAATATCTGGCAGTTGCATACTAATCTGAATGGGTTACCGAACAGGTAGTTCGAATAACGGCCGTTCACTACGCCTCTAAAAGCAAATCTCTCCACACTGAAATCGAGGTGATCAATTACTAGTATACCATAACTACATTTTATCATTCTCGTCATTGACAGATAATTGATATTGTGGCCATTTATGTCATCATGTTTAGATTGGATGGTGGTTTGCGACAGCCTTCTGCACGTCCGTTCGCCAAGGGCTTGCACGTAGTACCACATTCGGCCCCGTGCAAATCACCTGTGGCTTCGCACTATACTCAGGCGTTCAGCAGATCGGTAAACTCGATTCGAGTAGCAGCTATTTAGCTCAGCATGTGAAGTAGACCTAGCATAAGGACGTATGGTAATCTCGGGTTCTTGGATATTTAGCTACAGATGTCTGTAGGAAAAGCAAGTGGTATTCGGGAACAATTTGGTTCTCCACCGTGTGTCGCCCATTACAGGATTTCGCAGGATTGACATGTTACATAATCCATTACTTAGGCTCTATCTCGAACAAGGTCTAAGAATCTTATAGTGATGAGTTTTTTCAACTATACTAAATTAGTGTAGCAACAAGCAACCTCCGAGAATGCAACAAACAGAAGATCTTCCAGAATGCGACAGAAATGTCTTTCAAAACATGTCTTCTGCAAAACGAAACCATTTCTACTCAATATCTTTACATCTTTTGATTGCAGTTACATCTTATCTATAACTATTCAAGCAAAACTGCAGGAGGCCGACCGGCTAGAGAGGATGGTTAACTGAACTGGGGAACGGAATCAAACAGGCAAGTTCATCATGGCTGTTCCGCTACAGACTGCGTTGGTATCACAGGAGTCACAAAGATCTGATAAGTGAAAACCACATGGAATTCTTTCGTCATTCCGTATGGAGATTGACCAAATTAGTGGTCTGAGTAAGAAATTATCGTACTATTTATGGGTCACAAGTAGGATTACATCAACAGACTCTGGTAACTCGAACTTCTGAGAGGCATGTCAAGCCATCAGAACACCGCCTGGTTGGGTCATCATAAACGGGAGATTTGGCTGAATTCAGTTAAGGCTCCCGTTAAAACTAAATTATTGTGTGAATAAGATTAGTTAGCGAATGTTAAGGTGTTATCCACAAGTTAGGAACGTTAAGCATGTTTTTCTAAAGATAATTAGTCAATTACTTGACTGAATCGTGAGAAGTTATTCCGAGAGGACAACCCGGGTGTCGACGAAAATACGCGGTATATCTTCAGAAAGCAAAGAAACGAGCGATACCAATGGGACGGTTGTTTTAAGCTCTTCGGATGCCTGGGTCATTAAGACTGTATATTACCTGGTCTAAGAGTACGGCCATATCAAACCAACGCGTGTATGCCAGATGAAATTCGACCCACACGGTGTTGCTCTTGTTTTCCAAAACACGAAGGAAAAATGTGCCGCTAGTAAGACTTGTGAAACATCTCTGGTATTGAACTTATAATTCTCCATAGTAAATCGGTGGACGGGAGATTCGAATAATTTTCGAATGGATTGGTTGTTTATAGCGTGCTTCAGTTATATGATCCAAAAAATCAGTTCCAGGGTGCAGTTGGGTCGATGTTCGGGACACCGATGTATTGTCTACTGTAAGTGGCACGATCAGGGTTTCTAGTCATGTTACCTTGCCTACAATTTAATAATAATAATAATAACGATAATAATAATAGTGTGGTGGGAAAAAATGTAATTGCACGTGCCAATCGGACGAGTTCGCATTGAGATCGTTTTGATAAGGCAGCAGGATATTCACTTTTGTTGACTTTTCGACTAAGCTTGGTGGTCAAAAAGGGCTAATATCGGCTAATATCTTCACATTCAACGCAAACATGATGAATAACTGAATCTAAAGCACCGGGAATGATCTTTTTATGGGGGTGGAAACTTGTAACGGTGGACAAAAGGTCAAGCACTTTATTGTACTAATGCTTTACAGGAATATATATTCACCTTATGGCTAAGCAAATTGATTCTACCCCCCAAAAAAAAAAAATCAAACACGGCCGTTATACTTTCGTTCAGGTGAATAATTGTGCTCAGATTAGACTTGATTCTGCTGGTTCGGCTTCGACCTACTTTCTCACTGCATCACACCAATCAACTGTACTCTAATCGTTTTTACACTCTTGAACTGGTGAAGAGCAATAGACATTTTGTTTACAGTAGAGTTTATTAAGAATCCAAGAGCACAGTAGTTCGGTATCAGTTGCAAGTAGGGGCATATTCATACCACATGATCAATTAACGACGACGCTAAGAGAACGAAGCATGATGAGCCTTGACATCAACGACCCCATTTAAGACAATAACGCACGTGTACCCGGTGTCAAGGCAACAAAATCACCCGATGGGAATAAGCTAATATGAGCAAAGTTATTCTGAAGTCACTCCATATGGTGCTAAAATGAATATTTCTGAGCAAAAGCTCAGCTCATATCGGTTCCAGAACATTTACATTGACAGCAGAGACCGACGTATATCAGAAAGTGGATTTCTGAGCAAAAGCTCAGTTCATATCGGTTCCAGAACATTTACATCGACAGCAGAGACCGACGTATATCAGAAAGTGTGGGGCGAGGCGCATGTATTGAAAGGAATCATTCAGCTATCCACAACGGTCGGAAATCAGATCGTGAACCTGCGTCATCAGTTGCCAAACCTCTGCTGCAAACTGGTCACCGAGTTCATTCGACGGTTACGTAACCAGAAATCCGAACTATTGCCGTTCAGTGGGTTTCCGAGTCCAGTTGATCATGATCAAGCTTTTGTGGGCCTACACTGTTCTGAAGCAACGCACCCAGTTACCGTAGTCCTGATCAAGTGGCTCCAACTTTTGCTGTTAATCATCTGGTCGTTGAATTTTTTGCACATAATATGCGCATTTCGCATCTCACAGCTGAGAAGTAAAATGACTAATGATGCTCTGCAATAAGTTTTCTACACGTACTGAATTTGCCTATCCGGTGAGCCCCATTCGTGGTGAAACCGGTGATGGGCCACTTTCCGATCTTGTTTACAATTTACATGTTATCAGTACAACACTCTCCCCTGTTGGGACTTAAAAAAAACCAACCCAGTTAAGTCGTACTGGGGGCAAGCGCGTAATACCGACAGGCGAAAAATGACTGACTCAGCCTTGCTATCCTTTTAGTGCAGAGCTGTCATACAACCAGAAGGAAGCACATGGGCTAAAATACTGTCAGGTGGCCAAACCCTAGACAACATCAATCGAGAAGCCAGTGATGGGTTCCAACCATGAATCTTTCAGTTAGGAGCTTCGCATCTTGGCCAGTGAGCTCCTTCAACCCCAGTATAGTCTGGAACTCACACAAAACCGGAACGCTGTTGGTCAAGCAGAGATAGGAACCAACAGAAACTCACGAGATACTTGAAGATCAAGGAAATGGAAGTGGGAATCTTTGATGCAGGTAGTTCGATTCGTGGGATTTTTCTGGATAAACACACTGATGACAAGGCAGAGCTGATACAATAACACCAAGATTTGGAAATCACATGAACTGTTGTGTGTTTGATTTGACTAAGAGCAACTCACTAATCGGTTGGAAACGTGATCGTTTCTTGATCTGGTAACATCATTCCAGAGGCCCGGGCAATAAATGCTTAGCACGCGAAAGTGCTTACAACAAATTCATCAGTCGACTTGGTGATATGCACAATCCACGAGGAGCTCATCTTGGTGCACAGAAACAACGCCAAAAAACAAACTTACACTGAAAGAGAACCTTGAAGTCGGCTGACAACTAACAAGGCTACGCTGTCCACACTTTTTCAACCGAAAACGGAACATCTCTCGTAAGAAGACCGTATTGGAGTGCTAGTAAACACGTACTTCTGAGGTCAGCAGGAAGGAATCAGCCAGGAGACATATGAGCGGTCGACTTGTTAGACAAGATCTCATAAGCAGAAAAAAGCATCATGAAACTCCGTATGAGTCCGCTTCGGAGACAGTACAAGTACATTGAAAATTTAGCCTTGGTGAAAACACATCGCAGATAGAATGCATCACGTCAGCAATCAAATTGGGTGGACTTCGGCAGAACACAGGACCACCTGTCCGAGCACCGAATCCTTATGAAATTATCAGCCATAGCAAGTGTGCGAAGAAGGCCCACGGATTTTACTATTCTCAAATAGTGAAACTGACAAAGTCTATCGCGGGAAATTGGACTCTGATTGCGCGAACTAAAGCCATTAACAACCAGCCAAGGATTGCAACACCAACTTCATAACAGATGAAATCGAACAAACTCGTACCGTTTTATCCGAGCTCTGGAACGTACGTACAAAATGCGACACTGTAGATTCCACGCCAACATGTTTCGTCGAGGTTCGCTGTGGAGGTCATGATGCAACATGCATAGGACAAAGACAAGCGACTGAAGGAACACCTTAATGAACATGCGCAACACCCACAAAAACTGCAAGGCCGCTAGATCAGTTCCAGAAAAGACTTGGCCATTGCTCCGCAGCTCTACCGGAAAACCACAACACATTTTTGATATAGAGAAATCCAGAAAGACCTGTCAGCAGATGCAAGGGTACGGTGATGAAACTATGATTATCAATTGCAACGACGGGCAGTACTTATTTGCGACTATTGATAAAACCAGTGACAACCTAACACCAACTCGGCATTTGTCTAGATCGGTTTTGGGGACGCTGCTACTACGAGCACCCAGGTCGTTCATTTCGTCCGTTAATTTCGTTCACACGGCTTCTGAAGGATATGAACTGTGATGGTCGTACGCCGAAGAGTGGGATCAGGAACCCGTCAAATATTCACCGAACATAAATGACCACGCGGAAATCCAAAAGTATACAAATGTCTTCGGGTTTGTCTTCAACTTATTGAGTACTTTAAGCTAATACCGAGTTAAGTATGGTTGCACTGCCACTGGGGTCAGATGTAGAACTCTAACAACAAGAATGGGTTTGCATCTGTATCACACATCTGCACACAGTAACACCAGCGTCGAAGACTACCATCTCCCTCGTGTACAAGCGTAATAAGATTAGTGGGAAAAGCCTTGTAAGTGAAAAGGAAAGATAGTGACTGTAGTCCGGTAGTCCACTAGTCCCTTACAAGGTTGGAGAGGAATCTAAGAACGATCAGCTGTGACGTCGGTTAGCAGCCAAATTCTAATGTTACGTCAAGCCAGTGCAGAGAAGTTGATGCAGAGCGCCACATTTTACATGGCGACCAGCACCAAGATCCCAGCTCCACACTTGCGTTTACAGCCTGATGCGGCACGTTCGGCTGTCCGTCAATCTGTGTGCTGCTTTCCAAATCCAGCCTGGATAAACAGAGGGACTTCAGTAAGAGTTCAAAGACCTTACCAAGTATTAGTACACGACCATTTAAATTGGAAAAAGAACATTTTTCAGCATCACTGCTGCTTACTAGACAACCACACTGACGCTGATCATACAATAATCCGAACTAAGGACAGAGAATCACGTAATTTACACAAGTGCCTTGAGAGGGCTCGTATAAACAGTTTCCTCCTAGGCCAAGTGAGGTGAAGCAGCCAACTAATAAAAGGAAGCAACAACTAAAGACAACTGAAGCAATTGAACAAAAAGTCACATTCAGCACCAGCTATTAAAGCCACGCTATGCAAACGTGGCGATTTGACCAATAAACTCAAAACACTGAAAATCATCATGCCAGTTCAGCACAGTTCAATCTTGCTGCATCGACAAGCGAAGACAGGAGAAAGATGTAACAAAACAGCCCGTATAACAAATAGCGCAAGCAGCCATGTAGCAATTACTTTGCGGTCCAATGCACCCGTTTTCTAATGAGAACGAGAAAATTTGAATGAAAATGTCAGGATTATCACTGGTCCGATGGACACAATATGGAAGAGGAAAGCAGAATGAAAGAAAGGAGCACATGCACATCTGAAGGAGCGCCGAAATGCATGTAAGAAAGCAAACAAGGAACCACGACTCACCGACCAAAATTCGATGAAAAACGGCGTTGAGGTGACAGTAATGTAGAAGCAGTAGACCGCACCCCATCCGAGAAACACGATAAAGTACTTGTGATTGTGGAAACCCACACAGTTGTTGGTCCTAGGAGGAGAATCCGAGAGGGACATAGGGAAAGTGTATTGGGGATCGAAAGAGGACCATCAACAACACTGAAATGCATCAACAAGTGAGCTCCACAGAAAAGGACTCAACTCAACTATTTCAATTTACTTCAGTTACTCAGTGATAAATCAAGGTGCGCTAGACCAAGATGCTGATGTTTCTAAAATGGGAAAGTGGAAGCAGGGAAAATATAGTCAGGCTTGGGCAACCTGGCAGTAGTCCAGTCCTCGTGCTTTCTTCTGGTGGCATGGCAGCTGGGCACCGAATGGGTGTTACAGCTGAACGATTATTATTATTATTATTATTATTATTATTATTATTATTATTATTATTATTATTATTATTATTATTGTGTCAGGCATAGGAGATGGTGGCGGAATCGCCGGGAGTACCTCAGTAGTACCAATCCGGTGTTTCCGCAGTGAGCCGGTTGTAAGACCGGTGGCATAGGTATAGAAGCTTCGCAAACGCTGCGCTGGCAACCGCGACTCGATAAGCGATCACACCTGCAGCCGGTTCACCGTAACTTACACGACTGTCCATGTGAATAAGTTTATCCATCACGTCCACTGACTGGTCCACAAGAATGAGAATCCAATCCAAGTCGACGACCCGATTGAATCTCAGATGTGCTGAGTCTCCCAATTGTGCACTAGATCTCGATAAAAACCACTCTTCGTTTGGTAGAATCAGATACCTAGAGCAGACTGTTTTAAAAACTGAGCACAAAGCTTCTTTCACCGTCTTCCAGCCATCCTCCAACTAATCTTCGCCATCATCGTGAATGTGGGTCTCCTAGGAGGGTTCAACTAGATTAGCTCAACACTGTTGAGCTACCGAAACCCATTAAAGCTGAACTGTTACTTATTTTATTATGTTGTTTAAGCCAATGGACAGAAATAATCTATTTCAGTGTACGTAACTCTGAGGAGAAGCGATGTCATAACTGAGACCGCACAAGGGCATGATCGGAATCAAACTGCGTAATCCAGAAGGAAGGGCGATCTTCAATTGAGGATCTCTTGATAAGAGAAATTTATCGAATCCAGTACTGCAGTTTGCCTGGACGTATGCTGGCGTATACTGAACCAGACGGTCGTACAGTACAAAATGGTTGTCTACTGGAATCCGTCTCTTTAGAGTGCCTTCAGCCCTGGAGCTGAGTGCAACTCCCACACCATAGATACCAGGAGCCATTGCATTAGAATCACCAGATACCGGAAGAATGTCGAACAGCTGAGCTAATCCTAGGCGGTTTGAAGTGTAGGATCGAATTGCGCATAAACACTTCTCGGAGACACAACATACATGGACAAAAGGAAAGGCAAAGCTTCAACTGGGGATGCCTGTTGCCCCACTAGGTAGGGAGTACGGACATTGCAGGGTACAATCTTGATATTTCTTAGTTTAGTACGGGTTTGTTAGGGTCAATTTTACTGAGCGGTAGTTTGGACGCGGATTAATGACTAAAGGACTGGCCCCGCAGTGGACCAGCTGGACAGTGCGGACTGGGTGTGGGTGAGGGCTTGTGAACAAAGAACTGCAAGGGCGAATGATACTTGCCGACTGCCCAGACTGAGGAAGGGGTTTGTCTGATTTAAAAGTCTGACTCACAATATGGTGAGTAGTAGGGTTTATTTTAGTAACCTGCCCAGAACAAATAACTCAAGAGCTTGACCTGCTTCGTCAAGGTCGAGTTAAACAAAGCCACTAATATTCCAAAGAATGGATAAATATAGGTATTCACACACTTACCATGGACAGTGATGATCTAACTGCAAAACACACCTGTTGAAAGAAACAGACAAAATAGCGTAAACAGAACGCAGAAGACAAGTACATATATACATGTAATGGATGTACCATCTTTGGTCGGCTTAACAAAACGGATATGATGAAGACAAGCTGATGAAGCTCTGACGACAGAGGTGATAAAAATAACCCCTATGAAGCCTTTGTGACTCACGCTGGAATTAAAACTTTTGCAATTACGGGAAAACGACGTGCAGAAAACAGTCAATTTGCTGGTTGATTCCAAACCCCTATTGAGCATGGACACCAAACATGATGATCAGCGTGATCTATCGTAGTACCGAGTAATCATGACAGATATCAAAAAGGAATGGTGAAGGCCGCGTACCCACGATCAAGCATAGGTCGGACAGGATAAGCTAATTTCGAACACCCGGAAGAGAGGACTGAGTATATGGGTTTGAACGTAGTTTTTCATGTCAAAGCTTCTCTCTCAAGCCTATAGCTGACTCACATAAGAATTCAATGAATCTAGCACTGTTACTACCTTCGCCTTTTTTCCTTACCCAAACTATCTACTAATTGCAAAACGCTCCATTTTATTCGCCTGTTCGAATAATCATCCTGATACATTTCTTTGTGGAAGCTTTCATGTGTTCGTGAGAAACAAATGCAACCGTCATGGGGCAGTTGTTTGATAGTAGTGTGTGCAGTGCTTTCTTTCGGCAAGATTGGGAGTTAAACATGGGACTCATAGGTGTTTCTGGTGCAGACTGAAGTTCTTCGGGAGCAAGTACGTGAAAATCAGCTGAGCTCGCTCATGTACTTGTATTCCTGATTCAGGTGTGATCCAAGTAAAAAAAGCAAGTACCCGACCAGTGAAACATTCATAATCAGTCTCTTATTATGAAGTGCTTCTTTTCATACTCGAAATCCATGGATATCCACCCATTCTTTAGAGTGGGCCGCGGAAATGAATATTAAATGAACCACGTACATCCCAATATTTGGTGGCACCCACGGTGGAGGCGCCTGCAGCAACCTATGTAACAAAGCAAGAAAGTAAATATGACCAGCCCGAACTGAGTACTTTGTGGTAAATGAACTACTAGACTCGCTAAGACATCATTCGTTACGTTCAGGGGGTGAGATGGCTCAGCGGTTAGAGGTGAATTTCGTGGTTTGAACCCGACCTCTGCATCTCGACTTCTGTCTAGGCTCGGGCAACCTGGCAGTAGCCCAGCCCTCATGCTTCCTTCCGACATGGCAGCTAGGCATCGAAAGGGCATTACAGGTGAACGATTATCTTTCTACTTTCAAAAAAAGCAGTGGGTCACGCTGATCTCAGAACTTATTCAGGCCTGAAGCGAGCCCTGTATCGAGTACATACAAGTGGAAAATACGGAAAATGAGGGAAAATGTCCAGTTCGACTTCTTTACATCACAGGTATTTCGGTGAATGTGGATAATTTTAAAGAAAATCAGTTTTCACGACGCTCAACCGGCCTTGCTTATTCCTTTTTGGACATAAAGTAGTCTTTTCAGTAAAGCGCGAATGAAATCAATATCCTTCACAGCACCTCACCCACAGCACTGGAAAACAGAAATACCACATCTGAGGATTGCTACTTATTGCTAACTTATTGGAAGACTCAAAGCCGGGCCCATATATCCATTCTGCATAAAAAAAGAAGGGCACTACTCTCTTTTACTCGATTTCTGGTGCATATTATTACCAGAAGCATCGACAGCATACCAGTGTTCAGTATGATGCTTCACTGCAGTAAAACTGTGGTAAAAATGAGTTTACTAATCGTTCGGCAGTAACACCATTGCGGCGCCTAGCTGCCGTGTCACCCGAAGGAAGAACGAAGGCTGAGATACCGCCAGGTTACCCAAGCCCAGACAGAAAGTCGAGATGATAAGGTTGGGTATGAACAGGTCAATAATTTCGCGCCTGAACTACTGAGTTATCTCGGGCTATCTCGAGCAGTATAAACGTAAGTTATCTGAAAGCCATATTGTGAAGACAGGAATAAAAGTGGATGGGGAAAGGGCTTACTGCTAACCTAACAATCATTCCAAGGTGTCTACACCCCAAGAAACCGATTCAAAAAGCGACAATAACACCACTGAAATGGAATAGCAGCCAACTTGCTGCGTCTCCAACTATGCATATGGGAGATCACGCGGACCTCATTCTGGAAGGCAGCTACCTTCGATAGTACCCAGACATTTTGGAGTAAGTTTCATACCCCTCTAGCAGGTCAAAGGTCGACCACCTCTGTGATCATGCCAATCTGAATTGGGTAGTAAGAAAAACAGCACTCCCTTCCTGCATTTTGTGATGGGTGCAGTCTTCGACTGTAGTCTCTGGTTCACAACCCAACACTTGCTTTGCAATTGGCTCTTTCCGGATTCGCCGAGACTAACCCACACGAGCTATGGTTCTGAGACAATGGTTTTTAAGGACCTGAAGAAGTCCCAGTTCGGCTGCTCGCACTTCCCACAACCACACTATAAAACAGCCCGTACTGTAGCCTGATATACGCGTCCTTTGAGATCCAAGGCTATGCCTCTTTACCACCACAGATGCCCTAATTGGCAAACGTGAACCGAGCCTCGGAGATTCGTGAACTGACCTCATCTGTCACACTTCAGTTGAAATCAATGCAACTTCCAAGATACTTAAAATACTCCACAGTCTTCAGTGTCTCTTTGGATTGCAAGTGACGTGCTCAGTGACTGCATGTCCAGCAGCATGATCTTAAAATTGATCTGCCAAAGGACGCGATGACTTCGGTCAATTTATCAAAAAGCTCCTGTATCCCCTTTTCCTATTTGAAGACAACAACGATGTCTGCGTAGTCCAGATCGACAAGGTCTTCGTCATCAGCTTTTTGAACACCATGATATTGAAGAAGTAGCATTCGTCTTCGTTGATCACGAAGTTCAATAGGAATGGAGACCAATTTTGCACAGAAGCTTTTGGAAGGCTACTCGCTCACACGCTCACAATTCTGAAAAAACTTATCATATCGACGAATGTCCAAAGCATTCCTGAAAGAACAAGCGTGTTAAGGAGAACAGACCGGTCAGCTGAGTGAAATGTGCCAAGGAAAGCCAGGAATACTAAAATCTTGGGTCGTTGATACCTAGTAATTGTCCTAGCATCTGACGGAGTGTGAAGATTTTATCAAAACAAGCCATCCTAGGCCGAAATCCCGGTTGCTGCTTTCGAATTAATGCTCCACGCGCCACCATAAAGCGACGAAGGACAAGTAACACCAAGAGACTCGTTGCGACTAAAGTCGAGCTGATCCTCTAGTGGTTGCTACGCTCACAATGGGCTTCTACTTTGAAAGGTGGCACAGTCACAGATTCTTCACAGCTGCTTGGGATAGTCTCCTTTCCCAAAATAGAAGCAAACAGATCAGACGTGCACCGACTGAGGACTTCACCCCCATCATTGAACAATGCGGGTGGTAGGTTATCCTGACCAAAAGCTCGGTGGCGCTTGAGAGAACACACGCAGTCATAAACCTCCAGGACCGTACGGTGTTCCGGGTTCACTGTTCAAGGTTCTAGTGCAGTTCGACAGTCTGACTGAGTGGCACCACGCGGCCACCAGGATTGCTGTTCAAAGTGCTCGGCCCAGTGATCGAGGCCGCGTCAGTTTGACCATTTTGTTCATCGGCGGTTTCCGAGGACCGGGCACACGGATCATGGGCCCGAAATCATCTGCGGGAATTCCCCGCATTCTTCGCCTCCTCCATTTCTTTAGCCTTATGTGTCCATAAGGCTTCACTGTCGGCGGACACGCTGAGCATCACTTGACGTCAGATAATTTGTGGAGCCAAATGATGTTCCCAACTGGCGGGAACATTTCTCCGAGATTCAGACAGCCCCGACTTTCTGTTTGATATAGTTTTTCAGGGGACCTGGTGGCGCTGCCCGACAGGCGGTACTCCCGGCATTGTGCTATGGTTCCAGTAGGAACTGATATCCGACGGTGGAACAGTTGGAAGTGAGTTCAGAAGACGGTTCTAATCAGTTCGCTTAACTGATAGTCTTTAGAAGTGTCTCGGTTACTAAGTGAGTTGTCTGCCTGATGCAAATAGGGACAACAACCGTATGTTCCATTTGTAAGAACAGTGGTGATGATCTCCCACACAGAAATAATCTATGGTCAGACCCCACAGTATAGACTATCTCAAGGGAACTGACTGAGGAGTGGTTTCTCCTGAAGAATGATAATTGTGCCTACCCAACCAGGATTTACTCAAGTTTAGATGTTTGGCGTACAAATGGGCATCGCACTTTTATCCCAGGATCATTCTCGTCTGCGTTGTAAACGTGGATCCATGCGCACAGCGGTCTGGTTTTTGGTCACAAAGCAACGATAGATCTGACGTCTTCACGCACATCGTTTGGTGTCTCCTGCTATATTATTGGAGCCAATGAGTGATGTTCTGGCTGACATAATTAGTTGACCATGCTCTTCAAAAATAAACGATAATGAGTGGTGGTACCAACACCATTTAAATGACATCGAGGGAATGAAGATAGAATCGGGATACAATAGAGAAGACTTGCACAAACCCATAGTAGAAGACAGGTAAGGGTAGAGTTATGGCAAAGATGGACCACCATATAGTACTCAGTTGAAAGTGAATCAGAGGAACCTAGTTTCCGAGTTGCAGAAACAAATTTCGCACATTAACTGACAACAGGCAAGTCTCATTGCTTATTGCATGGCAGCGAGCCTCCCTGAGTCACCTCTCCGAAGGATGCAAAACCGTTAAGTGATTACCGACCCAAGATACGGTTGCTTTGGTCAGAACATTCTAACCAGTGGTGAAAAATAAGATTGCTCATTAAAATTTACCGAACCACAGGAGTGCCAATTCAAGGGCTTGGAGTTCAACCAGATGTTATGAAGAAAGATCCAAAATAGTTCAGTTGCATGAAGTCTCCCACCATTATTAGTCAAATGGTCAAACCGTTTAGCAGTGGTCAGATTACTTCAAGTCAAAATTGTTTGGATCAAGAATAATGCATTCGAATTCAAAAATACCGACAGTTAAAGAATAGCCATCGGGTGAGCGGTCCTGAATCTGCTAACCAGAAGATCACGAGGCCTGTTTCCTGTATTTTTATCCAGTAGGTCTTAAACGAAGAGAAAAGATCTATTGTAACTGAGGTTTTCTTTTTAAACAAGCTCAGGTCTTCACGGAAAGGACGAGTGGCATGGTTTTTAAAAGCCATTTACACACAAACACTCTGTAGGAAACAAACAGTAGCAACTAGGCTGAAATGATCCAAATCCGCGTCATTAAAGAACACTTCAAGCGAGGGTGCGGAGATGAATTTCATGTAGTTCAACACTTCAAACTCTAGCCTTCATTTCCGGTCCTTTGTTTAAGCATTTGGAACAATACTATATGTATTGATTGACCGATTGATGAAAATAATACGCTAATCGCAATTCGATAATTTTCTTACACTTTTCAAAGAGAATAACCTGGCTCTAGCGTCTAATCTTCTATTTAGTATTACTATTTTGAGAAAAAAGGTAGTGGGAATAGAAAGCGAACACACTTACTTGTTACAAGTGGAACAGTGGTGCGCCCGGTCCGGTTTAATTATACCGCATATTGAGCAAACGTTGATGTTACCGTCACGGCCCACCATGTACACCGGGAGTTGACGGTTCTCAACCAACCGTTCGAGGATGATGTTTCTATCTTGGTCTGTGTTGTGTAAACCGCGCAATACATCCCAGTCTTGAGTCGTCAGTTTAAACTGCATGAAAAGGACAACCAAACGCACAGAAAAACAGATGACTCGCGAGATTTTAAATAGGTAATGGAATTTACATGGTCATTTCTAATGTACCTTACAAATCCCGTTAACGGCAACACCATTCCAACATGACCTCACCCCATGAGAAAAACGAAAGACGAATTCTCTCTCATCATACAGGTCCAATGACTTAATGAACATGGAATTATCGGGGAATCAGGTCATCATGACTAGCTGTGAGGGGTTATGTTACCTCTGCTACATAACTGCAATTATACTAGTTCCACGATCTGCCTAGTTCAAGTAGATAATAAGCAAGTGTGCAGAACCAAAACGACTGCCGCGGTTGAAGGATCGGCTCTGATTTATAAACCTCGCCTCCACATATTCAAACAGTCAAGCTATTCATAGGGTGAACCTGGAACAAGCTGTTCTACAGAGATAGGCAGTCGATTGCAAAAAACCGAAGCAAACAATGAAGCATCTGCATAAAACAATGGGTCGCAAAAGTGACTGTATCGCGTATAGGTGACTGGTTTTTGCTTACTCACTGAGTCACCTTATTTTATGCAAACTGTCGATGATCAATTTTCACACACTATCTATGAGTACCCAGCCGGGCTGATGGCCAGTACCAGTACTATCTTGAAAGTAAGTGACTATGAGAGAGTAAACACAATACAAATGAATGCACTGTTTTGTTATGCCACAGAAGGCTTTTTCACTGAATGCTTGCATAGTGTTTCGGTAGGCTATCGCCAAACTGTCCCCACATAACATAATCATCAACCTGAGATAAAAGAATGATGAAGAAAACGCTTATGACCTAGCATTTCTATGCGCAAGCCTCTGAGATACTGAATGTCAAGAAAAGTCAAGTAGTTTTGACTTTAGCTGCTGACTGAGGAAAACCTGCGCCCAATCGGTCCATCTACGAAGACATATTGGAATGCTTCCATCCGTCACAAAAACTGAAGTTAGTAGCTATTGAGCCTCCTGCCTTGTTTCTCCCTCCATGCGTAGCCACGTGTGTCACGCAGCCTTTTCGTATCCCGAAGGGATTTTTCTGACCCATCCTCTATCCAGTTGCATTGAGTAAGGTTCACGGTGGCACTGCGGAAGAATAACTGCAAACTGTCCAGAACCATTTTTTTCCACAATGAAGTAACTTTAAAAAGTCAAAGCACTTCTTGCCTGGCTCCGTCTCACCAACGATTAAGGTCACTATACATTCAACGATAGTGTTTCACAAATTGTCACAAAAGGACGGATGAGACTATCCAATATGGAAACAAAGAGTCTTGCATTGTCAACACCCTTCAGCTGCTCAGTAGCAGAGGTAAAATCGAAGAGAATTTTTCGGTGCTTCTAACGGAGCTAGTTAATAGTGATGAAGGCGTTACTCGAACTGTGTACTCAACCCACACATTCTATGATATCGATTGCTGTGGCGAAAATTATTTCAAAAAACAACCCCGAGGAATTTCCGGATGGAATAATCAAAATCAACGGAGAACCCCAAGAAGGGCCTATGGATGTTGGAACTGTATCAACAACGAACAACTATTAAACCAGGAACACTGAACTAGTGTATCTGGACATGAAGAATCTATCTCAACGAACCACAGATGTTATACATTCGGTCGGTATGAGACTAACATGCACACTTCCTGAAAACGACAACCTTTCTCAGAAAGGGGATTATCGACCTTGCTGACCATTTACCCAGAACGAACGAGCCATCGATTAATTACGGAAAACACTAATCCCATAGACAGTGCTTGGATGTAATAATTTCTCTGCGGACACCTTTTAGCACTGAATCAACAGATACTCTGATTTCCAAGCTGATGGCTGATAATTATGAACCCATTGTACATCGAGGTACTGCCGGAAGCTCTGAATCCAGTTGGAAATCCACGCAAAATCAGTAGATTAAGACGCAACTCGATAATCATTAGACTGTCAAAAAACTCTTCGACAGCCCACGACCCGTTTCACCCTCCTTTTGGCTTATCAGGTAGGTACAGTCCCTGAGTTTCCACCAACCTTATTTTATACTTGAACAGATTACGACGTCGGATTAAAACACTGTCTGCGGACCACACGAAGGATCAGGGAAATCAAGCTAAATGATCATGACGCACTTGCCAAGGTAGAAGAAACTATTGGCAATGCCTCTAAATATTGGTAGCTCAGTTAATTTAATTGGTTATTGATCAGATGGCAGCTGGCTTTCAAACGATGCGAGGAGACAACGTCAGTGCGCGGTTAAGTGGGCGACTCCTTCACTTCTGCTTGCGCCTATAGAGCTGGTTGTCAGATCATTTCTCTTAATTACTCTTAGTAACTGGTAGGACGACACAATGACCGATGCTTCTCCACTGTCTTTCTACGACAGCTACCATCACCATCATTGACAGCATAACAGCAGTGTCCACTATTGCACTGCAACCCCATCAGTTTTGCAGCCTGAGACTTACGCGCACCAGTACAACGGAGGATTAGTGCAGCCCACAGATTCCCATTCGGTTTGAAATCACGACCACGCGCAGAGCAGTGGGACAATTTAACACAGACAAAAAGAGGCTAACTCCTGGTAAGATGAGATAGTGGATGTTGAGAGCAATTGATCCAACCGTTTGAATGCACGCATCAGGGCCTTGGATAGTAACCAACACCTTGAGCTGCATCATCGTACAAACAGATGGCTTCAGATTTAACTAAAACAGTGCCAGACCTACGACCAAAACTCTCGATTACAATGAAACCATCCGACCTGTTCAGAGAATGCTCAGAATTGCGACAATCGTGAAGTAAGAGAGAAGGCTTCGGGTTCAGCCTGCTCCAAGTTCGTTGTCCCATATCTCGAAATGATGAAGCCGCGCCAGTATTAATGATAGTAAGAAATTCTTTACGGATGGACTGGGTGTATGACATCCGTACAAAAAACCACCTGCATCCAGGGAATGCTGTCTTCTGTAACGTGTCGGACGGTGGAATGGATAACTTAGCAACAGCAAACGCTTCCCAAAAATTTGATGCGTACATTCGGACACTGGGAGCACAGGACATCATGAGTTGGGAAGTGATATTTCAGCGAAACAGTGACACAGACCACAGTTCCTATCTCATCAAGACTGAACTCTGTTCCGCCGCACGAATTCGTCGTATTGGCTAGCCTAGAGTCTTGCTTTCAAACCGAGTGACAACGCGTGGAGCAAAATGGCCGGATGCACAATAGTAAGTATGTCTGAGGCTCCGAAACTGGGCGGATAGCTGCTGAAAAACATAAATGGAAAAACATGTCAAAATGTTCTCCAGGGATCACTAGAAATATAACCAAGCGATTAGTCGAAGTGCTGAGGTGAAATGATTTGGCCACACCATTGGAAGCTGTCTCGATGGGACGGTAGCTCGGAATAGTCCTATAGGTCTACTTCACCCAATTTCTAATTCTCGGCATTTCTAGGTCTGTTTTTCTCAGGCAAGTTCCTTTGGGTTTGGAATGCAGTAGTAATCAGCACCGGTTGACCAAAACTCGCTCCATGTAGACCAACTGCAGAGGGGTTGTGATAAAAAATTAGAGGTCCAGTAAGTTAGTCGGGGAGTGCAGGCAACCGACAGGCTACGAATGTGAATCGCCCCTCAGAACAATTTGGATTACTAGATCGTTCCCGCCGTCGTGACATTGAAGGATGGTGATTCCGATCAACCGACAGAAGAGGCAATAGCATACGAGAAGGTCAGCAGTACCTCCCCTCTGTCTAAGGAGTATGCGGCCGGGAATTTCGCACAATTTTTTCACGTGATTTTGGAATAGTATCCTATAGATTCTCTACGTATTGGCCAAGAGGGTCAGTGACAGAGAAGATACTTTGTTTAGTGCCTTCGTTATTCTCATGACTTCCATGGCTATCTTCAGTCGTATGAAAATTATCCATAGACGCATGTGTACTAAAGGAATTTCAGAAGTACCTGAGGCCCACAGCGAACTTGCGGAAGCCAGGACAAAACTGTGTTCTGAGTCAGTATGCTGAGTAGAACCAGTCTCCAAAAACATTACTGGCGAATACTGAGCAGAAACCACGATCCCTGCACTAAGCCGTCATGCATTCAACAGGTGACATGAAAGAACATTTGTAAGCTAGGAGGATAACAGGCCTAATGTGTTGGTGCGCCAAAAAGCAGTCAGTATCCGACTGTTTCAATTACATCGCACACGTTCGATTGAAGCCAGATAAAAGTAACTCACAAACCAGCTGGATGCTGTGACACCGTGCACAAAATTTCCGCCCGATCCAGAAAGGTACGCAGTTTTTCTCCGTTAACGTTGAACACAACGTTATGAAGGTGTTAGCAAAAGTTTTGTTACTCTAGTCGTAAGAACAGTTAGCTTGAGTTTGAAGTACAGTTTGAGAGTTTATTTGATCAGCTATCCAAGCTAGTGCCTTCCTGGGATATAAATGTACAACAACTAAAGTCGACGCTGGTCAATTCGTACAAATAATATCTTATCCATACTTTTGAAGAAGGAACGCGTCAAGGTACTGAAACGTTCACAGAAGAATGAACGCGTTTTCCCAGCCGGAGAAAGGCGCGGGAATTGTTACGATGAACGAATCAGACTATACCGATAGGATGAATAACATCCTCCCAGGTGAACTGAAATGTGAGAATGCCGAAGCCGAGTAAAACAAGACGCAATTAATTGGAAAAGCGATAGGCAAAATATTAAGGCGCCTGAAGCGGAATGGAAAGCATTGGTCCGAACATTCTTTAGCGCAATTGGCCTACTGGCACATCAATTCCTCGGCTCTTGCCCACCTTTCAAGCCCATCCTCGAAATACTTGATTCTCCTATCATGCCGTGGCTTAATGGTTTGTCAGCCTGTTAAAACCACAGTTTTGATTGCGTCACCAGCTACCAGGGCGCATAGATATTTCGCTGATATGACACATGACCGTTAATCTGTGTCCCGATTTTATTCCCAGTCCCACTATGAGGTTAAAAGAACGAATTCCCAAGCTCCACCAACTGCCTGTGTGTACTCAAACATATGCTCGTGCGAATCACTACACTTTGGTTGAACGATATGGCGTGAAGTTCACGCGCATAAGTGTATCGGCAAGCAGGCGTCCTCAATGATTCGGCTGTTAGAAAACCCGTCCAGTAAGCGGAAAATCGGTGGATTTGAGTTCACGCTCATATGTTTTTCCGGACAAGCTATGTGCACCTGGTGGTCACACGCTCGAAATTTATCACATCTCCTCCCATTCTGTATGAGAATGACAAGTACACCATGACTTCACGGAGCAATGGCTGGCGACGTTTATCCCAAGAGCGTAAGACTCGCCCAAGTTGTCTTAATTTATCTAGATAAGAGGAGATGACCTCAAAGGGAATGTATCCTTTAGTTAAGGAACTTGATATGCTTGTCGACTGCAAACAAGACCCTTACACTCTCGGGCTGCGTTGTAATATACCTGAATCCGGAAACTCCAAACTAATATACTGACGTTACGTTATTCCATTTTATGGTTGGACAACAACGAAGCACCAATGACGATTAGTAGGAACAGAATAGTGTCTGTCAAATACGCTACTACAGTGAGTCAGCAGCAACAACTTCTAACTCTACTAGTATAGGAGTTGGCTAGAGCTTCTGTGCTATACGATGTCATCGATAGGGATTCAACTAACAGAGAACTCTGCATGCTGACCTAGTAGGCCCTCAAAAAGTGAATATTTGGAGGCAAGCTACCCCAATAGTGGTGGTTCGGCTGCGGGAATTTTCCGGTGCACAGCGGCCGTGCAACTCATAGATGACACGAGGGATGAGATGGAACAAGGATATTGGAGTTCAGACAGAAGTGATCAAAAAGACAGAGTAAAGTTCGGACCACGGATCTTCTAATGAGTAATTTCACGCTCTAACCAATGAGCTATCCCGCACTCAAAACATGTTAAGAGGTTGGATGCACAAACAGGAAGTACGGCACCCAACTACTCGCCATTCATTTGATCTACGCAGAAGCTCAGTGACAACAGATTATTTTATTGTCAACTTATCTGATGAATTTCCAGGAGCACTATAACTTTTTTCAGCAAAGTAAGTCATTTTCACACTGGGCTCTGGCAAATCAACAGTACATACATTAGCTGATTGACCTAACAGTTAGGGACCTTGATTCGGACGCCGAACTAAGCCACCGAGTCTTAACGTGCGAGCTCAACATTCGAAAACGTCCGCTTAAGAAAAAAGCACGTGAAGTGATGAAATCGTACGTGCACTCTGGCGAACGGTGGAAAAACAGGAGCAGGTCCGCGCGATCAAGTATTGTGTAAAAAAACCCAAAGTGGGCTGAAGCGAGCATCTTCAAGCGTATGGTTGGGTTGGTGGACCGCTGGGACAAACAGTCAACGAACTAAATCGTACAGACGGAAAAGTAGGTCTAATCAGTTTGCCAATTTTTCTTCCAAGCAGGTTGAATATGAGCGATGGTCACGTCGCACGAAACGCTCGTTTTCTAAGTGAAGGCGACCGATCCGTTGAACGCTGAAGTAATCGGTCAGTGGCTTTAATCATAACGGATATCACAGCCAAAACCCCAGTAACCACAAAATGTATTCAATTGGCAAGTGTGCAAACCGGAGGCCAAGAACGCAACCGACACCAGTGAATGTGTTCATGAGACCTTGGCCTTTCTACAGCCACGTTCTGTCGAATAACGGCTGACTAAAATTCACGTGCTGTATCTAATACCCACAGGTTCAAACAGCTAATGGTGCAAAAGCCTATCTTCCGAACCTAACTTGCGACCTCATACCTGATGCGTCTAAATGCGACGAAATTCCAGTCTGGAGCACTAGTTAGTGAAAAATGGAAAAAGGAGAATAGAAGCGTTGAAACAAGAAGCTTATTAGAGTTCGCTTGTGTTATCATAAACCACTGAGTGTCAACAACATTACTATAAAACTGCACTGATGAAAACTCAGCCATTGTCGTTAACACAGTGTAGCTGTAAGAAAAGTACGTTCAGATGGGACCACGAAGAATTTTGGTCTGAGTCAGAACACTTACCTCCGATGGGGGAGAAAGCGGCGGCTCCAAAATACACTTGCCATAGGACCAGGCAAAGATGATTAGCAGGGCGTGATAGAATATCAAGTATAACACTGCAACCTGAAATCATCACCGAATTTTCACTCACCTCGCTGCAAAACCGAGCTGACCATCACTGAAATGCATGTGTTAGTGGAGATAGCGTTCGTTACCTATGCTAAGCGAATACACATAGGCGTAGTAAGACCAGCCGATTATCGCGAAAATGAAAATGACTGGAATCCATTGCACAAAGCTTACGCAACATTTGGAGCATGCATTTTTCCCACGGGATTGCATCGAACTGCAGCGTTGTCAAGGTATAGGCGAGCTGCCAAATAAATGTGGTTAGAAAATATTCAGCAACTAGAGAAAAGGCATGCAAATGAACATAGTTAGGTGTGATTCCAGGTGACTAGTGAAAAACGAACCTAGATAACAGATACCCTATGCTATTAATCAAGAAGGAATCAACATTTAACATCATTATCAACATCATCGACAGAATGACATCAGTGTTCAAAACCGATGCTTCGCTGCCGTACAACCATGATTTATTTGAAAGCCTTATTGTGAAGAAAAGAATAAAGGTTGACGGGGACGGGGAAGGGACTTGGTGCTGGTTTACTACAATCACTCCGAGATGCCTACACTTCCATACACTCATTCAATTTAATATATCAGCTATAAACCATGTGCCACAGGCACACTGGTTCCAGCTTCTACAGTTCCAATCACCGGAAAACGGGAA